>VZDJ01000141.1:4607051-4637369 GCA_008694505.1 Cyanoderma ruficeps
GGTTGGATCGATGGGCAGAGTCTAACAAAATGAGGTTCAATGAGTCCAAGTGTCGGGTCCTGCACTTTGGCCACAATAACCCCCTACAGCGTTACAGGCTGGGGACGGTGTGGCTGGACAGTGCCCAGGAGGAAAGGGACCTGGGGGTTCTGGTCAGCAACCGGCTGAACATGAGCCAGCAGTGTGCTCTGGTGGCCAAGAGGGCCAATGGCATCCTGGCCTGTATCAGGAATGGTGTGGCCAGCAGGAGCAGGGAGGTCATTCTTCCCCTGTATTCAGCACTGGTGAGGCCACACCTTGAGTATTGTGTCCAGTTCTGGGCCCCTCAGTTTAGGAAGGATGTTGAGATTCTTGAACGTGTCCAGAGGAGGGCAACAAAGCTGGTGAAGGGCTTGGAAAACAAGCCATATGAAGAACGCCTGAGGGAGCTGGGGTTGTTTAGCCTGGAGAAAAGGAGACTCAGAGGTGACCTTATCACTCTCTATAACTTCCTGAAGGGTAGTTGTAGACAGCTGGGAGTTGGTCTCTTTCTCCAGGCAGCAACTGATAGAACGAGAGGACACAGTCTTAAGCTGCGTCAGGGGAAATACAGGTTGGATATTAGGAGGAAGTTTTTCACTGAAAGAGTAATTAAATACTGGAATAGTCTGCCCGGGGAGGTGGTGGAGTCACCATCCCTGGATGTGTTTAAAAAGAGACTGGACGTGGCACTGGTTGCCATGATCTAGTTGAGGTGTTAGGGCTGGGTTGGACTCGATGATCTCTTCCAACCTACACATTCTGTGATTCTGTGATTCTGTAATTTCATTTCCAGGAAAAAAAAAATCTTTACGTAAGCATTTTAGTTAAAAAAAGAGCAAAACTTAAGAAAAACTCAACAATGTATTTGATCAACCTTCTTTAAGAGAAATGAATCCTTTGAGATGGATGAGGCATGCAGCTTTGAGATGTAGCAGAGACCTTTCGACAGAGAAAAAAAAATCGTTGTACAGGGGATAAAGAATTTACTTATTTCCTCTGTTCAGACTCAGAATTTCGTAATACACAGTAGCAGTCTCCAGGCTGCTGGTAGGTCACAGAGGGTATGAATAGAAGGTGTATTTAGGATTTAGACTTATATGTCAATAAGTAATTGCTTCAGAGATGTGACTTGCAGGCAAAAGGATACAACTAATGGTCTTAGGAAAAAATACCCTTCTCCTTTAATCATGATCATAGAGGAAGAAATAAATCTCAGTTTTATGTACTGTTCTTAACTGGTGTTATTATTCCTCACCAGGGGGAGAGGCTTGAATTGTTGGAGAGGCTGATGGGATCATCTCTATGCCCATGTACTTAGGTAGATCTCTGCACTGTAGTGCATGAGTGCCTCCCAAATACTCATAAATAAAAATAAGAGCTTGTGTGTTTTTTCTGCCATCCGAGACTTTAAAAGAGATAACGGGTATTATAAAAGGAGTTGTATGTGTCTGAGCCATGTGCTCCTAATGTGTGCAAAACCTGTTGTATTACTCTCCTCAAGAAATCAATGAATTTTTGTTTGCTTTCAATAAGAAAGAAAAACAAAACATGGAAGAGTCACCAAGATATATAGAGAAAAATGACGAACTGCTGGCTGTGGAAAAATAAAGATTAAAGTACATTTTACCAGCAGCAAAATTAATTAAGATATACAGAGGGTGAGAATTCACATGGTCAGTTTTAGTCAGTGGACGAGCTGGTGTTTATCCAAACAATAAAAGATGATAAAAATAAGGCGTACATATTAGACAGAGGTTATCACCAGAGGAATAGGCCCACTGAATATGGCCTTGAACTAAATAAATCAAAAACAGATGAGTTTTTTCAGCCTCTCCAGTAAAACATTGTGCTAACATTATGGTGCACTAAAAGAGATAAGTTTTAGTTGCAGATACTTCTCTGGCAAGTTGTCCAAATTGAAACAAGTGATGGACTTGTTCAATTTCTGCAGGTGCTTCTTAGAGAACTAGAATATAATTATTTTTCATAATCTCTGTCCTGGTATTGTTTATTAATATTTATTAGTAATAATTTATTTCTTGTTCACTAATATATATTCACCTTGAGAAAAATTTCAAAAGCAGAAAGTAGTATATGGGATGATCACAGAGTAAAATACAGGGAGACTTTGTCCTTTTCTTATCTCTTGTCTCCTCATGCTTCTTTCTCTCACCTCATACCATTATTATTTGCATAAGCATTGTGACAACTGTGTTGCATGTAGCACAATGTTCATTCCTGTGTTAGAGGCTGTCTCTCAGGCTGTAGGACTGAAGAAAATAGAAGACCATATTAAAACCTGAAAAATTAATTCTGAAACTTGTATCAATCAGCATATATTTGATACTAATGTTAAAATGTTAAAACTGACCTACATGTCCTTTTTTTTGAGTCCAGGAATGTTACATGTACACATAAATCATATATGCCAGTTTAGCTATAGGTTTGGGTGAGCTTGAAGAAATAAAAATTACAACTTAATAAGGATATCCTTTTACCTCTGTACGTGAAGTATTTGTTTTAAAGAACTGACTCCATGACTTACATGGCAGATGACAGAGATGCAACTGAAAAACAAGAGTCAAAACGAGTAGGCTGAAGATAAAGATGCTGTCCTGCATTGTATATGATAGTTCTGATGCCTCCACGTTTTTATAGAGTGAACATCAAACCATCATATCCATAAGCCTCATTGCATAAATAGGTTGTGAGATGCTTCTGAGAAAAAATGCAGCTGGAAGGCATCACAGAAAAGCAAAAAAGGGAAAAAAAAAAAGACTAAGTGTAACTGCCTAGCTGTGCAAAAGAGTCACACCATGTGTCTGAGAGAATTGTCCAAATGATTCTTCAACTCTGTCAGGCTTGGTGCTGTGACCACTTCCCTGTTCCAGTGCCCAACCGCTCTCTGGGTGAAAATCCTTTTTTTTATGTCCAAACTAAACCTCCCCTGACTTAACTTCATGTTATTTCCCCAAGTCCCATCACTGGTTATGAGAGTGAGGAGATTGGTCCTTGGCCCTCTGCTTCTCCTCGTGAGGATGTTGAAGAACCACAATGAGGTCTCCCCTCAGTCTCCTCTTCTCCAGGCCAAACAGACCAAGTTAACTCAGCTTCACCTAATAAAGCTTCCCCTCCAGACCCTTCACCATCTTTGTTGGCCTCCTTTGGACACTCTCTAACAGTTTATTGTCTTGCATTGTGGCACCCAAAGCTGCCCCTGGCACTCGAGGTGAGGTTGCCCCAGTGCAGAGCAGAGCAGGACAATCCCCTCCCTTGCCCGGCTGGCCATGCTGGGCCTGATGCACCCCAGGACAGGTTTTACGCTCCTGGCTGCCAGGGCACTTCTGATTCATATCCAACTTGCCATCGACCAGGACCCCCAGGTCCCTTTCCACAGTGCTGCTCTGCAACCTTGGAGACTTGGTTGTCTGTATCCTTGGGTGACCTTCAGATCCCAGGTATTGACCAGAGAATTACCTTTGATTCTAGGCTGTCCCTTGGCACTGCAGAATTTTGAGGTCACAGTTTTGCTGTTTCTCAGCTGAAGTATCCCCATCTTGAACAAAACTTTAAGATAGGGAACCTGGGATGAACAAATACTGGATTAATATCACAAACCTACAGTTTCTAACACTTCAGGGAAAACAAAACTGTAGTAACCCAAGCTCACTTTAAATCTGATTGATAGTAAACTGGTGGCCCCATTTACTGAAGAATATCCAATGAGAACTTAGTTCTACAAATAACACTAAAGAGATACAGACCTCGATGGATTGAGTCAGCTGTTTCTTTCCATGTGTACAGTGGGAATACATGCCTTTCTATAGCAAGGTGGTTTTATTGAAGAATAGGAGAAAGTTTTATCAACTTTTTCTTTAATTTTTTAGGTGTTTTTCTCCAGGAAAAGGACATATTCCACTTGGTTGTGGAGTTTCAAATAAATAAATAGAAATACACAGATAAAATTGGGTGCAAGAAATTCAGATGTGATGTTTAAAATGCAGTGCAGTTTTACATCTTCAATGCCCATTCTTCATCTAGAAAATGCCAATATTTACAGGAAAAAAAAAAAAGATAACCCCTTAAAGTTATTTCCTCACCTTCTGTATTTTCAGCTTTGCCAAAGACTAATCCACCAACCATCAACTTCTTGCCTTTGAGTCAGTTGTAACAGCCCTGCTGGGGATGCATATACAGCTTACAATATCTAGAGCCTCTAAACTATTCAGAGGCTTCTGTGCAAAATTCTCTTTTTTTTCCTAACAAATTCCTCTTCCCTACATTATGAAGGGTAAATATGTACCTGATATATCAGTCCAATGTTTCTTCAATCAGCGATGTTTCTTCTAGGTGTTTTCTACTCAATTTATTCCCCCTTTTTTCCTGCCTGAATGATGAGAAAAAATAAGTCCCTTGCACTAAAGAAACCCTGGGAGTGGTTGGTTTGGACTACTAGATGTGGTAGGAATCTTTTGCAGTCCCTAAGCTGCACAAGCCTGGGGTTTTTCAGCCTAGTTTATAGAATCACTTTATGCTACGTCATTTAGCAGAATATTAATCTTGCAAATGTTCTTTTTTCAGCCAAAGATGTGCTTCAAAGCTAACATTTTGTCTTTAGTCTTAAACAGCATGATTCTTTCCAGTTCTAGGGGAAGGTCATACTGCATTTAGGACAATTAAAGTCCTATTCACGATCTGCTGTGCCCTGGCAACTGCAATTGACCTTCTTGGAGAGGTGAAAATTGCCTTCTGTCTCACCTAGGGTCAGGCTAAACTGTTCAAACTTACAACAAAACAGCCCCTTTCCTCCTTTTAATTTGTAAGGTGGGCTTTAGCCCCCTGACCCTGCTTTGGGACAAATGTATTGCCAATGAGAAAAATAGACCATTAATACTTTTTAGTGTCTTTTTCAACCAATCACAATGTCCTGCCTAACTACATTTTCTGTCCTTAGTTGGGAAGGAGGGGAAGACTTCGTTATGCACTGACATCTGGCAGTCTGCCGGCTGTTCGGTACATTTCATTTCAATTGCTGCTTTCTCTTACTTTCTGAATAAACTCTTTTTAACCAAGTCTTGCTTGAACACATTGTAGTTGGCCCTAGATAGCACTTTTAAGCCCTAAGGACTACTTTAAGGAGATTGATACATGAAAGGATGTTCCAAGTCACTCCAGAAATGAACTAGCAAGTTAAGGACTCGTGAAACATACCTAGTAGGAATGGTGATTTGGTCTGAAAACATTTTAATCTGTGTTTTAGGTCAGGACTCTTCTGATTTCAAGGGATGATGGGTAAGAGAATAAAAAAGTATGCTGCCTTTCTTAAACCACTTAAGGAAAAAAAAATGTAGGCTGTCTTTTAACACTTGCAAAGTGAAGTCATTGCACATGAGTCTACCTTATTTGGCTGGAATTTCTGGTTTATTTGGCTGCTGCTGCTGTTTTTGCCACTATTCTATTTTCCAGCTGCTTTTTCTGATCTTTGAATGAACACAGTGTTCTTACGTTTTTGTATTACACCTCTGTAATAGTGGAAAAGGGTGCCATAGCCTTTTGGAAATACTTTCTCAATAAAACCCTAAATTATGTTGTTAGAAGACTGGAGGGTTTTTTGTTGTTTGGGTTTTTTGTTTGTTTGTTTGCTTTCTCACTCTGTCACATTTCTGTTGTCTACTAAATCCCAAAGTAAAAAAGAGATCCTTGTAAAATGCAAGAATAACCTGGAACATTTTTTAACAATTCCAGAAGGACCTGGAAGTTGAACAAATACACATGGTATCTAAAATTATGAAAGCAGAATTAAATTTTAGGGTTAACATGTCAGATCTTCTATGGAAACAACATGGATGTTGAAATCAAGACATAAAAAATTTTGCTTCCCATATCCATGCCTTCTTCACTGGGCAGACTACTTTAACATGCCTCCTGTATTGTCCAACTGCCGTGCTAAACCCTTTACATTAAGTGATATCTTGGAGTTTAATTTGTGGAAATTAAAACTTGGTGCACATAAAAATAACTAGTTTTACTAAAGTAAACAGTAGTTCTGAACATGAATATGTGTTTTGCTTTGTGCTCATGATTCTCAGAGTAGCCACACACACATTTTTCATATTCAGAGGTGCAGTGGATATTTGTATGGATGATTTAAGAATGTGTAAATACCACCACGGAGTAGTTGAATCAAAATTTCAGAAAATGATGCATATGTTACTTAGTACTTAGCAGAATGTCATCTGATAATGATATCCTAACCTTTATTGCTCAAAGAAAAAGTTGCTTTGTGTAAATATAGCTCTGCAATTGTCGGGGGTTTCTAAGAAATACACTAGATACTCTGAATCTGTTAAAATGAGTTAGGAATTATTTGGTTTTTAATCCCATTTTGTGGTTGCTGCTTATATAGTTTTCTTTCTAAGGAAACTGTGCTATGTCCATTTTGTTAATCTAATATTTTCCAACAGGACAGTATATCTTCAGAGTTTGGAGAAGCAAATAAGCATTGCAAAATGTTCATTCAAAGTTGTGTGTGTTTCAATTAACTGTCTGTGTTTACAATGAAAAATATGGTCAGATTTTAACATTTATGGAGCTACAAAGGAGAACTAGCAACAAATTAAATCAAGTCTGTGACTATAGTTAAAGAGCAGTTGTACATAGAAAAACACCTTTACATTGGGACCTCTGACCTCTCCCAAATGGAAGTGAGGCAAAAGGCAGAAACACTGGCATACAGTAAAAAATGGCTTGATCTCTGGGCAGACTTAGTTTTTTCATACCTGAAAAAAACCCCCGTGTTCAAAAACCCCAAGTGGTATATTATATAGGACAAGAGGGTGTTAATAAAAGTTATTCAAAATCTACTCAAAATGAAATCCCAGGCTGGGCACGATTCAGGCAGCAAGATTTGAGCACTTAGCTACAAATCCATCAGTGAAAATAATCAGGTCTGTTTTGAAGGGGAATGTCAAGATCTAATTTTCTGATGGTATTATGCCAGCTTACCACAGTGTAGTCACAAGCACAGTGCATAAACCTACTGTTTCCTTGAACAAGGCCAATATCTTGACAGGAGATGTCCATTCTCCATTTGGAAGTAATTTTATAAATTCTGTGAACACTAATTTATTACAGTAGTTTAGTTTAGAAAATGTCACCTTCATCTTGCAAGGATAGGTATTCCTTATGTATACATGCCTCATCAGTTTTTATGGATATTATACAGCTTATAATGCTTATGAATACAGAAGATACTGAATGCCTCACATATCTAGTCGGCTGTACTTCCTTCTCACTCTAAGTACAGTCCTTAAAAACATCTGGATTTCTAAAGGATCACTGTTGCTCATGAGTTAGTATCTGTGTTCAAAAGTGATTTAAGTGTCAAAAGCTAAATATGCAAAGGAAACTTTATGAATTGAAAAATTTAGTCTGCTGATGTGTAGGTTTCCATTCAAACCATGGTCTATAAGATGCAGGAGGAGATAAGTGCCTACGTGCCTCTTTTTCACAAATTTCTGTGCACTGAAAAGGTGGCTTCTGGAGACGACTGCCTCGGCCAGTGCAACTTGTGAAGCTCGCTGAGATTAATGAAGAGCTTCCAGCTAACATGGAACCATCATCACTGACTTCCCTGAGATATTGCTATTTCTTCAGTTATCTCTCATTCTTGTCCCAAAAATGCTGAT
Organism: Cyanoderma ruficeps; assembly: GCA_008694505.1. NCBI lineage: Eukaryota > Metazoa > Chordata > Aves > Passeriformes > Timaliidae > Cyanoderma > Cyanoderma ruficeps. Next base: position 4,614,761 of record VZDJ01000141.1, read on the forward strand.
GCCTGAGATGTGTGAGATACTGGTTTTGAGCGATCTACTTGATCCAGACACATATGCCTTAAATCCTCCTTAAGCATCTGTACCTGTCTGAATTAATTTCACTCAATTTCACATTTCACAAAACCATTTAAATGGTTTTATAAGCTTAAGCTGATAACCTTAGAACATTTTTTTTTTTAATGTCCATTAAACAGGCATAGGAAGACGCCAATTCCTTTTGCACACTAGACACACCTTATTGATAGAAGTGGCTGGCTGAGATGAACTGGCTGCAGATGAACTTCTACACATCAAAAGTTAAGAACCTCCTGTAGGAACTTTAGTCTCCTTGAAGTCAGCTGGATTTGGATTCTGATGGTGAAACCTTAAGCCATCAAAAATGACCTCTGAAGTAAAAAAGCCTATTGACATTTCTGACACCTGGTTTTGAGTCTAGGAGCCCCATGGTGCACCTGCAGCACAGATCAAGGTGTGAGTACAGATCATGTTACTGTAACTTTCTCATTTTACTGGCAGCAGTGTGTTGGCAGCAGCCTGGAATTTACTGTGGGCTGCAAAATCCTTCTGCAAAGCTGGGGTAAATATTACATGTTAGTCTGCCCTGAACTCTGTACTGCTTAGGAAGGCCAGCTATCTTGGGGTAATAGACAACAATCCCCTTAACGGCTGCCTTTCCCACACTCTTGTAGTAGAAATTCTGGAAGAGATAGTGTATTCCTCTCTTGTATGAGTGTTGTGGTATTTCATATTTCATCAGTTTATTCGAAAGTGCTACAGAACTTGTGGATGGAAGGGAAAAGAAGCATTGTATTTTTTTCTCAAAAAACCTTAGCTTTGTGAGGGTTTCAAATCTATGTGCATCAATTGACACTCAGGGTGTTAGACCTCAAAGGGTGTAGTAACCCTTCTGATTGAAGGCCACCGAGAAGAGATCTGTAATGCACTTTTGAAATTGCCTGAAGTCCAGAGGCAACTTTGATTTTCCAGGGTTCTGAATTTGATGTAGGCACTGTACTAATTGCTCTGATCCTCTGTGAAAGGTAACACTCACGTATCCATGTCAATATTTCTGGATCATTAGGTGACATTGACACTTCTAGCCTTAGGATATCACTAAAATTAGAGACCTTTAACTTTAGCTTAGTTCTTTTTGCCTTGAGGAAACCAAAGTATTTACTTAATAAGTCCCTGCTGGAAGGTTCCTAAGATCTTTGCCCCCTTCCTTTGGCAGCTCTCTCTGCAGTCTATGATTGGCATGTGCCTTTCTGTCTCCTATTTTGGGTCTTCACTAATACTTACGCATTTGCTTGGGACTGTTTCAAGCTTCTCTGCTTGCTTACTGGGATTCTTGGATCCCAAGAGTGTCCTGAAACCCTTAGTTCCCAAAAGACCTACGCACTTGCTTTGTAGGCTGCTTGAACTCCTGTTTTTTGGCCTCAATTTAGGACACGTGGAAAGCTATTCTAAGATGTGTTTCTGACTGTTCTGCCTGCTCAGCACTTGTCAAGTGACACTGCAAGAGGAATAGGTGAAAGCTGCTGTACACATCATCTCTGTGGCATATATATCCCAAATCACAAGGAGCAGTATGGATATACCTCTCTAGAGTGCCAGCCAAAATTTGAGGATGCTCTGGCCAAAACTCGAGGATGGATAAGAGAAGCAAATGATAAAATTTCACCTCATGTTGCATGAAGGTAATGGTCAATATAGCAGAAATAGTCTTTATGAAAGATGCATCTGAAAAAATGGTGAAGTGTAAATTACTTTTAAAATATTTTTGTTACATGAAAAAGTTTTCATTTTTAATGTAATGTTTCTGGATTTACTTGGCCCAGTTTTTAAAATACCAGAAGTTACTCTTTTTTTGTTTTAACTCATAAAAACTGAAGTTTCATTGATTTGCACTACTGATTCTGAGAAATTCAAAATAGTACTCTGGGAAAAAGAAATACAGAAATGAATATCACTAGCAGATTTTTCCCTTCACTTGTATTACATATAATCTACAATTTAGGCAGTTATTAAATATGTAGGTCCTCCATCCTCATGATGACAGAAAATCCTCTTCCATCAATTATATTTGAGCAGGAGGTTTCAAAATTTTCTTTCAGATGTGGAATGAACCACACAGCACAGTACACTACAGTTTGTCACTGTATGAGTAGATTACTGCAGAGTGCTCTTCTTTATGGCAAGATATTAAAACAATTTTCTGTAGCAATTTGCTGTCATGCTATAGTGGCATAAAAGGGACAGTAGAGAGGTGTGCAACTCTCTCTGCCTAGAACTGTTTGTCCATCAAGCAGAAAGAAGGTCGGATAGAGGTGTACCAAGGGATTATCTTCAGAATACCTGTTAAGGGAATTGTGACTAAGAATGTGTAGACACAAGAGTACCAGATACCTGTCACGGTTGCTAAAAATATTCTTCTTATTGTCAGGTTGCACAATGGTTTAATTCCCCATACAAGTCTGGGTGACATATTTGCTACCCAAGTGAATAAAGTGACAAATACTACCAGGGCTAGTAATAAATGAATTTGCCTTTTGGACGGTAATCTTTCATGCCAGCTCATACGCTAGTGCTTAAGGCAAACTATTTAAAACACACTTCACCTAGTTTGAACCTGGCAACCACATACAAGCAAGAAAAATGAATCCCAAGCTTTTCATTATGACATATGTCTCTCTTTCGCTCATCTAGAAGCCATTTAACAGCCCTTGTAATCAGAAATAAAAGCAATTTTATGCAATAGATCAGCATTCTAAACAATAATTCATCCAAAAGAGATGAAAGGGTAGCGTGTATAGTTATGTCTTATTCAAATTTTTATGATTTTTATATATATGTATGTGTTTGCATGTGTCTGTGTGCTTGTCTGGTATGGCTTTATATTTGAATATAGATTTATTTGATGTAGTAGTTTATTATAAATGATTTTTCTATACACTGCAATAACTCCTAAAACAAATTATTTTCTGCAATCCACTGAACTTTACAGACAAGTCAAAGCCAGATTTTGGTAAATTAACGCCACTAAGTAGATTGAAACATCTAAAAGACATCTGCTTGGGGTCCTGAGGTAGAGGAAATTAGTGCCACTTCAGTGGAGTCCCCACCTGAATTCTATCAGCTGAAGTTCTGGTGCAAGGAATTTAAAATTAAGACAATTCTCTGTGCTTTGAAAAACAGAATAACATGACAGAACTGAAGTGCCTTATTTTTAAGTCATAGTGTGAATGACTGGTAAATAGAATAGGTTGATCTCAAGAGGTTATAGAGTGACCTGATGTCTGTGAGGAGCATTGTATGTCTCAACTTTTGTTTGAAAAATAGAACTGACTAAGCAGTAGTTACATCAAAAGAAGAATAATTTTGGTAGCATAGAGCTGTCAAAGGCAGAAGTGGTGTTTATTTTTCTGTAATATTTCAGGACTTAAAGGTATAATGAAAGCTTTGTGAGATTTTCAAAGCCTACTGCAAATTTGAAAATTGCATTGGGTTGTGAAATGACTGTATCCAATATACTGATCTATTCATGTAGGTCAGATGAGTTACAATGAACATTTCTGTAACCTGGGATTTTGTTTGGATGCAATATCTTGACTCTAGCTCATCTTCAATGAGCAAAGCACCCTGGAAATTTATCACTAAGCAGGTACTTTATGTCTCTTGAGAACCAGAAAAAAAAGAACCTGGAAACATGGAAACAAATAAATTTCACTATCTTCTTAGAGTTTTTCATAATTAATTTCTTTAACAGTGTATATCTTACTTCTCTTTCCTGATTCTTCTTTATTTCCATTCAGGCTTTTATTATTAATTTTATTCAAGTTTCTTCTCCACTGCTCATTGTGCAGCCAGATCTTTCTTCCACATACTCGTGTTTCCTCAAGTGTTTATTTTGCTTTCAAAGCTCTTATTCCACTCCACACTATTCCTGAAAAGCAAGTAGTCATTGCCCACTAGATGATGCTGCTACTGATAATCAGAAGGTAAAAATCATCCATAGAGTATTTTCTCACTCTGTGGTGGCACGCACATCTGATGCTATGAGTATGAGGATTCAACCATCCCCCCCAAAAGAGAGAGAGATGAAAAAGACAACAAAAACTAAATTTTGTTTTATTAGCCAGTGATCATTAAGAATTTGTCTTAAGTCTGATAACAATTTCCCAGTTGCTGATTGTGTGGAAAATTCTCTCAAAAATAGAACAATCAAGAAATCACGTTTCCTGCAGAATGCCAGGCATTTTATATGACAATGTGAATCAAGCACTCAGGGTACTAAGAGAATACAAATTAAAGTTCACTCAGCCATTATGCTGTCTATCTCACACCAAAAGGTCTAGAGAGTCTTAAAGAAAATTACTAAATTACTTTTTTATTTCGAGTTTCTGGGGAAATACTTTATGATTGAAATATAGTCTTGATGTTCCACCAAAGTGCATATGCAAAATAAGGCTGAATAAGCTCTTTCATTTAATATTTCACAAACTTGGAAACAATTGCTCCTTACAGAATTGCAAAGGACACTGAGAGTCCACAGAGCATGAACAGCCTAACTGTCCAACACAGCCTAACATCAGGCCTCCTATCACTCCCCACTGACTGTTTACAGAATACAGGTTCCTCATTTCCCATGCCTCTAATTGTCTGAAATTAACAATGTGAATATTCCCTTCTCCTTCCTTTACTCTTCACCTGATTTTGCTAAGATCATGATAAAAAATGAATTAATTAGAAGCACAGTCTTTGGATGATTGCACACAGCATTTCATATGCAAAATAAATTGCTTTGTGAATTGTAACAAACTGTGAAGCACTTCTATTTCAGGTGTGCATGTACAGGACAGAGTGTACAGAACTACATTGAAAAATATTTTCTCTGTAAGAAGCTGATTCAGTCTTTCACATGGCCAGCATGTAATAAGCAACGTGAAGATGTATCAAGTCTGAGGGCTGACCTGCAACTTCTCAGAGTGGCTTAACAATAGTGAGACAACCTCTCCTGACATGCTTTGTAAAACAAAACGTTTTAATAATGACAAAAATAACAAACATCGTAGAGCAAAAGAAATATGATCCAACAGAGTGCAGAGAACATTCTTACGCTGGCTATGGCAGTCCAAAGAAGCGATGGAGCCTGTCTGTGCAGTCTTTTTAGCACTTGATGGTTTACCTGGGCTATTTGGCACCTTGCCCAATGAAAATGGCAACAGGCTTTGAGGTACATTTCCTAAGCCCAATCAGTACTCCTGTGGTGACACTGGGCCAATTACAATGAGAAGACTATGGAAAATTCTAGTTTAACTTCCTTATATACTTAAAGGTAAAGTGAAACTTTTTTCCTTATATAGAAACACCTGCTTGGATGTGGGAATGCATTACAACAAGAAGGTATATATCTACTGCTCCGAAGAGAAAAAACATGTAAATTGCAATGCACCGCTTTATCCCTCTCGTAAATTATGTGTTAGTTACTGATTGCTCATTCTGTTCCTTAGTAGTGCTTTATTTTAAAAGTATGAAATTGGTAAAGTGACAGGCTTAAGGTACAGAGGACTGCAAAATGACATCGGTAGGATATGATCCACTAATCTGAAACCCCCTTGAGTTAGACTATTGCCTATCAATAGAGTACCAAAGAGTTTACTGACACAGTGAGAAATGTAATATATTCTTAGATCATGTTTCACAGGAAATGATAGAAGTGATTATAAAGCAGACTTTCTCAAGTCTGGTAGAATCTCAGAAACTCTTGTTATAGGAAATTCCAACTTCATAGCATCCCCAGCTCTGATGCATTATGTTTCTGAGTTCCCACGATTGCTTTTGTCAAACTGTTAAATATGAAATAACAAAATGCCATGTAGCCATATTTCTAATGAATAACATGGGCAAAGCAGTCATGAGCAACTGCTGTTTTATAAAAGTTCTTTTTGATGTATCTGTAATTTTTTTCTATTTTTGTCCGTCAAACTGTTTGCAACCAACAGAGTGGAAAATAAATTTCTGAGAGCTTAGATTCAGAAAAAGAATCTCTAAGGCTTCTATAAAGTTTATGAACTTGAAAGCAGCATTATTTTCAAAAATGTTCTAGACTCGTTGAAGATGATGAAATTCCTAGGTTTGTTTGCCAGAGAGTAAACTTTTTTGAGAAACTCATTTTCATTTAGATGCTCAGCCTAGTCTCTGAGTAGGTAGCACATCAAAATTACACAAACATATCACTGTTCCTGATTTAGAGTGGAATTTGCTTCTTTAGTCAAGTCAGTATGCTTGCAGCAGCAATCTTCCTTCATACATTTTCTGCATGAAAAATGGTTTGTTCTGATCTGTTGTTCTTCAATTTCCATTTATAACTCTCACTGTATAATCTATGCAAGCAAATTCTCTGATAGAATTCTTTGTAGTATTTAAAGATTTTATACTTGTCAGTTTTAATCTTTTCCACCTTTTCTATTTCATTGAATGAGGAAGAAGGTAATTTTTTATCATGATTTCTTTCCTTCTAATTGAAGGATTTGCAAACTTTCAGTCTCACAATGTTCAAACTGAAGTTTTCTTGGTAAGGCCTACAACTAGTTTTACTCACCTGTCTTTACTGTCAATAACTGTGACACAGAAACTTGGCTGCATAGGAAAATGGGTAAGTTATCTTGTAAAGCAAAGAACAGTATTTCTCAAAGTTTTAAAGAAAAAATGTCTTTTTTTCCCCTGAAGCTAGTTCATTATATCCACAAAAATATAGGAAATAATGTTGTCACTGTCTGTCTCCAAAAATACCTTTTTGTCCACATTGTGTGAGTTGCAGATCAATAACCTTTGCTGTTAAATTTAAGCAGCACTTTTATCTAGTTGTCTAGGCTAGAAATTTCTAGGAAGCAATTTAACCCAACTATCTTAACACAATCAGATGATTCTCCTTTTGGAATTACCCCTCTCCTTTCTGTGGATTGGAGAGGAAAAAAAGGCTAATCCAGTCACCTAGATTTTCAGTTGTATGAACTAGGTGGAAATACCTCCTACTCAATACACTTCATAATGAGAGAGGGAAGAAGAAAAAAATCATCCTGAGGAATTGCTTGCTTTAATAATTCTGTTGAAGATGTCATTGTGCCTATGATCCACGATTATCACAGGCTTTCTCCATGAACAAGAAATGAACTGAGAAGGGTTATTCAATAGGAATAATGCAATTATACAAAGGACACTGTGCACCAATAAAAAGAGGTGTTATTCTACATGTACAAATATTTTTCATTTACACAAGACAGTGATAATGAAAAAGAGATTTGCAGTTAAGCAAAAATGTCATTTACACCCACATTAAATCTTCCTCATATTTCCACAGCAACGTAAAGGCTCTTAGTGCAAATGAGAAGTCAGCTCCCAAGAGCTTTTCATCTGATGATTGTGAAGTGATTCATACTGCACTGCTACTACTGCCATTAACCATGAAAAGACAGAATGAACTGTGGGAGATTGACAGTTCTGTAAATCAGGACATAAATACTGAGTGGTGGGCGCCTGAAAACTCAACTGAGTGTTTGCATGACAACTCGAAGTAGCATCAGTGATTATATGGCATTAGCAGGCCAAATTTATACCTGCCAACACTCCTCAGCAGCTCTGTACCAGACTGATCAACTATGGAAAAAAGACAGGAAAATCTTTCCTAATAAGTGAGAAGCAGACTGAAATCATATTGGTCTTCCAGCAATTTTTCTTAAATTCTCCAAATCTTTGAAAGTGTATATTTTACACATAAGATTTGAAGCACTGTCAATGTTACATGTTGAGTTGTGTAAAGGTTGTGCTGCATTAAGTGTTTTTCCTGAATTTTTCTATACCATCAAGCTTGGAGCACAGAAAGATATAATGTGACACTTACATAAGGGAAGAAGATAGGGTAGAGGTGAAGGCATGAGACAAGTCTGGACAAGAAAATTTTGTGGAGGGACACAGGAGATTTCAATAGGGTAGCCAGATGCTAGGAATTCTGTATCTTTGAGTGTTACTAAGTCACTTGCAGCAGGCTTCTCACTTATCTATCATTAGGTGCCTGGTCTATATCCATGGGAGTACCATTATGGAGGGAACTAGAAAATTGCCTTGTACCTGTATGAAACCCCCATATGCTTACACTTGTTTTATTTCTAATGCCCTAAAATCCACTAGTTTACCCAAGAAACCTTAATATTAGGTGTATTAGTGCAAAGGAGGACTGATAATATAATTTTAAGATGCCTTCATCCATGATTTCAGTCATAGCTGCTGCTATAGAAATGGGGAGTCTCTCTGGGCTGAAAGAGTCTGCCATTTTTCATATTAACAGTTTTCCTCAGATATGAAGGAAGGAAGGAAGCAAAGCTACTTTATCGGAAGTTCTTTTTTTCTGTACATTTTTTATTGTTTAGTTTTGGTTGNTTTGTTTGTTTGTTTTTGAGTTGTGTTTTTAAAATTTCTCCAGGCGTCCTAGAAGCTATACAAATAGCTAACAGCTATTCTGTTTGAAAACAGAACTATACCTCCAACAAAGTGCTTAGGAAGGAGATGGAGTTCTTGGACGTCAGACACAATAGACCTTTAACATGCAAAAAAATAAAACCAAGGAATTTGATGATCATACACCTTTAATAATACAGAGATAAGATGAGTTCCAATGTGTGTCAAAACCTGATCTTTTTATGGACTTTCAGATTAACAAATTCAGCCAATCTGAAAGCTTGAAGCACATAAAATGAAATGTATTCCTACATGCTCATCCAAGCAGGAGGTAGCTGTTTGCAAGATTTTAAGGGCCTAGACTAATTTTCTGAGCTTGGTTTAAAGGAAGAAAGGGAGTTTATCAGAGCATAAACAATGGGCCTGCCCAGTAAGTAAGGAATATTTGTGTGTGATTCTCTCTATTTTCCTCTATAGGAGGTTTCATGCATTGTATAAATAACCAAGCAGCACAGACAGACACCTCATTTTTCCATATCCCACATGGCATAATGAAAAGAGGCCTTTATAATCAATCTTTTTCACTGACTTAAAGAATATTTAATTTTGAGTGCAAAATTGAATAGCTCTTGCTGAGTATCTTGGTGATAATTCACAGAAAACAATGCACTACATTGGAGTCTGGTCCACTTTCCTCACTCAAGGAAGGGCAGCCTTGTTTGTCCTGAAGCAAGGAGAGCAGAACTATAAACATGAGCTCTCCATGCCACAGATCAATGCTCTAATTTCGTCTGAAGTGAGAAGGCTTCCCTGATTATTATGGTGTATGTCTGTGTGGAAAGATGGCTGGGATAAAATCAGAGGAAACTGAGAAGTTTTATTCACATCCTAACAGAGGTTATAATGGTATGGAAATTATAGGGTAGAATACAGTTGCTACTTGCTGCATGGAATGTGGTTGGCATCCTTGAAAGCTGTTCCATGGTGATTCCTCACACAGCACCTGCTAAGGGGGATGGAACAGAGGGTGGAGCAGAGACACCACGGGCAGGAAATTTCTGTGGAAATCCTTGCAGGGAGGGGAACTTGAAGGTACTTTGCAGCTGAGAAACTGCATAGCACCTGTCAGCCAGGGGAGAGAGGGGACTATGCCCTGCTGCTGAGCCAACAACTGTGGTGAAATCACTCTCCTCAGATTAACTTGGTTCATTACAGCCTAATTGTGATGCTAACCCACACCTTCATCCCAAAGTTATAGGGTATGGCCTCTCCTCACCAGGCGCATGCTTTACAGTTTTTTGAATGTATCTAAGAATGAAGTGAGGCAATTTTGCACCAGTCTGTAACACAGGTACGTATCAGTAGAGTCACTCAAACTCCACCTAAACATAAAGAAAATAAATATAAAATTGAGAATAAGGGAACGGTTAGGGAAGGCTTTGTTGTAACTGCATGTATCCGTTGACAGGCTGAACCTGTCTTCTCCTCTGCAGGGATGCCTGTTGGGTAAGAACCACACTCTATCCACTCTTAAAAGTAAAATACTTTTATTGGGGATTAGAGCTCATGTGTCTTTGAATACGTTTTTCCAGTTGGATGCTATCACTGACTATCCTCAGGCCTGAATCTGTCACAGTTTTATACTAATAAAAGGTGTTATCCCATAAACTGTAAGTCCAAGTCCTTCATGGGTGCTAGAAGTTGCTGGCACCAGGGAACACACTCAAATAAAGAGGAAGACCCACTGAGGGATCTCCCTTATGCTATTGGTGTATTTCCCTGAATAAGTCAGTTGAACAACCCACCAATCCAGCAGGACTGCTCAGGGAAGGGTCCCCCGAACAGGATTCTCACAGACTGGTTGGGTACAAGAGTCTCAGCTTTCCTGGGATGCTAGATGACAGATTAAATGCTATGGATTAAGTAAACCTTCCTTTTTCATGAGACAGTCTGTCTTTCCTCCTTTTGAGAGAAATGAAAAGAAGACTGATTCTTCTAATGCCAGTATGAGGATCATATCAGAATTTACTGAAGTAGAGGTTACTTTCTTGCCAGATAACCTGAGCATGATCAGATCCCTACTTATAGATATAATTCTCATCTCTTTTTCATGAATATTTTCCTGTTTTTTTCTGCAATCTCATTTAGTTAGTTTCCAAAGAGCTATTCTACAATAGTTATGGGGGCACCCTCTGGTCTGCAACAGTTAAATCCCCAGTGATAAACCCTTATACTCTGCACTCTAATGCATTAAATATCTCAAAGCATGTAGTCATAAACTGTTCACCCAAGATTACAAGCAAAGTTGACAGTAGAGTGGAAAACCCACTGAACCTAATCATTAGCCTAACATTCTTTTCTTGTTATGTGAATAAAAAGCAATTTTATTGTGTTAAATGTCCTACTAAAATGTTCAGACCCATTAAGTGCTATTTTCAAATAGCAGAATACATGGTCTTATGTTACAAAACAAATATATTTTAGTAATTTTCTCTTGCAAGAAAGAGTTCTGGTCTACGCCAGTCTCTATACCCAATTAGTGATCTGATCTGCATGTACTGAAGCAAAATGACAATGTTTTGATTTGAGGCCAGCAGTTCATGATCAAGTTATAAAAGCTATATTGTGCTCCGAGTGTTAAGTAAGAACAAATCTTCCCTTGTTTCTTTCTCACTGAAAAATTCCTGTTCTCTGGAACAAGACTCATTACTCTTGGTTGGTTGCCATGGTTCTCTTTCCTTGGCAAAGCTGTCAGCTTGTTACTAAACAGAAACAAAAGGATGATTACCTATTTCTCCCACCTCTAGCCACTGATAGCTCAATTAAGGTATAGACTGAACATCTTACTATTAGGAGGTGTCCTGAAGTGAGCATGTATATTTCAAAATCAAACTTTTGAATCCTTTGCTGTGAGTACCCTAGAGCTATATAATTTTTCTGTATAAGTAATACATGGAAAGGTTTCTTCACCATGTTTTGCAACTAAAAAAACCAACAAAAAACCAAACAACAAAACCAAACAAAATCCCTCACCCACAAAATAAGATGGGAGTTATCCCTAAGGTTCTACAGAGTTCTCCAAAGTAGAGTTGAAGCACCCCCATGCAAAGATTCAGTAGCGTAAACAGGCTTTGCGAATTTGTTTTTGAGTACACATTAGGCAAATTACACATGCAGTAAACATAATGCATAATGGCATAAAAATCTGGTATAAAAAATAACACGTATGAAGTAATATTTAAATACTCAGACACTTTATTTCATAGAATCCATTGCCAGATGCTGAATTGAAAAGCAAAATATAGCCCAAATAAATGTGACTTCCACAAATAAGCTGAATACACTCAATGCTATTCCAAGGGCCAACAGACTCACTTAACTTGGCTAGGCTTTAGAAATGAGTTATGATTAGTTATTTTCAGTAAAATTGGAACACTGAGTTATTTTATGTTTCCCACTCCAATTAGATGAGGTTTGCTCTGTTCAAGTTTCAGTGGGATTCTTGTGGAATTATATATGACATCTGAATTAATACTGGAACATCATGATTAATGTCATTACAACAAATGCTAAAGGGATTAATAAGGATTTCCTACTTGTTGCAAAGTGTAGAAGCCCTAGGGGCTTTGCCATCGAAGAACGCTGGGGTGGCCTCATCTTGTCAGATCTTTTGGATCAGAGATATTAAATAAAAACATCTGTAAACTGCTACAAGATTTATATTCCTCCTTTCTGGTATAAATGACATTACTAACTCTATTGTACTTTTGGGGCCCATTTAATTTAGCACTTTCTTCAGAAAGTACTTAATAAAAAAAATTGAATTAATTACGATATTTCTAGTACATTATGAATTTATAAGCTTGTCACCACCTGTAAACTCTTCTCCCAGTTGCCTTGTAGAGACAAAACCAAACCATTTTATGTGTCATTAAAGTGAAAATTACAGTAATCCTAATGGTCTGGTCTTGTCATGTAGCACTCTGCAGACGCGTCAAGAGTTAAGTTTGCTGCCATTTGATTTGTGCCCTCCTTCCAGTTGTCTCTTATAAATGGGAACCAAATATTCAAGACCCAAATCTCTTACACCTAATATTGTCTGGTTTTGACATTGCAGATATTTCAGACCTACTGAAATATTACACTGATTGAAAGAAACTGTACATAGCTAAGCTTTGTAAGTAGCTGTAATTCGTATACTGGAAGGGGTTCAAAGCAACATCACAATTGTGGAAGTAACTGTTTAGGAAACACCTAAACCACAATGGAAAAATGTCCCTTAGCATTTGATAAGATTTTTGAAAAATCTGCAAGCCCTTTTTGAGAGAATAATATACTCATTCATCTGTGTGCATGGGGAAAGCTGTAGGCTAGACTTTTAGATCAGACTTAGATCTTCGACTTAGGCTAAACTTTTAAATTATTCTCATGTGTTTTGAGAGGGGTCTTCCTAGAAAAAGTACAATCTTTTTCTGGCTGTCTCCTCTATATAGTTATGAACGTAACATGACTGCAAAGGACCCTCTTAGCAGGTAAGAAGGACTCCTGAGTCTTTCTCTCCAGTGTATTAGTCATGAAGAAATGAGTACCAGCTGTCTCAATCTCAGACTGAGTCTTATCCTAGCTACCTTTTGTTTCATATCTAATTTAATTCCTTGTTTAAACTCCCTCTGATGCATGAACAGATAAGACCTTCAGAAAAGAGTAAATGCTATAAACTTTAAAGTTTGTTGAAGTAAATAACTCCTTGGACATTTTTTCTTTCATCACTGATGACAGAGAGAACCTAGAGGACTTTCCTAGGCTACAGACTTCGAGGTGGTATTCAGCTACCAGAAGATATATAAGTAATGACACCAGAATTGCCTGAGGATATATGAGACTTGCACAACTGGAGACCAGGGAAGATATTCTAGGACATTTAATCGTTCATCCTTTTGCAGCTGAATCCCATCCTTAAATTTTAGATGCCTACATTGTGATAGCATGAATCCAATCCTGCCTTATAATTTATATGCAAAAAAAAATATTAGCACTCTCAAACAATTTAAAAAGAGTTTTCTTATTTCTAGCCTTTATTTCCTGCTTCAGGCACTTGTACAATGACAAAACTAATTCTGATGAGGGATATTTCCAAAGTTCTTGGTTTTTTTTCATCAGTAATCTTGCTAAGAACCTTGAAATAGGACTCTTCCATTTAAAAACTAATATTCAAATGAGTATAAAAATTGTATGGGAGAAAGTTCTTAAATCCCAATAGGAAAACTTGAACATCCAACCACATGAGGACAATATGGATCAAAATATGGTCTCTCCTACCATGGAAAAGAGCTCAATTAACCTTTCTAAATGAAGCTTTCCTGTGCTTCATTTCAATGTTTCTGTTGACTTATACCTAGCCATTCCAAGATCTAAATCAAGTTTTATGCTTTTAAGATAAATTTATAGTAAAGACAATGACAGTATTTTTACCATATAGAAATAGCAGCTTGTTGTAGAATCCTCTCTATCCCAGTGTGATATTACAGTTTGTGTAGCAGCTCCACACAGAACAGATGTAAATGGTAAATCTAGTGGCCTAAACTGTTCATTCTTCCTAGGAGAGTACACTTGAGATGACACAATAAATCCCTTTACAGTCCTGGGAGCCAAGAAATGAGAATTATGACATATGAAGAACAAATATGGCCTTTACAGCGTTGTAAATGCATCATAAATTATACGGATTTTAGTATGTGGTTGTATAAGGCTATAAAAAGTATTTTATCCTACAGGTGTGAATGATGTCTGACATTCTGTTACCTCACTATTTGTGTGTAAATAAAATAACTCACAAGTGAAATCAGATTTTTAAGACCTAATGGCCCATTCTGTACATCACAGAAGCTTTTGAATAGTGTTCAACTTCAGCATAAAAGAAACAAAGCCACCTGTCTTATTTGTGGACTGGTCAGCACAAGGGCTGACAATGTATGAGTTACAATAAGAGCTGGAAGTCTGCATGAAATCATGTAGAGGATAAGATGGGCAGCAAAGCCCGTATGGGGAAGGAGGATAAACTAGATTTGAAACATAACAGAGGGGTTGTTCTGGGGAATCTGTGAAAAGATTTCAGAACCAGCCCTTAAAAGCACAGGGTTCTGGCCCAATTCTGTTTTCAAGGATAGGGGAAGTACTAGTTCATTTAGTACCCTCTACAGTGGGAATATAACATTAAGACTTAGTAGCTAGTTCGTGTATCAAGAGACTGGATTCCCTGTACTCAAATAACAGAAAATGGGCATTGTGAAAGAAGGGAAGAGCATGAGCAGGCAGGAATATGGTCAGTGGTACAGGAGGTTGTAAGGTAACTGTGACTCAGATGCTGCAACACATAATTCTACTCTGTTTGTGTGAACCTGTGATAAAAGGTGATTAATGTTTGGAGTCAGCATGTTGACATATTCCAACACATAGTTTCTGTTACATGAGAAATGTTCCATCATCAAAAAACCCAGAAATGCCACATTAAGTATTAGTGTGGAGCCTTATTTTCCAGAATTGCAAATCTATTACTGCAACTATCATGCAAATCTACTACTGCAACTAATTAATCAACCTTCCTGGTTCTGATCTCATTCATTACAGTGCTAAAAAAGTACACAAATAGTTTTACTTGAAAAACTAAAGGATATTCAGTTGGTGAAGGCAATATTTAATTTAAAATATATTCTGCATATTATGGTAGCAATTTTATCATCTTCTTCATATAACAGATTACCTTCACAGTTCAAATCTATATTCTCTGCTTCCCAGAGGAACAAACCACCTTCCTAGGTGAATGGAAGTACCAGCCAGTTGTTGCTTCCAGCAGCAGCAATATGTACAGAAGCATAGCAGTGTCTTACTGGAACAATGCTGATTAGTGTGGCACTCATACCTGTGGATGCACAGGCAGAGCCTGGAGACAAACTGACACTCAGGAATTAAAATATGAGAGAGAGTATCTTGTAGGTATGAATAAAATGCAACTTTTTCTTTTGCAATTGTTTTATAAAATTGTTTTATAAAAGCTTGGTGATACAAAGAAAGAAATTACATGGACTGAAAACAAGTGTTCCTAAATAAGTGAACCATTTCATTCCAGTGGATGAGCATCTTTCCAGAAAAAAAATGTAGTTTCTGGAACATAGCTTAATAGTAACTTGATATTTTTCCTCCCTTGAAAATGTGTTGGGTGTTTCTCTAAATGTTCATTTGGTGACTTAGTTCCCAAACAAAGAGACACTACACCAGCAGCACAAATATTAATCCTGTTCAGTGTTCAGTGACTTTGAGCAGTGAATACATTCACATCTGTGGTGCGGTGGTGCGGTGCTTCTCCCAGGGCTTTTGCCCACTCTTTCAGGCTAGCTCTAGCACCAGGGTCACAAAAAGGTACAGTCCTGTATTCTGGAATACAGTTCCGATCTTGTGGGTCCTTGTCTCAGCAGCAGCGTGAACAATGCGAGAAATAAAGGGATGGAATTCTGGTAGGGAACTTCAACTGGCTTTTATTAAATTCACACCACTTCCTTCCACCCAGGAGTCAGCCTGCCAAAGCCCACCAAACTCCCAGGTTTTCACCTTAAATATCAGGGTGGGGGAATGGGGAGGTTACAGCTTGAAACCAATCCAGAATGGGAAGGGAGTGACCCTGAATCCAACTGACAACCCATAGAACCAATCAAGGAACAAAGGGGAAAGGGGAACCTAGACCCTGCCAATCATTCAAAGTCCTTGCCAGAACTTTCTAGACATCAGAATGGGGTCTCGAAGTGACAGACAAGACCCAGGTGTCCCATAAATTATGATTGATTAATAACGATAACTGGGGTAAAACATGGGGTACATGGGAAAAATCATTGTAAAATAGTAAAAAACAAACAGATGCATATAAAAGACTGGTAAAACCCCAAACACACCACTACACTGTGGTTCAAGTTTTTTTCATGGAGACAGTTCAGAAAATGCTTATTGAGCTATTAACACTTGCTCCAAGTTCAGATTAGTTCAGGAAGATGGATATTGCACTGAGGGACTTTATTCTCCTAAAACACCGTTGAGAGCAAAAGCAAATGAGGAGGAAGAATAGCATAAGAGAAGATGTTGAATGGTCATAGCACTCAGGTTGGAGAGAGGAAGAGGAAAGGAACTGAAGCAGAAAATTAAATGGTCTGATACTGACTTTGAATAACAGCTATGGGTCACCCTGAATACTACTGTACTGGAAATGCACACGTAGTCACACCCCCAGCTGTGATCAGTTTCGTTAAGGTACCAACCATTTTCTCTGCATCTGTGTTTCCTTACAGATACACATCCTTAGGTTAGCAAGAAACATCTAACCACTTAAAAGACTATTCCATAATAAAATTACCTTCTAGATATTTTGGAAAATTTGGATATTTCCTTCTCCTTTCATTAACTCCTGCAAAGCTGGTCCTCCTGTGGTTTCTTCACTCATCAGAATCTAATTATTATTGCCTTCTATTCAGGTTTGGCTGCCTGGGTCTAGCTATCAGAGGTAGTCTCATGGGAAATCAGACTTGCTGAGATATTTGTTAGTGCTGCCAGTTACTTCTCTAGGGGAAGGCACTTTTTTTTGCTTTCATTAACTCTTTTTCTCTTTTCCTGCTGACCACTCTTTCAAACCCAGAATCGCTGTATACCCACAGTGAGCTGTGGCAGCAAAACACACAAGCCATGGATTTTTAATTATAAAAATTATAGCTGGAAGAGATCAATTAGATTATCCTACTAGCACTGCAAGATTATATCACACTCTGTAGTTTTCTACTGTTTTATTCCACCTAGTTTTAAAATCTTGAGGGACAGGGCTTCTGCACTTCCTTTAGAAGACTTTTCCACAGTTTAATATAGCTTACTGTTGATAGGAGGATGTCTTGTTTTCTTTTTCATCTGCGTATCCCTCTGCATAATGCATTTCCATGACCCTTAAGTTACCTTCTTTTGGAAATATTTGAAATCAGGCATTCTTACTTGATGGGTCTTCACTATATGGGTTTTGTTGTTCACAATAAAATAACAGACAATTGCTATGGAACATATAAAACATATAAAAACCTTCTTCTATTCTCTCACACATGTACCTGTTGAAAGGGTACTTTTCCCCTTTAAGTACCCATATCAAAGAAAATGTGAGAATTATCGAATCTAGAAAATAATTTTAAAAAAGGTAGATTATTTCTGTCTAAAATTACCCTTCCTAGAGAATACAAACTTGCTATATTTAGGAGTTTTTTGTTTGTCTTTTCCTTACCTCTTATTGTTAATATCTCTGCTGCATCCCTGATCTGCCCTTGGCAAAATCACCACTTATGTTCCTCAGCCAACTTAAATGTCTCCTTCACCTTCATCCTTTTCACAGTCTGCTCTCATTGACAGTGATTTCCAGTCTAGAATAGATTTCACTTCAGCTTTGACACCCTGGTATCTGAGGTCTTTTGTTGCAGTGTAACTAGTGCTAGTAATTACATCTTCTCCTTTCCCATATTTCACTGCATTTCATTACAACTCCCCGTTTCATGCCTAGCGAAATCGCATAGATTCAACCACTGATAATGTCTTTCTGGCTCTCCTACTCCACATCCATTTCCTGCACGAACACTTGTATTTCACAGCTCCCTTGTGCACTTCCAATTCTTCTCCATATCACCACTTTTTTTTCCTATTGCCTGTTCTCTGATGCTGGTAGTCAGTGCTGTGTTCTTTTTCTCACATAACGACGTTGAACTATTCTGCTCTCTCTTCATTTTTGCTAGCAAAAGCCTGTGTCCCAACAGTCTTCTCTTAATTACTGCAACTATAGCTATGTTCCTATAGTCTACGCTCCTAGAGCTCCATTGATTTTTTTTTTCGAGGCTTCTACACTACCCATACACCTTGCCTTAGAAAACATTTATCATGCACATGTATTAGTCTTGAGCTCCTTGTGCAGCTCCCAGCCCTTGCCCATGAGGTCCTGTCCAAAACTCATCATGTACTTCCAGATTTTATTTGAATCTCATCCTTGGAAAGACCATCTTCAATCTTAGTTTTGCTTTCTTTATTGATCACTCTGCACAAACACTTCAAAAAACATTTCATAGAATCATCACAGAATAATAGAAGGCTTGGATTGGTATGGCCCTCAAAGACCAGTTCTAACCTCCTTGCCAAGGACACCTTTCAGAGACCCATTTGACTTGGCCTTGAACACTTCAAGGGATGGGACATGCACAACTTCTTTGGGCAACATGCTCCAGTGCCTCACCAACCTCACGATAAATAATTCCTTCCTAATAGCTAATCTAAAGCTACTCTTTCTTTCTCAGTTTAAAGGCATTCCTCCTTGACCTTTCACTACATGTCCCTCTAAAAAGGCTCTCTCCATCTTCCTTGTAGGCTCCCATCAGGTACTGGAAGGCTGCAGATAGGTCACCCTGAACCTTTTTGTTTTTCTTCCCTGCTCCTTCTCAGCGGGAGTGGTCTCAACGTGTTCATCCCCCAGCCTGTGCTGAGCCTGGGAATAGCCCTGACCCTGCTGCAGCACTTTTCATTTGCTCTTGTTAAACTGTGTGATATTCCCATAGGCCCACTCCTTTAACTTGTCCAGGTCCTGCTGGATGCCATCCTGTCCTTCAGGTGTGTCAACAGCACCACTCCGTTCTCCTATGTTTAACCAGGGTTTTGGTTAGTCTTTCCTAAGCAATTTGCCATGCCCGTGTCTCACTTACACCTGGTTTCAGTTCACAAATGCAGGCATAGGGGTCACCATGTATGAATTAGCAGGGCATCAACATCAAAGAAAGACCAAATAGAAGAGCCTGAAAAGAGTTTATAAAGAACAACAGGTAGAAGCTACTCAAAAAAGCAATTTGAGAAAATATTTGAATGACGTGAAATGATAAAATGCTTTATTCTTGAACAATGAGCAAGAAATGTACAATTTCTGCTGCATAAATATCATTACTGGTATTTTGAATGTAATTAAATATACAAGAAAGAAGGAAAGTATTTTGATCCATGTTTCTATGTCAAACCTCTAAAAAGAGTAATTTCTTGCTACTTTACTTCTCATGTGGGTATTTCAAAAGTAAAAGCAGGCCGCAACTTGATAAATCAAGCAAACCCTTAAGAATGTTCGCTTAAGAATGGTTCTACTGAAGAGTATGACTGAAACATGCTTAAGAGTTTCATTAAATGACAATTACATTTTTTCCATATAAAATACTTCAATTTTTACATTTGTTTCAAAACAGTAAACCAGTAGAACCAAGCCAAAAAAAAAAAAAAAAGAAATTTTCATCAGCTATTTTCATATTTTCTAGGCAAAAATTTTTGTCTTAAAAATATTTTCTTCAGAGAAAGAAATGGTTTTAATCAAAAACACTTTCAGCTATGCCTAAACCAGATATCTTTGTATCCAGGGGAATCAGAAAGTACTTTGTACTAAATTTAATGTCATGCAAACACTGCTAAAGTTTATGTTACTTAAATATTATTCTCAGAAATATTATCTTTCAATTTTAATTTTTTATTCCCATGGGACAGATAAGGAACTGGAAAGAATACAAATGAGAATCGTTTCAGAGACAGGCATGCTTTGTCATTTGTCACTGCCAAAATCCATCAGTAATATGGTATCATGAGAGGGAACTGTTGAAAGACTAAGAATTTTACTGGAACATTTAAACATGATATTAAAGTGAGATTTGAAGAAATGCCCCTGAAGAAAACTAATGCTTACTTTGTTAGCTGCTGTGAAGCAAGAAAATGTAGACAGGAAGCCACCATTTATCTTCTTTTTTCTTCCCAGGGGCTCCTTATGCTAACCTACCTGACTTTTAAAAATTTCCAGCTTGCTTAATAATATTAAAGGCTTGGGAACATTTCACTGGACTGAGGAGCAGGGCAGTAGGAGCTCCTCTCTACTCTCCTCCCTGACCTGTGGCAGGAACACAAATTGCTGCTGATTCCCTCCTGCCCCTTCTCAGAGCATGAATAGGTCCTCACAGGCCAGAAATACAGCTAATAAGTGGTGGAAAGAATAGAAAAGGAAAAAAAATGGCGCAGAAAAGGATTTTAATATCAGCAGTTTTTCAAAGGCAGACGTTATAGTTAGCTATCCATCCACCCTCCTCCTCTTGTTTTTTAAATACTCAGTCATGAAGGCAGAACCTAATAGAGTCTTTGAACTAATTCAGTTTCTGTAATTTAACATGGCTCATTGACTCGTGCCTGCGGGATTCCTGAGTGTCTCTCATCTGAGTGCTAAACTGGCCCTTGAGTACTTAACTTCAAGACAAGATCAGGTACACTCAGATGGGATGACTGAATTTGCAACAGTCCCATGTCTTTTTCCCTTTAAAATTGGTTGTGAAAAGGCTAAAGATTCACAGTATCATGAGGACAGAGGTTCTTCATCAGCAGGATAATAAGCACATTTCCAAGAGCTCTGGAAAATATTGTGCTTCATAGCTGATTGGTTAAGCATTAACATACCCTGGAGACATGGCTGATTAAATGTTACTTTCCTTAAATCATGAAAATGTGATCATGAGGAGGCATAAGAAAATGAAGTTTCCAAGGCTGCACCAGGAATCCGTTTCAGAGCTCAGGACATCACTTTTGTTACTAAGGCTGTGGGTCAGGTCATACTTGGCTGATTTGTGTTTTCCAGTTACAGAGGGCATGAAGTTTAGTGATAAATGACCAATATTTTAATCAGATATATGAGGTTATGGTATGCCCAGATACACTGTGGAGTGTGAGAACCCTGGAGGTGCTGAATACCTTCAGGCACAACAGAAGTCATACGTGCTATGAGATATCACTATTATTGCACATTATTATATCAATTCTGTTCCTCTCAGTTTCCCAGCAGAATATGCTAGTTATGGTGAGAAAAAATTATTTGATTTGTCTTTTTGTCCATTATAATTTTGACACTTTCCAACTTTAAAGGTGCAAGTAGCAGAGAAGCTTGCAATTTATCCCGTTTTGTGCTGCCATGTGTAAAATCAATGGCACCATAATTATATTCCATAACAAGCAGAAGGGCCAACTGCACCCTGACTTGCTTGATAAGCTGATGCATTTTATGGCAGCTGGACAGAGCAGTGGTGTTTTCAGATATGCCCTCTTAAGTTACCGTCTTTCACCAGCACACTAAAAACATTATGCAAATTATCAAATAATTTCAGTGCTGCTCGACAGTTTGCATTATGAGATTAATGATCAAACTGGAGTACCTTTTTCCAATAGCAGGGGAGGATCAATCAAGGTCAAAATACTTAAAAAGAGCAGGTAAAATAGAGCATAGAGAAGGTAACCATGTCTTTGCTGTTATCAACAGTGAGGATGCTTGGCAGCTGGCCAAACGATTCAGTTTCAGTGTCAATATTTTTCACCTTGTATAAAACAATTTGTTGAAGGCTTCAAACTTCCTTTATTCAGTTGCAATGGGAAAATCATTGGCTGGTGGCCATCTTGAAAAGTTGTTGCAGACCAATTAGAAAATATTCCCTGCATCCCACAAAAGGCTGAGCTGGTGTAATCAGAACTGGAAGTCTTTGCACAGCTGAGTGAGGAAACAGCCCTATGATGGTTCAGATTTGAGACACTGTTTGGTCACAAGGCC
Organism: Cyanoderma ruficeps; assembly: GCA_008694505.1. NCBI lineage: Eukaryota > Metazoa > Chordata > Aves > Passeriformes > Timaliidae > Cyanoderma > Cyanoderma ruficeps. The sequence goes on from VZDJ01000141.1 coordinate 4,636,878, forward strand.
TGGAGGATTTGATTCCTTGACTGCAAATATTTCACTTACAGAATCTCAATCATTTAAATAAATAGTGGAAAACCAACTGGGAAATGCTTTAGAAGTCATGTTCCACCAAGTGCAATTCAGTTGCCTTTTAGTTCCCTTCCACTGGACCTGTATTTCTGGTGTGTTGTAGCTCTTTTGGCTGCTCTCCTCAGTCCAGATTCAAAGTCTGTGACAAAATAAGGAAGTTTCTCTCCTGGTTTAAATGATTACTGGACTAGACTTTACTGCTTTTGTCGTCACAGTGTTTTTCTTTGTAAAATATAATTTGATTGTTGAATTTTCTTTCCTTCTTTCCCTTTCTTTTTCCTTTTCTCTTCCATTTCCTGTTTAGTTTTTCCCTTTTTCTCCCTTTCCCCCTTTTTTCCCTTATTTTCTTTTTCCCTCCTTCTTTTCCGTATTTTCTTCTTTCCCTTCTTTCCCTGCTTTCCCTGCCTTTCCCTTTTCCCTACCTCT
>VZDJ01000141.1:4637377-4708107 GCA_008694505.1 Cyanoderma ruficeps
CCCCCCCCCCCTTTTTTTTAAGAACAGAGACATTATCTTTCAGTTATTTACACAATCCAGCTTTTCTCATTTTCCAGCAAAAGCTAACAAGGAATCTGTTCTCACAAAGTATTAACACAGATCAACACCAGCAGAATGAAATGAACACCACCAGGATGAAATGAACTCAGTAACTCCTGTGTCAATAGATATTTGTTCTTCCAGAGCTTTTGTTTAACTCTCAGTCTGGAACCTTTTGTGCTGATTGCATAAGCTTCTGAACAACTAAATTAAATGTTTCTCATCATCTTTGATATAACTGATGTCTTCTTTTACCTTTACTCATTATTTTTTTAGCATATTCATTAATCAGCATTCATTATTTATATTCACTGTGGGAAGCTGCTGCTTACAGTTTCCTTTCAACATCCTCTCAGTTTGAGGGTTTTTATTTCTGAGGCTTTATCTACCAGGCTTTAGCTAGCATAGAGTCATGGAAACTGTTGATCACTCTCACTTCTAACATAATCTCATTTCCATTCTGCATTTACAATATTTTCTACATTACAGCAAAGATTGCTATGCTAAAGTGCTATGTTTGCAATCCTGACAGAATTCTCTTTTATGTGGAGAACTTTCTTTTTTTTTTTCTTCAAGAAAATATGTCCATTGCTCCACTATTTGAAAGTGTCCCTAGAGATACTCCATAGAAGACTTTCAGGATTTGTATTTTTTTGAGGCTATCTCTGTTTTTTGGAAGAGACCTAAGTGAGCTGCCATTTGATATGACGTTCATAATATTAAGCTCCATATTTAATGGATCTTGCCAAAGCTGGAGAAAGGATAGTGCCAAAGGAAACAGACAGTTCTTTGTGAAGGAGCCTGAAACAAGAGGCAGCTGTTTGAGATGTGGGGCAGATATCCGTGGCTGGTAGGGATGGAAAGTGCTGAGGGTTATCAGTATCAAATTACAAAATCAATATCCTCTTACACCAGCTTCATGGGAATGACACCAAATGGTTCTTGATTTCTTAGCATGGTTTAAATATCGCTCAGTTGAAATGTCATGGGAGGCACATGATAGATGTAGACTGTGCTGAACAGAGTCCAGTCCTGTGTTTGGTTGCCTTGGTGACAGCAATAAAGCCATTCTTCTGTGAGGAGGGTGGAAAAGACAAAAAGAAGTTGGAGAGCTGAAGAAACGAAAGACTGTATTGGGCTTCTCAAGACCATCTACATGCATAGACAAAATACACATTTGTCCAGAGAATTAGATAGCTGGACACAGCCAAACAGGAATTGTCATCCTTGCTTTGCCAAATTCTTATGGCACCCACTAGGGTGAAGTGCTAAAGATGAGAGAAAAAGTGATAGTACTTCATGTCTCTCCACACATATCCTCTCACACACACACCTCTTCAGCATGCCAGAGGCAGCACTAGAAAGCCTGTATCTCTGAGAATTTTTCTGTCTGTGTCCAAGGCTGTCTGTGACAGCCCTTTTTTAAGCATTGAAGAAAAAATTAAGCTTTACCAAGGCCTTGAGAAGTCTTCAGTGACTTCTGCTGCTGTGTGTTTCCTTTAAGAGACTGAATTTGAATGGAAAGTCTAAGGAAAACTAAGATTAGCTCAGTGAGGAAAGTGGGGCAGAGAATAAGCAAGCTGGTGAAGAAGATCAATGGAAAATTGAGGTAGATTTGTCAAGAGTCCTATAATGCTAATCAAGGGACATAAGCCATTTTTTTTTATGATGGTTTACTGATTTTATTTGCAAGTACTTAGCTAATTCTTGGCATCTGATTTGCAGGAATGATGAGCACTCTGTGCAAGGATGATACCAACAGGGGTGTGCACAGAGCTTATAAATGTGAAGCAATGTTAAATCCTTGAAAAAAATAATTTGCGTAGTGACTCAAATTGGCCACTTCATATCTGTGGATACTGTGGACTTTAATCTCTCCAAGTGTAGCATCTCAACTGTGAATAGAGGAAGTGTTTTGAAAGGGTGCTGTGAAAATGAATGCATTATAGAGATGAGTTACACAGAAAAGCCCATGAGGAAATTAATAACTCTGTCTTCTGAGCAGTGTTATAATTGTGTGCAATAAATAAGGCCTAGAGCTGCACAGTGAAGAATAAGGATAAAACAAAATACTGAACTGTTGCTCATTAAATGAGCAATGTTTCATCTGCACACTGAGTGAAGTAGAGGTCCTCTGGGAAAAAATATGTGACTATGTAATTAAAAAAATATACCATCATGTATTCACATGAGGGAGACAGATTAAGGCAACTCGAATTCTGACATTTTCTTATTTTGAGTGCTTTCTATGCAGATTGTTTTGCAGACCTTGGAAACCAAAGCTTTACACTGGTTTTATGCCACCAGACATTCTCTACAGGGACTCTTTCATCAATCCAGCCAAACCTGGCAAATTTTCAAGGACATTAAAGGAGACATTCAGTTAGAGGTTAACGACAGAAATATAAGTGTGTTAGGATAGTTGGTACCTACAGAGAATAGGTGCCTAAATTCCTCCACAATTGGTGGAGATCTAGTCTCAATTCAATTGCCTGCATGGCTGTTCCATGCCTTTTGGTGTAAATTTACATATGCCCAACCTGGTTTCCTCCTGCCACTAAAGAATTGCCTCTCCTAGGTCCTGTGCCTAACCCATATGTGAGGAAGTTTTTCTCTAATGGTGGTGGACTCCTGACCACAGAATTATGATATGAGGCACTTCAGCTAACAAAGTCCAGGGAGAGGATTGATGTCCTCAGATGCAGATTTGTCAGCTGGATTATTCCCTAGACTCAGCTGACTAGTTAGACAAGATATCCATTGAACAAAATTGGAGCTGAGAAATATCATATATCCTTAGACACCTAAATATGAATATCTAAATTTAGATGTCTTTTTATGACACTGAAATCTGTGTTAGGTATCTGAAAAAATGTTATGTTCTTTTATTATACCTCCCTGTGGAATGACGGGGTGAATTCAATCATTATCCATTACAACTCAGCAAATCCCTTGTCAGTTAACATGTATACATTAGCTGACCATTTGGGATGCACATAGCACCTGATTAGCTGTAGTGAATCTTCTCTCTTGTCCAGATAGAAGACAAACACATAGGTAGCGCACATGTGAGGAAACAAGGAAAAGAGTTCTGAGATGCACAGGAAACAAAAAAAAAAGGTATTGTCTGTTGATATGAAAAGCATCTGGAAGAAGTGCACTAAGGGTGTTAGCATAGGATGTGGTATTGCAATAAGGAATAGATGTATGGCACAGATCAGTTAGAAATATGGTTTGGTTGATTCCTTGGTTCACAGAAAATGCATGTTGTAACATTTAATTATGGATAGTTGTTAAGTCATTTATTTTCTTTAAAGAAACATGTGAATTCTTTAGCTTTAAATGTTCCTTTTTGTTTTGAAGGAGTACTGCCCGTTGCTCACTTAGACTCAGATGACAGGCAGGTGGGAATACAGCAGACATATTACTCCTGTAAAGGAATTAATTTTTGCCAGGAGCTCATGCCTAGGTCTGCCACTCAAATGTCCATTCACTTTTTGGCATCAAGACCATATAGCTTAGCTTGAATCCAAGAGGCTTTGGGTAGATCCTGTAAAGGCTTCTGGTAAGGTAAACCTCCTAAATAAATAATGTGCAAGAGTGAATGAATGAATACTTTCAGGTGTTATCTGAGGAAGACTAAATTGTTTTCAGCATGGTACCAGAATTCTTTGGAGTCTCTGTACTTGTCTATTGCCCATAAGCATATTCAGTTTCTCAGATTATGTTATTAGTTGGCTGAAGCTGCCAGTAGAGTCCTCAAAATATAAGAATTTAAATTTAAAGGATAAGAATTCAAAATAAAACTACAGAGATGAAATGCCCTGTATACTATTCATGAGGCATCTATGGAATGTTAGGTCTTTTATATACGTAGATTCTGACATTTTCTAGAGGTCACACTTCCTTTACTGTCAAAAGTAGGGGGAATTTCCTCTTTTTGATATCTACTTCCCCCCTCCTCCACTCATTATATCCACAGGATATCTAACAGATTCATTTTAGTGTCTCTCCATTACCATCTTCTTCTTCCATTACATTTGTTTTTGTCTCTGCATCTCCCAAATTTGACTGCTTGGCAAATATGCCACCCATATCCCATCTGTCTCTCTTCTATATTTTAATTGTCACTCATTGTGTCCTGCCTCACTTCTCCTACGCACTTTACAAGGTTCCCTTTTTATGGATGTTCTTGTTGCTCCTAACACTTTGTAATCCTGGCTGTCCCATTTTCCTTCCTGACTCTCCAGTGCCTGAGACCTCCATGTGTGTCTGGTCTATTCCTTGATGGTAGAAACTTGAGAAAATAAATTAGTGTTTCAAGTGATGCAGCAATTAATCAGTTGTGGAGTATGATTAGTATAAACCTCCCATGCAAAGAACCTTGAACAACATTTAGTCACTCTAATCTACTTCTGTCATTCTAAACCAGGACTTCAGCTCAGCTAGTTCCTGTGCCTGATACAGAATCAAAACTATGCTACCATGGATAATCCTTTTGAGGGGAAATTTAGATACTTGATTCTGCTTTTCAGTCAATTGGTCCCTTTCCATCTTACATTACACCCCTGCTTGGATTGTCAATGAATTTCTAGCTACAGCAGCAGTCATTTTAGGTAGCACATTCCACTGTGGACTGTGTATGAAATTTATGCCTTTAATTTTTGCATATAAAGCCTCACCATTGTGGCTGCAGGCATTTTATAAACCTCAGAATGAATAACGAAGATATTCACAGCCCACACTCCCACACTCCATTATAGATATGCTACAATCAGCTGGGAGTCATAGCATTTATCAACTGCTGAAGGATAATGCAGTTTATCACTTTTTAATGAATTATTTTCTGTACTGTTCATTTCCGGAACAGATAAATACAGTCAAGGACATCCTATATCAGGAGGGAGTTACAGTGAAATTTCTTCTAAGTTTAATGACATTTAGCTAAATCCTTCCCCACAGCTTTCAGTTTGTTTATGTTGTACTGTGGTACAGAGGCTGGTGCAGAAAGATGATACAAAGCACAGGTGAGGCATGTTACTCCTAAACCGCCCGTGGAAGACGAATCAAAAATAAAATATTTAAAGGGCTTCAGCTCCCTGGAGGGGACGAAGGGAATTGTAGAATAGAACACTGTCCTTTAGGAGGTCATCAAGACAAGAAAACTTTGAACATTCATCTTGAAGCGATATGAGCTGCCACTTAAAGAAACAATATTATTTTGTGATATCTAGAGGTTTTTAATTCAGACTGGGTTTTTGAGAAAGCCTTCTCAAGTCCACCTTTCTAATACAAATTTGGAAACAGGAGCCAGACCTCTCTGGGAGATGATTCTTCCATGTTGCTACTGTTTTCTGGAGTTTGAAAGACATGCCAAGACATCCCAGGTCTTGTAAAGGGAAATTCTCCCGAAACAACCAACCAACNAAAAAAACCACCTTAAGCCAAAACAACATGCATACTAAATAAAATGTAGGTATCTGAAATCTAAAAAAAAACCCCCTCATAGTGAAATGATTTTTTAAAATGCATGTTCAACACAGTGTTTCAGCTTTGGTAAAAGAGGTGTTGTGACAAAAATTTGGAATTACTCTGATAAACTCTCAGAAGAATGTCATTAACATTTGAAACTACAACCTTTTCAGATGTATCAGCACTGGCATTCCTACCGATGTGATGAATGACTGTTCCACATTATAATCTAGATATTATTCAATATATCATGGCTGGTTTATTGATACGGTTGTTGACATTATTTTCAGAATTTTATTAGCAGGAAGTTAGGAATATTTTTCATGCCTCTTTCAGTGATGCCACACAATCTTGCTTGTATTTTTTAAAATTTTTGTCTAATGAAGGTTCATTGTACGATTTTTAATTATTTAAATTTTTGTTTGTGGATATCATCCATGTTCAGACTTTGAATTTTAGGTGTCCTATGTACTCTATCACAAATTCTGATATCGCTACTCATGCTATTAATGATTGAAGCAGCTTATTTAATGTATGATTCTTTTTGTTCTTACATACTTCTCTTTCTTCTGTTTATTTGAAACATTCTCATTTGGGCCATGATTCTGTAATGGGTTACTCTAGACACAAGTCTAAAGGACTGAAGTCATTCAGATTTCCAGAAATTTACTGAATAAGTATCAAGATCAATGCTAAAGACAAAATCCTCTTAAAGTGCAGTTGACTTGAATTTTTTATATTGTCTTAATAAATTATATATAGAAGGAAATATTCTTACATCTAATATATTTTTTCCTTCTAATAGATTAAAACACAATCACACTTATTAAAAAAAATAATCTAAACTACTAAATGCACCAAAATGGTAGAATTGATACTGGAAAAATGTTACCAATAAATATACACTTGTGAGTTTTCAGTTATATATTTTCAGACAAGTATGAATAGGGTAATATTTGGATATAGTTAAGAGTTACATAGGAAGATGAGTGAAAATAGTTTGTGATTTGCAAATAAAATACTCAGCATGAATCTATAAAATCTGTGGAATTAACAGCAGTGAAGTTTTATGGAGGAGCTGGAGACAATTGAATGTTAGTAGGTTTTGAATATCTAATTCCCTTATGCGTATTTTGATACTCATGTAGTGTCAAAAGGTGTGTTTTCTCTTTTCTAAGGTCAAAAATATTCTAAGACACTTAATAAGAAATTTAAACTCATCTGCTTTAGTTTAAATATAACTGGTTTCTTTTAAAAATAACCATCTTTTTCTTTAAAGCAAAATGAGAAACCACATTTGACGAAGATCTTATAAAACATGCTTTAGCCTAAAGAAATTTTTCCTTTTGAGTTATCAACCCTTTTACCAGGGGGTATATGATGGAGACTTGAAACACTACTCTAGCGATATTTGTATGGATAGCAACACTGTAACAAGGCTCCCATGGCTGCAAATTGTATCCTTATAAGTGTACTTCAGGATTTGAAAATATTTAAGTAATCACAGTTTTAGAGTTATCATCTGGTAATGCCTGGGAATTGGTGACCCAAGGGACTAATTCCAAACATTACTAGAAAATGACATTGCTCATGTCAGTGTGGAAGTGTCTTGGTGAATATAAACCATAATATAAAAGCATTTGCAAGCAATTTGACCATCTGCTGTTTCCTGTCGATACTGCTTAAGAATAAGCTCATAGCTTCACAAAACAAGTCAATGTGCCAGCACCTGAGGTAAAAGTCTTTGAGGTCCCAAGAGGATATATTATTTTTTTTTCCCATCTCAAAATTGCACATTGTCTCATGATGCTAATAGAGAAACACTGGAGGTTAAACCTACATATGGAAGCTGCTCTTCTCAATTCCCAGTCTTCCTGGACCAGGGTATTAGAAAAGTGTCTCTCTTGTCCCCATTAGCTCTACTTGCTGCTTGGGTGGAAGAGAGATACCCCAGAGGATGCCAAGGCAAGGAGAGAGACATACTCGAAGGTACGGTATTGAGTTACCACACAAGACCTAATCAAGTAGGTTTTGTATGGTAATAGCATGCAGTGGTTTATTGCCATTATGTATTTCATTACTGTCTATTTTTCATAAGTCTGTTTGTGTTTGGTTTTGCAAGGCTGATAGATCCGGGCACATTTGTCCCTCTGGATTTTGTCTGCATGAAAATCAGCTTCCAAGACATTGCCATACTTGGCCAAATGAAGAATGCGTCCTCACTAGGGCCCTCATTTTCTGTGATATATCCTGACTGCAAAATGATTTTTGAGGTTGTAAATGGCTGAAAGCAAATTAGGTTGGGCTTTTTTTCCCACCTCAGACAGTTACTGGGTAAAAATCTTGTAATATGTTTCTTTGCTGGAAAAATCTTCAATCACTTCCCTCCTTTTTTCACATTGGCTTGTAATGTTGCTAAAATGAAGCATGATACTGAGTAAAATTACCATGCAGAAAGTTCCACAAAAGTTATTAGCACAATAGTTCTATGCAATTTGTGCTTTTACAATTGATTCTTGTTCATACTTTTCAGGTTGATTTCTGTCTCTTAACAAACTTACAAACTTGAATTCCTATCACACTTTTTTTTTTNTTTTTTTTTCTTTTTTTTGAAACTCTTACTAACTTAGTAGTTAGCATTAGAGTGTATCCATTAATTTCAGCTCAGTTGGCTTGGTCACCAGCTGTGTTATTGAGTGCCTTGCATAAGAAACCCTAAACATGTGAAAAAACACAACATGGCTTTTTTTATCTTCCTATTCCATGCCATATTTGGAAGCTCATTCATGGACTGTTGGGACGCTCATTCATGGCCCACTGGGAAAGGTTAGGACTATAATTAGACCTTTTTTTCTCAAGCATTTCAGCAATAGAGTGCATGAAGGTTACAAACAGTTTTCTTTTAATTGATCCCTGGTGATTTTACTGTAAAGCTGTTAACTTGTGCACTGGGGACCCACAACCCACGGGCTTCTTGCACTGACATTTGCAGCAATGATTAGAATATCATTGCTTTCCAATACTTCATTGTCATTCAGGGAGTACTTGAAATACCTTTTACCTCATATTGCGATGGAACACGCATTTACCACCACACACACATACACACAAACACACACGCAGGCTTTTCCATTTCAGCACCACAGGCCTTTGAAATTGCGTTTGTTTTGAACATCCACCTCAGTATCGCCTTTCTTTTTTGCACAGTGTCACTCTCTTGTCTCTCATACTAATGGAAACAAAGCTAAACCATTCACTCTGCACATAATAGTGGACCCCAAGGGCTAAATGTCTGTCAGAATGGAAAACAATGAAAACAAAGAAATTGTAACTGTTTGTGTGTGTGCAAGAACTGATGTTCATCCATGTCAATTCTCTTAGGTCTTTGAACATGAAATCATTCATTCAGTTTCAGCTTTGATCACATTACTTAGTAGAGATCAGTAGTCAAAATTTTAACAGCTTCCAAGACCAGTGTACTTAATATGCTGGAGGGCTTAGGAAAGAGTTATTTAAAAAAGAGGGATTCTGGTAGATGAACTTTACTGTCACAGAATTGTGGAGCTGTGAATGAAAATGTTACTTTTCAGCTCATATTTTTCAGACTTTCCTGTTTGGAGAAAGATTAAAAATGTATGTATATATATGTAACTTGAAGTGCATTTTTTTTTGGGGGGGGGGCGGAGTAGACCCAGTGAATTCAATATGAGTGATAAATAGAAAACCTCATTCAACAGGAGTGGCAGAATTCAGGCCTCAGTGACTCTTGCTGTTCTCTTATTCAAATTCAAATGAGGCTGAACAAAATGGGTTTTCTTTTTAATTTTTTAAGAAACCCAAATTTGAAACATGAAAGTAACATTGAACTAATATGCTTTATGTAAAAATTTTTATGAAGGATTTTAAAACAATGCCCACGTTAAATAATAGGTAATACTGTTTTGAAAGCATTAGGAAAAAGCCTTACTCTTCATTTGTAACCTCAAAAAGAAAAGGGCATTTTTTTCACAAATTAAAACCTGAAAATTTCTTTCAAAATGTCTCTGAAGAGTACATTGGTTTGATTTATAAATGTTTAAGACTTTCATTCCAATGAATTTTGTAGGTACAAATTCTTTAAATTCAGCATAGAAAAGTCTATGTAGAAATACACAGTTCAAGGTGAAGTTTGTTTATTTGTCTGTTTTTATTTCATTAAAACAGAGAGGCAGAGGGGACAAGATTAGTGTTCCATGTGTCTCTGAAAGGACCAGGAGGGAAATAAACAGCACAATCATAATAAATACGGAAGGCAAATGACACCTCCTACAGTGCCAGTTGACTGGCACATGTGGTATTGAGTGACAGTGCAAGGGCAAAACTTCTAAGTGTTTCCACACCAATCTGGAATCCTAAGAATAAGATGAGGGAATGAGTGCTTGGCATCAAAGGACTGTACTGATTTAAATATCTCAGGGACCTTGTGGAGCTTTGTAGGAGATGCTGTTGCTAGCTTTCCAACCATGACAGACTGAGATGTACAGACACACTACACGAAAGATAGTACAAGGTGTTGCAGCACAGAATATTGTGGGGATAGGGGAAATTACTGGCAAATGGAAATCCCACGGTCCAACAGTAAAAACGTAGTGCTCTTCTTGTCCAGTAACTTGATAGAGATCAGGATATGTTAAATAACATTAGAGTAGCTGCAGATTTAGCATAGGTGCTGATAGTGATTTAAACATGTGTATTGACTGGATCAGAGCCTCATCAGGAACAGATGAATGCAATAAATCACTGCTTTCTGGAAAATCTTGATTCATATCCCACAAGAAAATGTGCAGTTCTGTATCTTGGGACACAAGACCTGATTCAAGAAGAATAAATGGGAGAGCTGCTCCTTAGTAGTGATCACTAAGGAATTTGATTGAACATTGTCTTGGGAGAGAGTGGACCAGATAAATGTAGTATAGAAATATTGACATGATTATTGAAATTTAAGACATAGAACAACATAAAAATGAGGGAATTATTTAAAACAAAACAACAACATAAAGCGGTCTTCTGAAAAGGAAAATATCTGCAAACAGTCTAAAAGCTGCTCCAAAATAGTAATAAAAGCTAATAAAACAATTTTGGATATTGCAGAATATGAGGGATTTGGGATATAAAAAGTGGTCAAGGCTGTACTTTAATATCTTCTGGCCTTTACTGCTGCAGAAGTAATACTGGCCTCATGGACCACTCTGATGCAACAAGGCACTTTTTCCAGTTCCCACTGGTTCTCTGAATACAGCTGTCCCAGTAAAATAAACAGTACCAGGGTACCTAGGCTGTAGGACTAAAAAATCCATACTGTTAGCTACAGGCTACTGAGGTTAAGCTTGGGCCAGGGTTGTTCTCATTAAGCAAGTTGTACACAGACAGCTTTTCTTGGGAAGCTGGAAGTGTTTAGCAGTATGGATGTGAGCTGATACCACTCCAGCTGGATGAGTTGTTACATTTTATGTAACATTCTAGGCACAAGGGCTATATTGCAAACGCAGCTGATGGTGTCAGGAGAGGCCTGATCCTTAGAGAGAGATCCAGTGTGTAGATCAGAGCTGATGTGTTAGTACATGTATCTGCCAGATCATCGTGCCTAGAAATAAAAAAAAAAATTAAAATTAAAAACTAAAAAGTTGCAAAGCTTTAAGCTTGAACTACTTAAAAAAAACAGAATAGTAATGAAAACCCAGTTATTATTATTTTACAGGATGAACTGCATGAAATCCCAGGATACTTCATTAATATGCAGGTTCTAGTAAGTTTTGTTCATTTTTCCAGTCTATATTTAGGGAAGTGAAGTCAGTCCTTTATCAACACAGTTTTAAATCCAGAATTCTTTTCAGCTCATCCTAAAGTAAACTCCCACTTGGTCAGCTGAATTGAGTATGTCTTTGTGTACACACCAATCTCTAGTGTCATCTGAAAATGCCTGTGGATCTCTAGGATGTCATTGCATGGCTGTAACAGACAATATAGGACCTGTGGCATATCTGTGCCCTTCCCGAGGAGGAGTCAGAGGCTGGATCAAATAGGACACTGGCAGTGCAATTGCAGTAGTTATGAGATGTGAGTGAGCAATTGATTTGCACTCTAGATGTCTACATTAAGTAAGTGACTATAGCCCTAGGTGTCTCTGCTTCTGTGATGGGATGGAGAGAGATACTAGACAGTTCAACATTTATTAAAGGTCATTCCCTCTTAAGGTGAATTTGTCTCTGATAATGCCTGTTTCTCTGGGGACTACAAGGCCTTACATCACAAGCCAGTGTCCCTATGCTTCTTTCCAAACTAAAGATGATCAAACTAAAGATCTCTTTTACGAGGATAATGTTTATTTTCAAATTGCAGTTGGAAGGAAAATTCCATCATGCAATGTACGAAAAGCACCGAGGTCTTAATTAGTCACAATAATTAAGCTCCATTTCCTGAAGTGAGCAAAGGTGCATGCCTGGTAATTTCAGCATGTTCTCTTCATTTAACTAACCCAGTACATATGTATTCAAGTTAAATTCAATGTGGATATTCAGAACTGAATGCTTTTGGTAGTTAGTCTCAGCAAAAATGAACTCTTTTTTCATCAGCTGATTTCCTTTTCTGTTAGACTTATTTAAAAAAAGAATACCAGACAACAGACAAAAACCTCTCAAAGAACTACAGGAAGTGAAGTCATACTCAATAAACATTTAGGTATAACTTGTTATAGACAGGGCAGTGATGTGCAGTGAATCAAGTAATTTAAGATTACATTTTTTTCTGATATTAGAATCCTGTGAGATATCCATAAATACATATTTTTTCTGTGACTTTTTTTAAGATCCCCCCTCCTCCCTTATATTTTTAAACTCTATTTAATATTCTTTCCACCATGTGGAAGATAATTCAGTAGTTAGAGCCTATGTACCTTTCTCTGTGTGAGATAAGCATGCAGGCATTCCTCTGTAGAAATTCATGAAGAATTAACTTTTAAGTTTCATAATTAATGTATTTTTGAAATTCATTTCATGTGAGCACATGTATAAAGTAAATATTCAGAAAAATGGAAAATCATCACATGAAATATGATAATTTCTTTCTAGGTAACTTTTTTTAACAACATGGTTAGCAATGATATTTTGAAAGCTTTTGAAACACATATTTTTTATCAAGAAGGTCAGCCAAACACCTCCAGAACTGTTATTATCACACATTATAACACGTTCAAAACCTTTAGTCTGTATAGCATTATGTGTGATGGACAGAACAGAATGTAAATAAGTTTACACTAATTTGCTGCAGATATTGATTATGTCAGTGCTAATATATATGGAGATTAGAAGGTTATTACTGACCTTGAAGGTTAGAGTACTATGGCTCATTCTTGCTCTTACACCAAAAGAAACAGGTTAAATGTGTCAATATCAATAAATACTACCTCAGAACCTAAAATCAGGTGTTCATATCCAAACTGTTGTGAGCTCTGGATGATGCTAACACATGAACAATGGCTATTGAAAAGAAGTTCCTTCCAACCAGCCAGAAGTCCAAGATATCTGTCCAAGATATTTAACTATTGAGATATACTTAAATTGTGCTTGGGACTCTGTCCTAGCACTTCTTGATTTTGTTTTCTCAGCAAGCTTTAAATATTATGTCTTGGTTTCTGTCAGTAATTTTGTTTTCTCCTCCCTTTCTTTTCTTCTGTCCTTCCTGGTGTGAGTGCTGATCAACACTCAGAAAGATAAGTGGGGAAATTTTGCTGTGGCATTGGGGAGATGAGCTCTAGCAGCCACAGTACGGACATTCTAACAGGCTACTGCTGTGCTGCCTCTTCTGGGGTGACCCCAGCCCGCCGTGCAGATCTCGGCCTTTCGGACACGGCTGCAGGTGGCAGCGGATGCTCTGATTTTTGCCTGACACAGAGGTGGCCACACAGCTGGAACTGCCCTGGGCAGACCAAATTCTTTGTATGCTCCCTACTCAGCAGTCAGTTGGTGGCAACACTTTTCTGTGGTTGACACTTTGGGCTGGTTTATAAACACAGTATGTGTGGATGGCAGGAGAATTATAGCCCATTAAAAATCCCCAGAGCATCTGCCTGGGTCTTTTTATTTTGTGAGGAAACCTCCATAGGTGTTCCCTAGTATGAACAATTCTGACATGTGAAGCTGTAACCAGTGCATGAGCCACTAGAGCCACCATCATGGCCACAGGACTGCAATGCCTCAGTACTGCATTAATAAATATTTGATGATTTTTTTTTTCCACAGCAGGTGCTTTTCTAAGTGAAATAATTCCATTGAATTAATTTTTCCCAAGGTCCCTAAGTGCACATTACTGACTAAAGTTGTGAAATGTTTCAGTTGAAGTCACCCCTGGATTCCCAATCCGACACACACAAAAAAGAATCTGATCGTGTGCTGATCAAGAATTTTTTTCTTGATCAACACAAGAAGCACCTGGCCTGACTTTGATTAATTCCTCTGTGTAAATTAGAGGGAAGCAAGCTACATTTATCCTTAGAGATTTTTAATGTTTTATTTTCAGTTAGATGGAAAAATAGCTGGAGATTTTTCTGCCCAGTGAAAAGAATTATCCTGGAATTATATGAATATAAAGATAATTCACAAAATAATCTTGATTGTAAGATACAGGATGCTACCATTAATATATTAGTAATAGAAAAGGGCATAAACCTTACAGATAATTGAAGTGCTCAAACTGGTTTAAACTGTCTCTTTTAGCAGGAAAGAGATTGAGCAATAAAAATGTGTCTAGGAACAATAAGAACATTAGGGTCCTCTACTGTATTCTGCTTTATCTAGAGGCTGTGTAAATATTTTGCCAATCAGACCAAAGGGTCCAGGCTTTTGATGATGATTGTCACCAGAAGAATACCTGATCTACCGTATTTTCATATGCATGAGAAAGAAAAATGTTAATGAAATTTTATATCAAAATTTTATGCAAACCTATATCAGAGCTCAGAAAAAAAAAGGGATTTGCAAACCCCACTACCCAGTACTTCTGTTTCCATCTGTTTCCACTGCCTGTAACTGCAGACAGGTATGCACATAATCACTTTAGTTGCACTGTGTTTCCTGACAGTGTGGGCTACCTATTATCCCTCAAATATGCAAAGGGTAGCGGTATGAAATACAAGGGTTTACCAGACTAGCTGACTAAACAGTTCCTTCTGCTTTTAATCTCTATGGATCCCAGCTAGCTTAAGGACATATTTACATTTAGATACAAACTTCAACTACAGACAGATATGAATTGTTTTCATTTGTACTAACAGAAATATTCAGAAGTGAAACATCAGAAGCTAAAAATGACAGTGGTGGTATGCTTGAGGGAGGAAGCCTTGCCCAGAGGCAGGCACATTGCTTCAGATATGAGGTGGAGAGTTCAAACAGGTAGATTCCAGGTTGTGCTTTGGTCTCTGCTCCTTAGGGACCTCAACACCTCATGTTATGACATAAGCAGACTTCTAAGAAAATAGATCATGCTCTAGTTTTCACCTTTTAAATTAATTTGGGATATTGTTAATACTGAATATAAAAAGTTTAGGGAGGATGTGATTATTTATTTAATTTATTTTTTAGAGCAATTCTCCATACCAGTGTCTTAAGGAAAAATCATGGAAAGGTCACACAACTGAGACAATTGTGGTGATATGGTGAAATGACTTTGATATCACTGTTCTTATGAGATATTTTACCTCATTCATGTTAAACTGTAATCTGGGATTGGAGGGTGGTTGAGATTCTTATAAAATCCTTGATTTCTGGCTTCCATGCCCAAGCAGCCAGAGTAGTTCACATTCTTCACAATATCAGTAATCTTTTGTTCATCTCTAGTCCTCCCATAGTCTCTTGTCCTCAGTTTGGAGGCATAATTCCTTGATTAGAAGAGTTTGCTCCTTAATTCCTGAATGCTAAACAGCACTAATGCTTGTTGTATTAAATTTCACATATAAAAGAGGGCCCTGGAGTTGTGAGGAACGAGTAGGTGTACAGTTAGTCAGAACAATTATGTAGTGCTGGAGGCAATATTTGCTGCTTGTTTGTATACATCTAGCTCGAAAGCTCTTATCAAAAACTACCTTACTGAATCTGTAAATGTTAGGGGATTTTTTGGGGTTATCTCACAGTTACTTCATATCGCCTTAGGTTGTTTAATTCACGTCCATAAAGGACAAGTAAGCTGTGGAAGGAAAAGATTACAGTGCCCCTGTTAGTTCTAAACAGTGTGTATTTGATTTATTCAGCCCTCTTACTTTTATTTGAGGTGGAAATCTCATCCAAAGGCTGCTGACTCTGTATCCCAGATGTTGCCATATCAGCCTAACTTCCATTTCTCATATCTCCCTTCTCCTATCTGTCAAGTTTATGAAAAATTAGAGCTCTCATACAATCAAAATGTCATCCTCCCCACCTTCCCCAGCAAGCCTTGCTTTTGATTATGGGTAAGCAGTCATGTGTAAAACCTCATATTGGACCTCATCAACAGGACTGCCTATGGACAGTGGAATCTGCTACATGATATTATTAGATCAGGTTTTTATTGAGAAACTTCATGTACTAGAAAAAGGATGTTTTGGGGGTATTTTTTAACTGAGGTGGTGGACATGTTCTGGAAGACCTGAATACTTAAGCAAAAGGCAACGTTTTGGCTGAGAAATTTTTACTGTGACTTAGAGATCTGAATGCATTCTGAATCAGTTGTGATTGAGAGTTACTAATGCCTGATGGTCTTTGGTCACGATTCCCAATAATCAAATGGATTATGTTTTTGTATTTCAGTAAAAGAAGAATATTTAGCTCTGTTAGCTGACTGAAAAACTCACTTCTTGTTGTTCAGATCAGAAAGAGTAGTGCTGACAGAACGTCAGTGTCTGTTTGAACACTTGTTTATTTTCCTTTAGCACCAGGACTACACATCTATTGGTGCTGACAGAATGTGTACACTGCCTGCTATCCTTCAGCTACATCCTGTGAAACACTTGCCAAGACCTTCTAGCAAACTAAGACCTGAAGCAAAAACCAAAGTCATAACAGATAAGTTGACAGTAAAAGAAGATAGGAGGGATAATACTGTGGCTTTCTTTATTGTAAAACTCACCAACTACCTGAGAAAGTGAATGTAGTCCCAGCTGTAGACAGAACAACAACAGCAAAAGAAATGCTAAAATATATATTTTCATAATATGGAGCGAATGAAATTCGTGGGCACAAGTTAACAGGGAAGCCAAGGCTGATAGCTGCAAGTGGACAAAAGTCAGATTTCCAGATGTTCTGAGATCTTTGTTTTTCATGAGTGGTGCAAAACGGATGAAAAACAACTGGACTTGGTTAGATGGAGTGGTTCTCCAACAGACGAGAATCTCACATAAATCACAGCTGTTGAATAGGGACTTGGTTGGAGGACTTAGAAACTTTGGAATCTATAACCAAATCTATATGCCTGAAAAATACCTGTCCTGATGCTGGAATTAGGCTGGCATTCGAGAAAACACAGCTCAATAAGTAAAATACAATAATTTCTGATTAACTTTACCTGGAAAATTCAATACAACAGAGATTCGGTTTTTTGCATGGTCAACAATGTCAATAATAAGATTGATAAGTTTTTTTCTCTTTATTGTTTTCATGTTTTCAGGGTTAGTATAACAATTTGATATTCACACCTTGAAATTTAAAAATTAGGGACTTTCTCCACTTTCAGTTTTTGTAAACTGCAAAGGTGTATATTTTGGGATAGAGAGAGGTAATGGCAAACTCTTTCAATATAAAATATCATGAAAATAGCTGGCTACAACTAGAAAATTACATTTATATAACTGGAAACTTACACCACTACAATGTCCCATGAGTTGAATTTACCAAATTCTTCAGACCACAGCCCAAAGTCTAAAGCATAAATCTTTTTTTTAACAGTAAAAATCCTGTGCCACTTAATATAGCACAACATTGCACACTAAGGAAATTGAAAACTCTAGTTCTATGTGGCTTGTCTATCAACACTAGTGTGATAAGAGTAGGTTTGGGGCTCACTGTTCACTTTCACCCATCTGCATTCCAGGCTAATCCATCTCTTACCATTTCAGAAATTCTCTGGCTTAGTTTTTCCATGGTATCCATTACTGTAATGTTTAATTGCTGACCTTCCAATATACCCAGTTTTAAGAAAGTCTCTGTAAAAGTGACCAGTCCTCCAACCTTACCATGTCAATTTGGTTATTTAAACCAACTGGTCTTAATGGTTATACAGTAGTGTCTGTGATGGAGTAACCCAAATTCTTATGATTTCCTGCCCATTTCACCTTAGTTTGAGCGTAGTCTACCAAGTGTTACAAGAAATTAGAACAGGGTAATCTTTTCTTCACATATAAATATTTTACCATGTTATTTGATCCTAGTAATTTGACTGTAGTTTCAGTGCCTTTTACACAATGAGCTCAAAACACTGACTGATTGTTAAGGTTTTTCCAGAACAAGGTGTGCTCTGCTGCTAGACAGCTCACTTTCAGCACTCTGAATTAAGCTGGAAGTGAAATGGGCCCTGTGAATTCAGGTTTGGGCTGAAACAAAACACTTTGATTGAGATAATGGTAACAGTCTGATCTGGATAGAGATTCTTCATCTAATGTTTTTTTATCCCTCTATTAACTAATAAAACATCCTATCCATCATATTTTTATGATCTTGAATCCAGGATTGGTATATAATACAAGCAGGTGAAAAAGATGAATGAGACACTAAAATAACCAAAATATAAGTTCCATATTTATTTTCAGTTATAAAAAACAGTAATCAGTGTTGTATACTTTCAGTGTCTTGGGATTATTTTATGTCATATATTTGTAATGAACAAAAGCAGACGACAAAGTGTACATGTACTCACAGCCTACAGAATTAGACCATTAGATCATAAGCAGGCAGAGTGATCATGACCTAGACCTAAATAAAAATGCTATTTATATACCTTTAGTCGGTGAAATAGTGTCTTTGACTAGACAGTGACCACAGGAAGGATTACGTTGGTAACATCTCATCAGCAAGCCTAGATATACACCCCTAAAAGAAAAGTATGCTCAGTGTTTTCCAGAATGAGAAGACAGTTGATCATGCTTGACTCATAGTTATTATGACCCTTGAATAAAGGTATTTTATGTACCAGAAATCAGCAATGATTGCCATAACCCATTTTATAGTTAATGGAGAAAAACCATGCATTCTTTATGATAGACTTCATGGTGGATGATCCGTCATGCTAGAAGAGTTGGTCATAAACAGTAATTCTAAGGACAAACTCTCTGAAACTATTTTACTGGACATTTAAGTTAATAGAGTCTCTATAAATGTTGCTAAAGGAGTCAGAGCTGACTCAAGCCTTTTTTGCTCTGTAGTGAGGAAGACAAAATTAAATCTTGCTTCAGTGGCAGAACAACTCTCCTAGACTAAGGAAAAGCCAAACTGAGAGGGAACCAGCTTATTCTGGGAGATGGCTAGAGGTGTTAACAACAGCTGAGATGTTCCTTTCTTCCTACTGCATCTTTCCCTGAGGTTTAACCCCAAACAATTGTCTTTTTCTTCCTGCAGCTGAAGAAAGTCCCCTCCCCACTAAAAGCCCAAATTTCCTTCCTGCACTTGTTTTCACACTGTAGAGAGGAAAATGAGGCAAGGCCATGGAAAAAGAGAAGATTCCAGAAAGAAGAGGTAAGTGGCAATTTCTGAATGTTTCTAAGTTGCTAGAACAGAAGGCACCCCTAACCTGATTGAAAAGGACATACTTATCTCTGTGACCAATGATGCTTCAAAATGTGTAAATTTCAGGATGTCTGATTGTTTTCCATTACTGTACTTCTGAAATAGTAGAATATTTTTTGTTTTGATCATTTCCAAGGTACCATGAAATTGACCTGGGAAAGTATGCAAAGAAGGTGGCCATACGATCAAGCAGCATGAATTTCAATCCATAATTTGTTGTTTGGTAGTGCATACTTCAGATGGCATTTGCTTAAATGACACAAAAATAACTGCATCTAGTATGCAGTTCATTTACTTATCGTGTGTGCTGGAAATCACATATTAACTATCAGTTTTCTTCACCCTCCAGAAAAAAAATTGGAATCACATTTCATGACCCTGAAATAGTTCGGCAAATTAAAGTATAGAATCACAAGATTGTTGTTTCTTACTAAAGCTGAAGATTCAACTATTCATTTTTGTAGTTGTAAACTTTTTTTTTTAGGTTTTTATAGATTTTTTTCTTAAAATGAATTGAAAGATGTAGGTGCTTTATTTGATTAAGTGCTACTTATATCACCATGATGCATTTAAAATCAAAGCAACTTAATGAGATAAAACAGAAGTTAACTAAAAATATTTCAACCAAAGCCAATGACTATTGGACTGTAGACTTGAGAGGGATTTTTTTCTCTTAAAATATTTCTTCCCTATATTAATATAGCTTTAATTTATTTTGATAAAATGTAAAAGTGTATCTTAGACAAATCAACTATTCCAAAGAAAAAGATGAAGAAATAAATAGGAGTGAGAGAAAGTAAGAGGGGAGATATTTAAAATAATACACGATATGTGGCCTGTAGAATTGGTAGCCATACCAGTAAGTGAAATACTACTACAGGGGCTGGGAAAAGGGGAGTGTTAGAAACTGATTAGTTGCTCATATTTGCATAAGGTAAAGGAAACAAAGAAATGATCTGTGAAATATTACTCTTTGAGTTGTTTTATGTTTTCTGCTGACATTGGGATATAGAAATAGGAATAATTATGTTAGTGCATTGGGCCAAACCCCACTGTTCTGGGGAGTAGCTTTCAAGGTAGTGTTGAGAATCTCATAGAACCAAACAGTGCAAAATATTTTCCACAGAATTTTCCTCTGTCTTTGATAGGTTATCTATGCACCCCTGTGGGTCTTCTGAAGTAATAACTGTAGTATCAGACATCTCAATAATGCTTTCTGCAAAACCAGCTATAACTGCGCTGTGTGCCAACATCTCACCTGTGGAGAGCTGAGGTCTACCCTTAAAAGCCGCATGATGTCTGACCTCTATTGACAGTGGCATCCTCACCTGATTTGCAAACCTTACCAGAACATAAGAAACCTCCTTTTACAGTCCTAGCCTAGAATCACATTCAGTCTGTACAGGATGAAGTTTCTTGCGTGAAGCGTATGAAAGTCTGATTGCTCTAATGAGCCAGAACCTCAGCCACCTGTTGGGCAGTGGGTGCACCTAGGAAAGGGGCACAGTATCTAACAGGCTGGGAAATAGAAGTCCAGTGCCTTTGCTGAAGTTGACTTTTCTCACCAATTCCTGCTGATGGGAATGTATTCCCTTTGCTTTCAGTCTTTAACACCCTGGAGAAGTACACCAGGCTATGTTGGGTCAGCTGAGTGAGTGAGGGCATCAGGGAAAGGTTGTATGTCTCAGCCAAAGCAGGTGTTTGTCTTCTCTCAAGTCCACTTGAGGCTAACTGGTTGAAGCTTTGAAAAAGTCCCTGAATAAATGTGGTGAACTCTTTTTTGAGTTTCCATTTTCAAATAACCTCTTCCATGTCCCACCATAAATATAAGATAATAGAAAGAGTTGTGAACACCTTCACTTTTCCTGTCAAAGGGTGTATACCTGTTCTTACACTTCTGGCACTGGCCATCAATGTAATAGTAACCTAATCAAATGGATAGTTTGATCAGAACATGGAAGGAACTCTTATTGGTCTCCTGAGAAGTGGCCCCCATGTTTATTGTGAATCCATCCCTCCAAAAACTGCTGTGTTGACCACCTTGGATCATTTTGGCTCTTTTTTATGCCTGCTTGGGACACCTTCTCATGTTCCTGTCTCTGCTTTTGTGATGTGCTTCTCAGCACTTGTACCTCTTGTGTTTTTAATATAAATTTTATGGAAGGAACCCTCCTTCTTCCCTTTCCTGGCAATGAATCTCGAGCTATTCCCAAACTGGGTAATGGGGGCACAGAGTATAATATATCCCTGGGGAAAGGAGAACAGAACACAGTGATAATCTCAAATCATTATAGGCTAATTCCATGACTAGATTGGTATGGTCCCAACCATAAATATCCTAGAATTTACTTTATTTGTTTTTGGGTGCTTTGTGCTTATCTATAGGCTATAGTAATTTTTTGCACCTAATACAAAATACCCCATTATACCTGCAAGGTATAAACTGTCAGATGACAATGGTATGAGAGATTGTACAATATGGAAATGCTTGACCTGTAAGTAGGAGTCACTTAAAGTGTTAATTGCTTGAAAACAAATGGGATTAAACATGTAAGTCAAAAGATGATAGGGGTTTTTTGGGTTTTTTTCTTTTGTTTGGATGAGTCTATTCGGTTGCCTCTAGTTGTTGACACCCAGGTTATTGAATTTTTTTTCCTATATTAAGGGATATTAATTACAGAAGAAGAGTGTATAGATTTGCAGTTTCTATGAAAACCTTTAATCTCTACTATGGGAGTACATTCTATTATCAGTGCATGTACACAACATTCACTGACATTAAAAGGAGTTATTGGCACCCACTGAGTGGAGAATAGATGACATGGTTGCTGAATCAATTACTTGAAATGTTTTTCAAATGCATGATATTTTGTTTAAACATCCTTTAAAGGGAAAAGTTAAGAAAGGAGGAGAGAAACTAATATTTTTATTCAAAGGAAGTTTGGCCTTTATTTAGTGTAGATTTCTTATCTAGACATACTAAATATACTACCACAGATGATATTTCAAAAGAATGTAAAGTCACAAGGTACTCATTTATATACCTCATGAAAACCTGTGGATATTGCAGCTTTTCTGAGTTTTATGGATAAAATAGGGTTTATTTCATAATGTGTAGGAATTTAATAGTCACAATGGTTTGAAGAGCAATGACTTCCCTGATAATAATGATAAACAGAATGAGGACTTGATGGATGTACCTAAGCTAGTGGAGGTTAATCATGGTGCTCTCAAAAGATTTGATTTCATAGTGATAAATTGAAAATGACCTGCAAAGATAAAGAAGAAATTCCATTAAATTTTTTAGAGCCTCCCCCCACAAAGAAGAATTAGATTAAGGGGTGCATTGGGTACTTTCTTACTCCCAAAATAACTGATTATCTTGTGTAATGTCCAATGGCATCCACTTCTGATGCAGTTGATGAGGTTCCCATCAGAGTAAACTACAAGGACAGTTGTCTATGGAGTAGTGGTTGAGGGTGTCATAGTGAAAATTAACTTTTAATGGCAGGACTAGACAGAAGAACCTGTGACTCTGTACACTGACATAGCTTTGGGGGTTAGGCTGCAGTGTACTGCTGGGTTCATTAGAGGAGTGATGCTCCTTCTTTAAAAGCAAAGTAATAACTTATGTAAAGGACTAGAATAAAAGAAATCATGTTGGTTCCCCTCACCTGCATGATACCATACAGCCAGACATCAGAGGCCACAGGATAACCGAAAGAAGAGAGGAAAAGGAATTCAACCACATTTGTTTGGGGGCTTTCTGTAAGAAGATGATACAGAAAATTAATATATTCCTGGCAAATTGCTCATTGTTCTAAAATGTTCTTTATATCCAAAGTGCCATTTAAAATACAGCCCTTGGTGGCAGTATTTGTAAGTAGTAGTAATAATAATAATAATAATAATAATAATAATAATAATAATAATAATCATTACTACTACTGTTAATATACTGCTAATAATATTTGTTACTACTTTGGGAAGCAAATATCACATAAATTGGTAATTTGAAATCAATTTTTCCAGGCAGAATGTCCATGCTGAAAAAATAAATAAGTCATCTAGTGCACTGTGGCAAATTCTAGAGAAATCAAAGATCTTGCAGAACCATAAAAATGGCCCTTCTGACCTCATCCTCTCACTGTGTATTGAACCAATAGATGGATAGGGAACTTTACCCTACCTGTATCTGTATTGGGATTGGTTTTTTGTTGCTGCAGTTATCAGTATGACTTTTTTTTGGATTAAATTAGCTTGAACCCCCCGTTTTTCAAAGACTAGCTTCCCTTCATATATTATTTGCATGAACACAAAGGTGATTTTTGCATGTTAAATTATAACGGCTAATTTTTAACACAATTAATTTTAACCAGAGTTAGGAGAATAGGTCAGAACAAAGAAAGGACAGGTTAGAGAATATTAAATAACTTAGAAGTAGCCAAGATGTCAGAATGTGATGAAATTAACTAAGCCAGAACTATCTTTGAACCATTATTAATGATGTTTAAGAATTCTAGGGCAGTCTTACAAGATTGTAGAAGGGCAAACACACTACAATTTTATTTTAAAAATAGGTGGTGAAATTAGAAAGAAAGAAAAAATGTTGAGTCGTAGACAAGTCAGTCAGACTTGGCACCAATGAAGATATGGTAGCATTTTTATGACACAGTTTTTAAATAACCATTTTATGGAAGCCCAGAGAAGGCAGACCGCATTTTCCTAAGAGCAAATGTGCTTAAACCCCACCACTTTAATTCCCAAAGAGGACAATTGTGAAACGTATGGTGGAGACATATGTAGTATATTAGCAACATTTTTCGCATGGCCAAAATATTCTAATATTGAAAGAAAGAAAATGTAGAAAATGTAGAAGAAATTAGTAAAATGATTTGTTACTAAGTAGGACAGAATCTTCCTTGTAGGAGGCTGTTTCGATCTGATGCTGTCCAGTATTTTTGTTTACTGACCAGGTCAGCAAAGTAGGCAATATATTTCTTTGTGGATCAGAAACAATTGCATTTAGATGAATGTTGTATAAAAGTAAGGATTTTAAGGATGGAAATGAAATTGGAAATGGTCCTAATGAAAAAAGAACCACCCAAAGTATATCAAAAGGAATTAACAGAAGACAAGTGTGAGGTCATGCAGTTAAGAGACATATTTTTCTTGCAAAATTGCAAAATTACCCTGCAGAAATGTACAGTACAATGAAATTGCACAGTTGATGTTAGACGTTGTTACAAAAATAGGTAAGCTTGATGGAGGTATTTATTTACCAAAGTTTAATATATAACACGCAGCAGGTAATATTTACGTTTCCCCTAATACTTACTCAGTTCTATTTTCTATTCTAATTTGGGAACAGGTAAAATATTGTCAGTAAAACAGGAGCTCTTGAAAAGCACCAACAACCAAACAAAAACCAACCATCAGAATGAGAAGAGACTTTGAAAATTTGGTCCTGAGAAATGGTCTTCTGCAGAGAGAAAGGTGACCCCAAATATATTGAAAGTAATGAAAGAAACAGGTGTGGCCTGTTTCTGTGTGTCAGAAACCTCCCAGGCACAGGGTTCTTTCCTGAACCAAATATAGAAAACCTTCTCCCAGCTCGTCCTTGCAAACAGGGTAAATCTGGTTTTGATCCTACAACAGACTGCACTGATGGACAATGTCACTTCTTGAGTTTGTCAGTCCTGTTGTATTTCATGAGAGCACATATTAGCCATGCATGTACAGCTGCAAAAGGATAGAAAATACTATTGAAATATGACATTTTTAAATTGGAATATGCTATTTTGTCTTTTAATTCAGTTGCTGTTACAATTTATGGATATCATTGTATTACATAAATTTTGTACTGCTCATAAAAATATTTCTAATTATATTGAAATACCATATGTCAGCAATATTTTAATGAGGTTTGTTGTCTATGGAATAACATTAATCTGAAGAAAAGAGTTTTTCATTCATTTCATTCATACCTCGCTGCCACTGGAATTGACTGTGTGACCGTGGTCTTGTTGGTTTTTAGTTAGGTGAGGTGTAATGGCCAGAATTATTCAATTTTATCATTTCTCTCTATATTTACACTTCAGCAATTCAATTTTTTCTTAATTCTTTCAACAAATGACAATTATTACAGAGTAAAAATTGGGTATCTTTTTGTTACCCTTCAGAATATCTATAGCAAAGAAGTTGATAACTGGTTGAGTGGCATTAATTTTATAAACATTGAAGAGTTTTCATCTGTTATGTAGATTTTAGAAGCAAAACTGTCACTGATTTGGAGGAGAAAAATGTAGTTTACAGAAAGCCTTGTTGAACTGAGGTCATCTGAAAATGGTGCCAGAATAAGTATCCAAATTCAAACTGTGTACTTTTAGATAATTCTTGTAACTGCTCATCAGAGACACTGAGTTCATTACAGCAAATGCTTATAGGAGGGAAAAAAGAAAGCTGTTAATTCCATGCTTTTACATATCTCCAGGTGCTGCAAAGAGTTGACACAGGTAGCTGACATTAAAGATTCAGTTCAACTGTTGTGTTTGTACACTGCAGTGATATAATAACCACTACTTTTTGTTATGATTTTATCTAAGTTTTTCTTGCTCCTGTCTGTAAACAGCAAGTATAATTATACCCAAGCATTCTCCTTGAAGTCCTGGGGACATGAAAAAATTGGGGACCTAAAAAATTACCTTGTTATAGAGCAATTCTAGAAATTTAGTGTTAGATTTTTATGTTTCATGTTAGCTTTCAGACTAACAAAAGACTAAATGTTTGCTTTAGCTTTTCATTAACACTAACATAACCCCAGTGTGAATGATGCAAATGTTGCCAAATGCCACTGCATGAATATGATAGAATAACACAGCAGTGTAAATTATATTCATTGGCAGCTGAAATTTGTTTTCCATTTAAACAATGCTAAAATGAACTTTTCATGGATACAAATGCAATCAAACTGTGAATGTTGCAAGCGTTGTCAGTGAATGGCAGGAAAGCTCAAATGGAATTAAATGTGTATAAGTCCACTCTGAAAATTCAGTACCCCAAAATTTAGATTACTATCTGAACTTAGTTCTAAATACTATAATAAATAATGAGTAAATAATTAAATAAATACTTAAACCATATTAGAAATAACATTTGGGAAAAAAAACATCCCTGCCCCCTGCTCCCCCCACCCAAACCTTACAACTATAACTTTCTTACATAATGTGCTTTTATAGCAACTTTGCAGAAGGAAAGATAACTAAATAAAGCCACTAAAATATTTATAAGAAATATATTGAAACTACAGGAACATATAATATTGACTTTCAAGAATCTTGAGTCACTCTTTTATCTGTATTATTGTAAGTGGAAAAAAAGATTCATATATGTTATTTATAGGCACATTTACTCAGGTAAATGTTCTGTGTTCAGAGAAAATGCTGCAAGCTCTATTGTTGACAAAACATCATTGGTGTGTATTTAGCCTATGCAGCAGATACAACTTGGGTAGGATAATATGCCATATTTTATTGGGATAACAAGAAATGTTTCCCACTCTTATGGAACAAGCAGCTAGCCTGTTCTTGAGAGAAATGCAGTCCTTAATGTGTTATCTCACAAAAAGAGACCAAAGTATTAGCCAAAATACCTTCTGCAGCCCGACATTTTCATGCTATCAGATAACAACATAAGATTGTGCCTTTACAGTACTCTTGGCTCCTAGGTAATTAACAATCTCAGCCCCCTATAATGTACATGGGATTTTTATCATTACTTTACATCTTTAAATGTTAAGGAGTATAAGAAATTTTCAGGAAGCCAAGAGGAAATGCCTTTTGTAGCCTGTAACACTTTGAAAAAAAAATATCAATAGCTCTCATTCTGTGTGTCTGCGCAAATTTATCACCTTACAAATACAAATTCTCCATAGTCTCTGTTTCCATTTCTTTTTTAGGTTAGACCCAGAAAATTCCTCCACAAAAGGCAACTCAAGGTCACAATCCTCCAAGGATATTTTTATCAAATCAATCCTTCATAATGCTTGAAACGTATAAAAGCATTATTGAGCAAATAAGAGGCAGCATCTCTTTTAACAATTACTTGGCTTCATAATGAAATTGTGCAAACTTGTCTCCTTTAACTCACTCTAACAAATTCATGCCTGCCAGAGTGGAATTTTTCTTTATTTAATTTTGCTAATTTCTCTTGAACAAACGGGGAAAGCAGAGGTGGCGGGAGGCAAATGGATAGACAATGAAATAGGCAAACCCCAAAAGGCTGAGGGTAAAAAACAAATAAATTGAAATCACCAAATAAGTGCCTATAAGTTATGCATTAGAAGATCAAAAGGAAAAAAAAAAAAAGCTAGCAGCCTATCTCTCCAAGACCAAAGTGAGCAGCTCATAAAAGCATTAACAGAGAGGCATATGTGATACACAAAAAGTACAGTATTCCAGGGACATCAACACCAGATGTGTTTGTTTA
The DNA here is from genome assembly GCA_008694505.1 of Cyanoderma ruficeps. Classification (NCBI taxonomy): domain Eukaryota; kingdom Metazoa; phylum Chordata; class Aves; order Passeriformes; family Timaliidae; genus Cyanoderma; species Cyanoderma ruficeps. Next base: position 4,665,178 of record VZDJ01000141.1, read on the forward strand.
ATAGCTCAAGCAATTAAGATGTGAAGCAGAGAATCTTTTAGCCTCCTTAGTGTTGCTTCCATCTTCATGTTGCTTTGCCTTAAGTTGGTTCCCTGGGGTTAATGCCTCCAGCAAAGCTGACAGCTGGGCATTTCTGGGTATATTCTCTTTCCTCATGGCCCAAGCAGCTTATCAGAGCAGTTTCCTGATTCTCAATCTGTCCATAATTAATCATAAAAAGTGAAGTGCCCTTCATCTTGAGTTATCAGTAAATCTGGAGTTAACATTTGTGGGTGCTTATTCAGAGTCAGGGAACAAAAAGTTTAAGATTGGATTGTGAAAAAGTAGGTGTCTTTTATTTGACTCTGGCCTCCTGTCTTCCTACTGGCATCATTATTTAACTTGAAAGACTATTATTCTGCTCAGTGACATGCTTTTCTGGCACTGCTTGTCGTGTACTTTAATTTATACAATGCCAATTTCAATGCTTTGCCTTTTTTTTCTGATTTTAAGATGGCAATGTCCCCTGTCCCTCTCCCTGGGCCATGAAAATCAATATGTTTCATAACCTAAGCAAATGCTCAGACTGATTCTGGGTAGTAAATGGACATATGTGATACAGCACTGGTGTTCTTAGGAGGAGGTGATTGTACAGCCTTTACAAATGTACTCAGCATCAGTGTGCTGCTGTGTTACTCAGGCACAATGGAGATGCAGGAGAAGAGAAAAATTATGGCTGTAGAGGGTCCTGAAAAGAGAATGAGACCAGCTATATATAGGGGTTCCATCTCTACTATTCTAATTAATTTGCATCTGCGAGCAAGTTACCCTGGGTGGCATAAGCTATTCCTTTCTCCAATCAAGCCAAAAAGCACTGAAAAACACAGTACTGCCTGAAGAGTTTTGCTGGTTTGGAAGCAGGATGTCTCTGAGAACTTGATAATCCCCCAGTCTTCATCTTTTCCAAAACAGAGCCAGAATTTATCACTTAGCAAGAATATATTTGCAGATGCTAAAGAGCTTGATGTTCGCTCAGGAAGATGTCTTAGTCCTCTGAGGACAAAATGTAATTTTATTTGAGCAAAGGTAAAACATATCTCACTTTGTCTACGCTGTTATGTAGAAGTTTGTTTACTGCTTCTTTGTTCCTGATGAATTTTAGATTTTTCTCTAGAATCATGTTTCTAAGCCCATTTTGCCCTGCTAGCCATTCCTTTGTCCTCTGATACCTGATTTTGATGGATCACGTATGCATTTGAATGTCCCATCCTAAAAATTGCCTTCGTGTTGTGGTGGAAATGTCTACTTTTTGTAAATTAATATTTTTTTGACATATCTGACAAACAGATTGCATAGTTTTATTAGCTATCTCTGTGTAATTCCTCTGCATATTTGAGAAATTTAATGAATTCTGTTGAAGCAGATTCCCTTGAGTGTTTCCCTTTATTTTGTAAGATTACAGTAAAGACCAGCCTTGACATCTTGTTAATCTACAAACCCCCCAGACACTTAACAGTTGCAAGAGCTGCTGATGGAGAAGTTATCTAATGTGATTATCAAGAGAGAAATATTTTTTATCTTGGAATTCTTCAACAGCAACGTAGATGATATCCCCATCTGCCAACTGAAACTTTTACGAACGTTTCCTTCAGTCTCACTCATACATTCTTGTATAGCTTTATTTATTTGAGTGCCTGAACAAAACACGCCTCCACAGTTTTCTCTCACAGGAAAACTGAATTTGTTAATCAGCAGAGAAAACTCCTGAATAACAGAGAAAAAAACTCCCACAGGTGTACAGGGAGATACTATGGACCTTAATGTCATGAAAAATAAGAAAGAACATAAAATTGGTTGCTTTCAGAGTGAAAACATATTTTTCTTATTTTTCATGCAGACATTCCTCTCAAAAGCTAATTTTAAAGGATCTTCAAGTAGCAGAGATTGTATATAGCTGAGGAACTGATGACCTTTATCCATTGCAACTGAAGATTCTATGTCCATTCACTGCTTGAGATACAGGATGGAGTCGCCTGGATCATCTGAATAACTCAGGCAGCCTCATTAATCATGACTTCAGGCATTTGTCTCGATTATTTCAGACCAATATCTCAGCAATAAAGCAGCAGGACAATAAAGAACATGGGATGGTATGAAATTCAAATATTTTAAATTTTATAAATGCTTTAAAATTTAAACAAATTCCCTAATGATTAACCAAAATGCTTTTGATTTCTTTTTTTTTTATTCTAACTAGAAATATATCCCAAATGTTTCCTGTTTTAGAGAACAGCATTATTTAATTCCAACTTTAGGAAAAAAGAAAGAGAAATGGCTATAACTTTTTTCTGTTTAACTCCTACATTAAAGGACTATGAATAGTGAGACCCAGAAAGGGGGCTAAATGGAAACACTGGGGTGAAGCTGTGTATCTACGTGTATCTGCATTTCATTCAAAGGAGGTATTCCTGATTACATCACTTTGAAACATGGGCTACTATTTAGAAAATGCTCAAAATGCAGTGCACATTTGCTTATACCCAGGAATTCCTTATCAGTTTGGCAATAATGCAATAATAATATGAAGATATGCCAGTTGCACTTTGCACTGTGCAGTGCTATTATGACTTCAGAATAATATTTGCACAAAAATTAAACTTGATTTTATTTTACAGGCAGGAATATTTTATGGATGTGTGTGTGTATGCATATCTAGGCAAAGTACAATATGGGACTTAAGTTTGTTTGTTTTGCACAAATTAAAAACAGAGAAAACAAACTTGGAATAGGTTTAGATTGTAGCCTAACCAGACTACAGAAAATTTCAGCAGAGAATATTGCACCTGTCAACTGCTTTTCATATCAGGAAATTAATCAAGCCGGCTGTTCAGAGAGTTTTTGAGGATGTTCATTATTTCAGCTATTAATTTTTAAAAGCAGCAAATGTTGCAAGTCAACAACATCCATAAAAATTGATTTATTGTTCAATTTACCTCATGCTACTGGAAGGAAAGAGAAGGGTTTGTGTATCTACTACTCCCCCTCTCAACTTTGTAAGGCATAGGATGTATATGAATATACAACTTTTAAAGGAAAATGATGTAGCTAAAAATCATAGAACCCTTTTTGCATTGGTTTTATACCAGTGTGTGTGGCTAATATTTGACTACTTGAAAGAACTGCAGAATTGAACATTAAAAACAATGAGAAACAAAAGAAATTGCATAGAGAAACAGTCAGAGAAGAGTAATCTAAAACCAGTGAGGTCTCAGACTGAGTCATCAATACAGTTGCCTGTTGCCTCAGTCTCAGTGAAGTCTATTATGTGCCATTCTTTGATAATGTGTATTTGTTGTATTTGCCTGTGTGTCTCATAAAAATATGTTTTTCCTCATTAAAGCAAAAAGAGCTAGACAAAAGTTTCTGTTAAACACATGACTTAATGAAACTTCTTCCTGCAGACTCTAAGGTCTGTTTGTGTTGGAGGGGAAAAATATATCAAATTTAGAAATTTTGTTATATCAGATACATTAATTCCCTGCATCTAAAGTGCCTGAAATAAGGCCTTAATGATGTTAAACATCATTTATAGTTGTTGCAATGCAGTTACCTGGAACAAAATTACATCCTGTAAGAAATTTCAGTCTCTGGTATGAATTATCTTCTATAGAGTAGTGGGTGAATTCCTGGTCCTGCTGTGATTTTTGGGAATTCGGTTAGGGCTAGGATTCAACCTCTGCTTCTTTAGGTGGTGTAGTACAGGCTTGACTTGAGGGCTTTGTCGTTTGCATGTCAATGGTAACAGTGACAGGCAGTGGAGATCTCTGTTATTTTATACAAATTAGATTCACTGTGGGGACCTGTCTCTTCCCTGAGCAGCAGAAAAGTTCATGCTCCTGTAACATTGATCTCATTGGAGAGTGCTGGACTTGACCTGCTTATGTTAGGGTCCAAATGGGGAAAAAAAAAGAAAATAAAAACCGATAAAACCCAACCTCCGACTGCTCCAATAGATAAATCCTAAGAGCTTTAGAGGGAAATGCAGAGTTGTAGTAAAACACAGACCTTCAAAACATTATAAATAATTCAAAAGGGAGACATAATCTTCCTGAAAATCTTGACCATCTGGGTAGAGGACATTACACAGTTCATGAAAACACCGATATTATTAAAGAAATTGTAGATCTCAGTCCTTTAAGATTCTAAAACTGGATCTGAGGATCAAAGATATACACTGACATGAGGAGAAAGAAAGACCATATAACATTATTATAATGTATGTCTGCTTGATAGCTTTGCTCAGGAAAATATTAACTTACTTTAGCCTCTCATATCTGAAATATAGTTCAGATTATGAAGTGAATGACATTGCATTTGCTCTGACTGGAGAAATCTAGAGTGTGGGGACCACTATTTGTTTTACAAATCCTTTTTATATTACATATCTAAATATCCCACAGATAAAGAAGAGATGAGAGATCACTCACGTATACTATTTAAAAAGAAAAGACCATGTGGGATGTTATTTCCTGGGCTGTTTTACAGGACAGAGTCATAAAGAAAGTAAGGCTTTTATGCACACATTTCTCATGCAATATTTTTACTTTCCATTAACTTTTTATTAATAACAAAAAGTCCCTAAAAACCCCAGAGAGCTTAGGCTGTGTTACAAGACCTTTGCAGAACCATTGATGTGTCTTAGCTTCTTCAGGCTTTCATACAGCCCTTGGGTGGGCATTCAATGACACCAAAATACACCTATAGGGGGCTTGTGGATTAAGTAATAAGTGGCGAGTCCCCTGTTGGGACATTGCTCTTATCATTATCATCTTGATCCTCAAAAATATTCAAGCTGGTAATGATTTTATGCTACCTACTGTGTAAGATTTCAGCTTCAGTGTAACATTTAATAAAGCATTATCTGTGAGGTTCAGTGGTGCTGTATTGATAAGAGTTGCCTTTAGAAGACTTTGTGAGGCTGAGCAGTGGTGGCTCTGTAACACAAACACAGGAATAATGAAATAAAAACAAGTTACATGATACGCAGAGACAAATGTTCACTCCAACTAATGAAGAAAAATAATAGCAAAGGGAAAAGTTTTGCAGAAGCAGAATGCAAACAAATAAAGCAATAACAAAGAAGAAAGATAAATAACGAGAGCAAACTAAGAAATGAATAACAAATAATAAAATAGTGACAAATAATGGAAAATAACAAACGACTTCAGAAGTAATCAAAGTGAGAAGGAAAGGAAAAGACTGTATTATACAAGAAGCAGATAAGTGCCACGTGCTCTTGGGATCAGCAACTGGGTAAAACTGGATTAGGAGACAGTTTTGTCAAAGCTTTGTGCATCACAATACACAAATTGTTCATCGAGACAGACCTCAGAATAGTTAATATGTGGATTAGCATGCAAATTCATGGAAAGAGTGTGATATGAGGATGCACATAAGCTGCTTGTGCTTGTCTCAACATTTGCTCAGAAATCACAAGTATGGAAAGAGTTCAAGGAAATCTCTATGGAATCCAATGGCCTTTGGATCAGGAATAGGTTAAACGTACTGATGAATAAACAAATAGAAACCATGTATTTATTTTGTGCATGTTGATTTCTTTACCTTTTGCTGTGAAAGTGATGTCTGTTTAGCAGTGGTAAGGAAAAAAAGATGAAAGAAATTCCAAGTTGCAAATAACATTTCACTGAAATCGGAATGGTTTGTAGAAGTATTCACATCCATTTGGTATTTTATTTTGGCAAAAACAAAACCTGCTTTTTGAAATTCTTTGAACAGATGCCTTAATTTCTCCTTTGAAATGAATTATATTCTATTTGATTATCACATGTATCCACTGTATTTTTAGATAATTCAAAATCAAATTGCAAGAATAATTTAATAAAAATTAAATGCTTTGCTTGATCCAAATCAAATTCCAGTTACTCACTTCAAAATTTTCTTCCTCACAGCGGTATCTGTGTCCCAAGCTGAAATAATGAAAGGTTTGAAAACTCAGTATTCTGCATTAAATACTCATCATCCGCATTGCGCTCATATTATTGTGCAGCCTTTAACAATGGCATCTTCAGAGAATAAGCTGTTTAGGAAAAACACCTGGAAAAACATTATGTTTTTTCCACACTTTTTGACCTTGAGGATATGACAAGAGCAGAAAGAGAAAGGGCAATCTCAGAGGGAGGCAGGCAGGGGAGAAAGCAGCTCATGAGTAAATTACTGTAGCTTTCCAACTGCAAAGAAACTGTGCGTTCTGATACTGAAGAAGCGCAGGAGAGAGAGAAATATCAGAATTAGACCAATCTCCCAGAAACCCAGTTGCCAGGGCACCCTTGACAACTGTCTCTATTGTCATGCCACCCAGAGAGCCAAAAAGAGCTCTGGTCTGCAAGTGGAAGGATCATGCACACACCACTGGAGCAGGCACTGTGTGTATGTGCCACAGCTGGTGGTCTCAAAGGGGGATACATGATCCCCTTTGTGCTCCATCAATCTAAACAAACCCTCACTTTCACTGGCCACACTGAAATAGTCCTTAGTTTCTCTCCCAGCTTCCACAGCTGGAGGTCCAAACAATCTTGCACATGATAGCAATATGCCCACTTCATGCCACATAATCCTGTTCTTCAGTTATTGCTGTGAAGGAAAGGTTATCTCAGAGAGAAAAAACCTCCAACCGAGATTTTATTACACTGTTTTGTTTTCTGTGTTTGAAATGGTGTCTTGGCTTCACAAAACTTACTCTTTTAAGACATTGGATTTTAATGACATGAAAAAGCACTGAGCCAGCTGTCACCATATTACAAATGTGACTTTGAGAGCAAAACCAATGAGAGTTTGAGTCCACCAGGACTAGAGTTATTGCAGAAAAGGTCTAAGGTCTTATTTCTACACTGTTGACTGTGGAGGCATTATCAGGTTGCAGACCAACATTTTTAAAGCAGAGAGAAAGGCTATGCTATTGAAATTATCAAGTAAATTATGTTTAGATGACCCTAAACAGCCCCGAAGAGAAACCCGTTCCTCCTTACTCTCCACCCTCACAGACACTGGCAGCTTTTTTTTTGCCTTGAAATGTGGCAAGCTGTTTACAGTCCTAAATAAAGCAAAGCAGCCAGCTACCTAAGGGCATACTGACAGTGGAGCACTGTATTCACCTGTGCTGGCTGCAAATAAGGAACACTCCACAAATGGCTCACTTGGTTTCTGCCTGACCTGAATAACACCAGATTCCTGGGGCGAGGCTGATGCTCACCAGCATTATCCCAGTACTGCTACCGGAGGATGAAACTCCACTTTGCCAGTTTGCACTGTTCTAGCTGGGCTTATCAGTGAGAGTATTGCTGTCTCACATGTCTTTGATTTATGCTCGAAAGCTCAAATGGCCAGGATTTCACAGGACAAAGATTTTTCTTTGTGTTTATAGCAGAACCTATAACTTCTCATTTAGAAAAGCACAAAAATATTTAAGTATCTTTACTAAACCAATTCTGTCTTCCCATTTCTTTTGTTTTACAGAATCAGATGACAATGAATTGAGGTAAAATGCTGGTTATGTTAATATATTTTGTGCTGAACCAGGATACTAAAAATCCAGGACACGCATAGGTCTAACTCTTTCAATTTCATCACCTTAATTCAAGGCTGAATTTAACAGGGAACTCATTTTGTGATAACTAGTATGATTATAACATAAACTGAAGTTGAAGTAGATGTTGGTATGCAGTATTACAAAGTAGAGAGTTCATGCTGGCTTGGGGCTTAGGAGTTCAACTTGGGAACAGACGTATTTTGTGGACGATTAAAACATCAGAATCTTTTATTCTTTCTTCACTATTCAGCTTTATAATCTATTTTACTGTAGCTTAGACTTTACACTGATACAGCAGTGATGATCACAGATACTACAAATTTTTCTAAATTACTTCTCTGTATATTATATTGCTGTATAATCTGATCTGTAACTGTTAAATTAGCCCTAGAAAAATCTAGGTTGTTGGCAGGCGTGTCACATGATCATCCTGAAACCAAGGAGGAAAAGATCATTGAAATATATGTAACAGCTAGATCAGTAAATCAGGTCCAGTCTGGTTTATACCATGTTCAAAGTAACCACAAAATGCTACAAGTTCTATGTATTTCAGAGCAATTCCAGTGGAGAGAAGATGGTGAGCTTAAACCAGGCAACTGTAATGAGTTTAGTGGACTTGAATTCACAGCTATGGGTCCGAGAGACAATTTGAGCCTCATGGTGTTTCTAACATCAGGAGCAGGGCACAGAATGTTAAAACAGCCTCTGTCTCTTTTATCTTTAGGGGAAATTTTTGGAATACTGGGTAGGACTGAGAGCATGCACTTCAATTTACCCTCTCCGTGGGGTCTGGAGGGCTGCTCTTAAACCACTAGCATGGGCACTCTTCAGTGGGTTAACCTCATGCTCTGTTTAAAGTTCACTTTGGGTCTGAGTCAACAGCAAAGGAATATAAGTTCACTTTGGGTCTGAGTCAATAGGAGAGGAATTTTTAGAGGGCTGGAATGAGAGGATGTGTTCAATGATAGTCTAAATTCATGTGAAATATATAGGGGGTATTTTTGACTTTAAATCCTGCCCAAATCTCATCTTGTATTAAACATAGTTAAATTATGTATTGATTGTCATCTGCTTGATATTTTGAAAATATTTAACCTTTGTTTATTCCTAAATTGAATCAGAACCAAATTACATGGGGGATTTGAGAAACATTAAAACTGGGGGAAAGTCGAATCTGAAATTAATGTGCTGCTTTACATTATTTTCCTCTCTTTTTTTCATGGCTCTGCCTGCATCAGAACGAATTCTATGCTTTATTCAATTAATGTCCTCATGACAGCACTCAGAAGTGAAAAGAGTTAAAAACTCACAGGGGAGCTCTAATGGTAATGTGTCCTGAGAGATATTCATTTGGCCCCAGCTGTCCATTTTATTCTAAGTGCTAAATGCTTTAATATACATAGACTATCATTTACATAGCAAGTAGCTATGCGAGATGAATTATTTATTTTGTGACAAATACCTAATACCCAATGTACTGTCAAATACAAAGAACTTCCTTATTTGACCCCCATGTGTAAATTTGCATTATAGAATTCATTATCTTAGCACATAAGTCACATTGAAGTTATGTGCAGATATCTGTTAGTGGAGCTGCAGATTATTGCAGCTTTGATTTAAAGGCGCTGTTTGCTGTTATGCCATACTTGTACAGTAAGAAACCTGATTTTTCAGCTTTGTGCCACAGACACTGCTCATATATGTAGCAGCTGTGCTTCTAGTGTAAACAAAAAAGTAGGTGAAGTAGAAAACCAAACACAAATTATGATGAAAATATGAAAATCAGTAATATGTATGTGAGAGAAATTGCTCCAGGATTTCTTATGGCTGAATGAAGACAAATCAGGACTTAAATATTCCAAATCAAGACAATAAAATTTTGTCTGTTCTCCTCGGGCAGTAGGTGACCTGATCTTATGCAGCCAGCTTCATGTTTACATTCCAAAAACATTAAAGAAGTCAATTTGAGTAAGAAATTGTATCATATCAGATTTGTTATTTTTGTACTGCATACCACTGTTAATTCTCACATTAATCTTTGATTCTCTTTCATTGGAATCCAAATCTCTTAGTCGCTGTTTATTCTAAGCATTCATATACCCATATTGCTCTAATGGTCATAGAATGTCACAGAGTAGTTAGACCTATCTGAGCAAAATATTTTACTGTTCAGCTTAGCAACTGTCTGCCAAATTTGATGTTTGTTATCATGTCCTTATGACAGTTATCAGGATAGTCTTCAGTGTTTGGTGTAGTTGAGATAAAAGAAAGTGTGAGATCAGAAACATCTTCTCTCTGAAATTGCATTGGCATACCTCAAAAGATTCTCACAAAATTGAGATGTTTATTTACATAATTTGTAATCATAAACCAGGTTTTATAAAAAGGTTAAAGATTTCACAGAAAGAATCTGTCTTATACTCTTTCATATGTTCTGCCTTTTTATTGTTTTTGACATTTGACATAACTTGTGGAGAGAAAGAGTAAATAAAATATTTCTAAAACCTGAAAGAGGTTTTGCCTGGGATGAAGTCAGAACAGGAAGGCCAGGTTAATTTTTATTGAATCAGTCCTATTTCCCCATCCTCTACTGAGATACAATTTCTGAAGCTGGTGCCTTCAAGGCTGGCTCATTTTAACAGTTCTGCAGAGAGGGAGTTGAGAGTACCCAAGAATTTTCATTCTGTAGGTTAGAAGGTTGGTACAGTCACAGACTGAACACAGCCAGAAGGAGTTTATGTCTCCTAAGTGAACTGAAAATTAGTGTTGACGCTGAAAAAACACTTCTATAGCTAAAGAATTTGTTTATCTGCACTTTGGTACTTCTTGGATCATGAAAGCCTTTGAAACACAATAGGCCAATTACAGACCTGGTGTGAATGGGCACAATGCCACTGAAACCAGCAGACTTCTGCCCACTCACACCAGGTTTGAATTTGGCACGCTGCCTTTGTCAATGGCAAAACAATGTTTTCAACAAATTTCCTGGCAGAAACTATGCTTCATGGAAAATGCACTCATTTAATATGTTTATTTGCATAACAGATCTGAGTTTCAGCAGTTTATTATTCATTATGAAAGCTCATTCCCTTCTCAGCCAGCAAAGAGTCACACATCAGAAAGGGTAGCCAGAAACATTCAGGAACCAAGAGACCTTCTTCTGTTTGGTTTCTTTTCTTTCTTTATTTTTTTAAAATTATAATCTTCCCCCTACTTCTTTCCCTGCAATGAAATGACTTGAACAATGAGCCAAAACCTTCAAAAATAAAAGTTCGAGAGCCGATAAATGTGACGTCCTATTCAGACACCTGCCTGGCTTTCAGTAGTGCTATATGCTCTCTGCCTTTCCATCTCATGCCATCTTTGTTTCTGAAACACTCTGAAAGAAATTAATGTGACCTCAACTTTCAATAAGGAAGCTTTCTAAATATGGATTTATGTGCTTAACTTCAGGCTTTTATTTTCAAAACTTTTGTGGTAGATCATCAGAAAGACTCATCACTCAACTATAATCTTGTAGAATAAAGCTTCCATCTGCTGTGGGAGATGGGAGGTAGGATATTTCTGTTGTGAGGAAGTTTAATATCCTTTACTACCCTATATAAAATTCTGGATATTTGGTACTATAGTGTTGAATGGAGAAGCTTAAACTGCCAGGAAATATATATGGAGAGATTGCTGAAAGCCCATGAAGTTAGTGCTATAGCCTTTTCTTCAGGTATGATACAGGAAAATTAAATTACTCAGATGTGTAAAGAAAGAGTACCATAGTGTTAAATATCTGTTTTCTCTTACATTTACATGAATAATTGAAGTTACAATGGGATAAAATTTTCAGTTATTGTTTTGACCATTCTTGGATGTAAAGAAAGTATAGCTCCCTTAACTTAAGGGCTATAAGAGAAAAGAAGGTATTTTTGAGATCTAGAGGCTGACTGCTTGAAATAGACAATATATGACACTGGTGTCTTGCCCTTAGGGGGCAGAAGGTCCCTAGAAAAGTCAATAATTAGCGTATCCCTTTCCTGCTCCAACTAAGCTTTTTTGGAACTGCTTATGTGAAGGAGGTTTTGCAAAAATCGCATGTGAGCAGGGTAGTACAAATAGGAGTTTTCAGGGAGAAGTTTGAGAAATGTAGGTTAACTGGAGATAACATGCAGGTGAGTACAAGAGTACATGAATTATAAACAGAAAACCAGACCCCTGATCTTTTACCTGCAGTTGCAAGGGCCATCTGAGAATGCCTCAAAACATATCTTTCATTGAGAAGCTTTGTGAACTCTGCTGTTAAGAGTCAAAGGGGCATTGCTGTAGTCGTATTGAAAGTTTTCATCTTAGAAATTGTCAGAGTTTTTGCAGGAGAATGTAGTTAAGCTAGGAAACATCCATGACATTAAATATATAGGGGGAACTATGTTTCCAGAGCCCTCCAATGATACACAAACTCATTTGGTTAACAGAAAGTATGTTTGCCAATCCTAAGGAAAGAAAATGGCTTTTGCTGAAAGGAATTTCAGTGAGTTTCAGCTCTAAACAGCACCTGCTGAGATCAAGAGCAAAATCACTCTTCCAGCAATGTCTGAGGATCTAAATTCAAATGGCCTGCTCTGCCTCCCTTGCTTGCTATTCCACAGGAAGGTCTGTTAGTGGAAAATATATACATACATATACATACACAATATGTGTTCTCTTGCTGACCTTATACACTGGTGTCAATCCAGCAGCTGGCCTTGTACCCCTGCTCTCTCATCCAAGGTGCTGGAATTGTCAACACAGTTCAGCTGTTGTTATGTGGGCTTACACACACAGCCACAAGCACTATGGATCCTCCCAGCAGTTGGCCTTACGCTCCAAATTTAGCTGTGAACTGGATCCCTTGGCACCCCAGCTGTTTCAGGCTCACCCTCACTAAAGGGCTTTCTGTCTGGTCCTGACCTATGACCTTACCAGTAGTCAACTGGCAGACCTTACATCCTCCACAGGTGCTGAATTAGACCTCCTGGTCCCTTCAGCACCAAGTGCTCAGATTCTTTAGTCTCTCAATATCTCACCCAGACCTAAAGCTGCTGTAATATCTGGCTACCAAGCTTCTACTCTACTCACCAGTTAGTTGAGCTTTATCCTTTCTTGCGATGACACTTCAGCATATGACTCAATTTCTGACATTGTGAGCACATGATGTTTATGACCTGGTCACTAATTCCTGGCACTTAGACAGCCACACACACATGGTCACAGAATAGAGAGTACACTTGTTCAAAAAAATAGTTAGAAATGCAGTTTAATGAGAAGACAGGGCTGACTGCAGATCAGATGCAGGGCATGGCCAGACCTGAGTACTAACCAGTAGCCTGTTTAAGTACTTGTTTCTCTGTTTTATCACCTTTTTCCTTGGTCTATCATCTATTCCACCTATCAACAGTTACATATAAACCCATGTAAGTAGGTGTTATCTGTAGTTAAATAGTCAAGATATATTGTAAGATATATTTTGTTGGAAGTTCCTGACTGTCTTGTCGTAATTCATGAGGTAGACAAATAGCTGTGACTACTTTGACTGACTGCTATGAAAGCCAGGATACAAGCAAAGAGGTGAAGGGAGAATCTGGCCCTCTTTATGGTCCAGACAGCATTCTTCTATTTCACAAGAAGAACAGAAGTGAGAAAATAGCATAGTCATGAAGGAAAGCAGAGGAGAAGGATGTGGAAAGAAACAAAATCCAGTTTTATATCTAGTCGTGAAAAAAAAGGAGCAGAGAGCTCTCCATCATCCAACAGCTTGGGAACAGAGTACCAGATGGTGTCACCTGCTTGTTTGCTTGTGCTTCTTTTAACATACACTGCAGTTTGAAAAATGTGGCATGATATATTACAGAGCAAGGTTCAAAGACCAAGTGAAATGAAGTAGAGAGGATGTATGAGACAGAAGAGTTACAAAGGAAGATGATAAGCTGGCAAGTCTGTTCCTGAGGTCAGGATATCTGAAGGTGATCTTCATTTAACATTCCTTTCCATCAACGACCTGTAGCAGAAACATTTGCTATGATAGTGACTGTGCAGTGTGGAATGAGCTTCAAGTCCTTTAAAATATACCTTAATGCTTTAAATTCCATCCAAAATACACATTGTTTATAGTTCTATGTGGTTAAATGCAGGAAAAAAAAATTCCTCTTTATGGTTTTAGAATGTTTTGAAGCAAAAGATACTTTTCTAAGCCCTGTCCCAGGGCAGTTATTGAGACCGTGAATTTTATTTGCCAAAGCTGCATATGTAGATTGTTAAACTCATGTTCTTTCATACCCATCATATTCACAAAGGACCCAGGACTACAAATGTAAGCTACAAGTAATACTTTACCTCACTTTACAGGTGACCACTTTGGCACACATTGACAAATAACTGTCATCACGAAACTCAAGGGTAAAAAATAAAAGATCTCTTTGTGCAATCAAATTGTATGAATAAATGAAATCCATTCCTGCATGAAGACCTTATTTCTAGACCTAAAAATTAGGATTGGGTTTTCATTTGTCTTGGAGGGCTTTTGGTGCTGGGCTTGGAATATTCTGTGGGGAATATTTTTCAATGTACAAACAAGAGAAGGATAATTTCTGAAAACTAAGTATGATTAATCAGAATTGGTGTGAGTTGTTACATGTGGACTCTAAATTCAATCAAGAATGAAAAAATTCCTTTTCTGGTAACCACGGGACAATAAAAATAACGTTACTTGTTAGGCAATATATTTCATCAATGAATTTACCATTTAATTAAATATTTTCCTCTGTCTTACTTTAATTTACCATCACAGATTTCTCCTATATTTCCCCAGTTATAGTCTTAATGGGCCTATTAAGATATGATAGACTATGCAAGATAATAAATTGAGTATGCAATCATTTCATACCAGTCGCTCTAAATCTAGAACAGTAACTCAGAGATCGGCTGTGTGATGGGAATGGATGTTGAGAATGGACAGCAGTGACAGGTGTGGACTTGAAATCATTCCTGAATTCATCCTTCCTAATTCAATTCCTGTGTCACTAAACTTCCTCCAGGGGTACTGATCCTTGTCTTGTCCAGTTATACTGTGATTTCCTACTAGATTTTCACTTTACTGCTCATAATTTGTCTGAAATTAGGATCCATATTGAATGTACATAATGATAGTAAATAGTAAAACCTAAGAGTTCATTCTAGTACAATAGTTTACCATAGAGGCACTTCCTTGCAAACACCAACGTTCTTCTCAGTCTATATTCTTTATATTCAGTCTTATATATCAGCAACTTATATGTTAGTGATGTATTTTTTTTCCACATGTCAAATTATTAAATGACTGTTCAAGCATCAAACTATCTGCTCAGGTCTTTGAGAAAAGTAGTTTCACGAGCTAATGATTTATTGAAGATCACATGATACAGCTCTGCTATGTCAGCAGTCTTTGTTGCAGCAGGGTTGTGATGGTCAGCCCAGGCTGGGGGTGGAAATGTGATGCTCACATGCATTTTTTACTGACTATGGAAAAGGATCAATTTAAAGTTCCTTTCATGAGTAAACGTTTCTTCCCTCCTCTCGTCTCCAGTCACTCACCATGGAGCTTACTGCAAAACTTGTCTTTTGGGAGCTGGAGTTTTATTCAGAAGAAAATGCAGTGTGGAGTAGAATTATAATCCATGTTGAGTCTGCCAGTTCCTGATTTGCTTGAGATGTGATCACAGTTGTAGAAACCATGCTGCTGCTATTTGAATTGATTACATAACCTTGCTTTGTTGTGCTTTAAAGCTTATGTCAATGCTATGCAAAATGTAGACAGATACTCTTTTAAGTGGTGTTTAAATCAAAAGGGAAAATGATGACATAGTTAAGCTGTCTGGGTAGTTTGTTAGAGTCCTAATCATGAACTAAAAAATAAAGTTTCTTTGTCTTTCTGTAAAGACTAATGTTCAATATGGTCTAAAAATATTTTATGATAAAGAAATAAAATGTTATAATAAAGAAAATATTTTTTATTTCTTGACTAATTTTCAAATTTCAAGATTTCCATACCTATCAGGGTGAACAACCAAACAGAGAATAGATTTTTAGAAGTATCCAAGGTAGTATTCATAAATTCATGTTCTTTCTGTGTTAAGTACACAAATTACAAAATTAGGAATATACCAAATTGAAAATTGGTCTTGTAAAAACACTTAGACATGAATATAATGATATTCACGCTGCCAGTTGTAGCAATGAAGTTATTTCACATGTAATCCAATATACTGAATTTGGCATTAAAACTTGGAGGAAATAAATGTTCTGCAATGCAGGAAGAGAAGGGTTTGGAGAGAGATGGAGAGAAAGAAGGTGATCTGGGCATCAAAACTTAGAACAAACATGAGTTTTGTAGCTTACAGCATGATTAAAATCCTTTTCTTTCCTTCTTCTTTGAAATGTGATTTGCTAAATTTCTGTTGCCAGCTTATAGTAGTTCCTACAGTGTATTGTATCACAGTTCTTTTGGGAGGAATGCTGGATGCTGCAAAATAGTATTCATTTGGCTGTTTAGTCTTCAATTAAATGGTGCAGTATGAACTGTAGTAACACAGGCAGGGGGATGGCCTAGATGAACCAGTGCTGTTTCAAACAAAAACGTTTGCCATTCTGAACACAGCATATGAGCCAGATGCTGTGAATAAATGTTCTCTTTTTATGGCCAGTTAAATCAGCACTTGTATCTCTGTAAAAAATTACTGTAAAGGAAATTGTATAGATGGGAGAATTACTCTAAACAGGATTTCAGGAAAATGTAACACAGATATATAAAGGCATGCTTAGTTTAACTTCTTTACAAAGATTAAAACAAGATAATGCATTTTATAAACAACTGAGTAGGACGAGTACAAGGAATTTTTTAAAAATGCTTGGGAAACAAAGAATTATCCACTGTAGTCAATCCATCAGGCTTCAATTATGACTCTCAAAGGACTTATTAGTCAGAGCAAGAGCTCCTTAACAGTCTCAAATAAATGTGTCAGTCATAAATTCCCAGAAATGTTGACCCTACACTCTAAATATTCCCTTTGCATGAAATGACTCCTTTTTTTTCTAGATAATTCAAGGAGTATAATGCTGGGTAAATGTGCCTATTTATAATTCTGGGAAAAAAATGAAACTCATAAGTGTTTCATAATGGTGCCAAAACTTAGCATGTTTACAAAGTTTCTTTCTACTTGTCCTTAAAATCCGCCAGAGTGCAATGATGGATTACAATGGTATAAACTTGAAAAAAATTCACAATGCATTCCAGTTTTGAAAGTAGAAAGGCAGCTTGACTATACTATGTACACCACATTTTAATTTTAGAGGTTGTGTTCTCTGTAGTGTATCTACAACACACAAGCATTATGGAGCTAGAGCAGTACACGACTAATCCCAGCAGCAAAGGTCTGTATTAGGCATACTCCTGAGGGCTTTCTAAAAGCAGCCCTGATTTTTCTGTGCCCTCCTATCCCTACCATACCTCACACATGTGTAGAATCATTCATGTTAGTTAAAAGGAAGAGATAATGTTACCGGGAGATTCTACATCTCATCTCGGCAGGCACTGACCATGCAACTTGGAGTGAAAGAAGGAGTTTTCATGCAATCTGGCAATGAGTGTCTGGTGTCTACACTATTCACATATAGGGCCATATCAACCCTTTTTATTTAAGCAAGTTTGCTGAAAGACTCGCTGGACCAAAAGCAGTTAGCTTTGCACAATCCTGCATTCCTCTGTGCTAATACATCATTAGACTCACTGTCTTTAGCTTCATGCAGTGGAGACTGAAGATCACCAAGTGCAGAGCATTGAAAAGATTTGCATATCCTGGAAAGTTATTTGACTTCATCTTGGACACCAAAGCTTGACAATGTTGGCTATACCACTGAGAGCCTTGACGTGTACGAGCAAATACTAACCAGCCTTGGCTACTCAGCTGGGATAAGTACATCTCTGTCATTTAGCTTGGATCTCTAAAGGGTCCCAAAACAGACCTCAATTCAGAGTAAAGCAAATATGTAGGGTAAAATTGAAATGTTCAGATTTTAATTACTAAAAACAAAAAGGAAAATTATGTCAGTATTCTGCTAGACACTCCTTTCTGCCTTTATAATGACATAAAAACCCCCTTACAGTAGTACACTGATGTCATTTTTGATATGTAATTGTTGTGCTGGATCAGACTACACTACATCAGTAAAATTATCCTCCCAATGCACTTTTTAAATTATTGTGAATCCTTGACACAGTGCAACTAAATCTCTCAAATGAAGACCTCCCTTTCCACACTGTCAAATAGTAAAAAGGAAGAAACAAGAACTGTCTGATAACATTTGGAGAGAAATTTTGACAGGAACATTTTCCAGTACATGTGAAATACAGATGCAGCTCCCTTCTCCAAATCACAGCTTTCCCATAAGTTTGGGAGAAGCTGATTTTACTGTTTTTTTGTTCATTACCCTGTGATAAAGCCCACAGCAGATGAATTTGCATCCCAGTTGGTGTCAGAATAGTTCTGTCTCCATAGACATAGCAGTGAAGATGGGATTTCTTTTGCAGCTTCTTTTTGCAAATGGAGAAGGAAAAATGTTAAAATTTGCTTTCAGATATCACAGCAAAAGAGGTAAAGAAGTAGGGGTAAGAGAAATTGCTGTGTTTCCCTTTTGGTGTTATGTCAGGGGAAAAAAAAATTCCAATCTTTATTGCCTTCCTGGGCTTTATTGCACCCAATTTGTTTTCTTATCATAGGAATATTTTTGTCATTTTCCTATTGTTGAGATATGATTCCTTTAATTATCTGAGACTTCAACTTGCCAGCTTGTAACTAATCTTCTCTCAGTGGTTTCCCATAATGTATGGTGAAGGTGCCACCTTGATCCAGCAAGCCCTGGGAGTTGTCATCTCCTCCGCTGCATATGAAAAGTTCCTGCTGATGTGAAGCCCATGCTTGGACAATTATTGAGTTAGCAGTGCTCATCTCCAGGATTTCATCCAGGGCCTTTTTTTATTTACAGGGTCATATTTATTATACAGGCTTGGATCTTGGCTCCTGTATGCTTTATCCCTGTCTACATAGATGCTTCTTTTGCTTTCCTGGTGCATCACTTTTTGAACGACATTTCAGCCGCCTACAGATTAATACAGAAACTCATATATTAGTTTTGCTACTTCATGTTGTAAAGATGTCATCAGCTCACAAAGGGTTCCCAAATGAGCTTTAGTGGCTTATTGGACTAATAAAGAATCCATGATGAGTGTAAGATACTCTTGGATTCTCAGTCACTGTGACTGTGTGTTTTCTGTGTACCACACTTCTGGCCAAGAAATCTATAGCAGAATCATGGGCCATTCTGACCTTGTGAATACTGGAGTCAGAACTTCATAAACCTCAGAAAAAACTTTCTGAGTGTAATTTCTCTCTTGCTATAAATAGGATGAACACTTTTTTCTGCCTTGTCTTTGATGTTGCCCACAAATGGTGTGATACTTATTTTCTGATCTAATAGATGCATTGTGCTGACCTGAAATATATGTCCCTTACTTGGTTTACACTCAATTATTTAAATTGGCTAGATTTAAGTTAATTTGCAAATAAGAAGGTTGTTGAGGTCTATAATATTCTAGATCATTCAATTATCCAGTGCCATCTAACATTCCTGGATGTTACAAATTTACTGTCTATACTTTAAATGGCTGTTTAACTATTTACAAAATCCTATCATTTATGGGACACACTGATAGCAGAATTATAATTTTGTGCTCTTTCCTATGTCTTTCAACTAATTTTGAAATTTTAATCCTGAGTTAAATCAAAACTTGCAAGACTAATAAGAAAGTATTATTTCAGATGACTGATCCTTATATCTTTGCATTCTATTACCTTAGGAAAAATTTGATACCAGCAATAACAATATCACCCATCTAAATGTTTTTTTTTTTCAAATAAATCACATATTTAAATTTCCCCAGCAGCTTCCCCAATAATCTGGGATTTGGGCAAATGGAAGACCTTCTTTCATAGGTCAAAATTTCTTGCTCATTTTAGGTAGTGACTTTGTACTGGGTCTGGCTGTTTTGGAGTGTTTACCTTTTTCATAGAAAGGTGTATGGACCTGTGTCTAAAATGGTTCTGAAGGCATGTCAGTGTTTTGACAACTGCTGAACAGTAATTCTGCTGCATAGAGGCTTTCCTATTTATCCTTTCAGCTGTCAGTGAATAGGCTAGGGGTGCATAAGAAGTTGAGAGGGGACCAAGCCAGGATTGCTGATCTAAACTGATCGAAGGGATATTGTGTGCTAAATAACATTGTGCTGAACAGTGAAGTTGAGGATATAGATTTTCCCAAAATTGTGCTTGCTTTGAGACTGGCCGGAATGTTCTCCTGTTGGGAGTTGGTGAGTGACTGCCTTATATCACATGCTTGTTTTTTAACTCTCCTTCCTTTAGTTATGAAACTATTTGTATCTTGACCCAAGTGTTTACTCTTGCTTTTACCATTCTGGTGTGAGTATGGAATGACTGATCATCTGTGTTTGTGCTTAGCTGCTGACCCACACCCTTGCATAGACCAATTTTAGCTGACTGGTAGAGCCTATGAACTTCTTCATTTTATGGAGAGAAAAAAAAAATCAGTGATGAACTGACTTCTGAAAATTGCCGAGGAATTGAATGTACTCATTGGGGTGCAGATGAAGGGTTGAGGATATCACTGACCTCGATTGTCTTAATTGTTAGTGTAGCACCTGGCATTATTTTGAACCCAGACCAAATAGCAGCTGCAAACAATTCCAAAGCAGAGTTCAGGAAGGACATTAAAACAGGTGCTATTGCTGCAGATCGCTTCCAGGCCCTGTGTTAGGCTGAATAGGAAGGTTTAGTAGTAGGGAGGTGGGATGTCCTCTGCTGGTGAATCTCAGTGTTAAAGCCAGACTGGGAATCTGCAATTAACTGGTGTATGTATCACCAATAGGTCTAATTTCCCTGTAACATGAACTCAATAGCTGAAATATTTGCAGGAATTGCAATAGTGGGGGAAAATACCAGGTAATTATGTAAAGCTTATTTAAATAAGTCAAAGATTCTCATTCAGACAAGGACTTAAATATAGAATCCCCTTATTCGAGGCAGGATGTGATTATTGAATTATTCCAAAGAGATTCCTCCCCCCAACTCCAATTTTTGATAAATATATAAATATTATATTAAGGTCTCATGTAAGTAAATTTGTTTAATTCATTTGTTCATAAACAGGACTGATTTTCTAAAGAACACATAACTATAACCTCCACTCTCCTGACTAGGAGAAAAAGAATTATTTTTACTCAGTTTCAAAAGCTGACAGTGTAGATAGCCATACTTGAGTTTTTAGACATGTACTGGCCATGATTCATCCTTCTTTAATGAAAGAAATCATCCTCCAGAAGGTATTATTTTTCACTTAAGCTACAGAGATTCTTTAGATGCTTAGTATAAGTAAAAATCTACATTGCAGATGTCTAAAAAGCTGAGATGTATCCCTCAGTGCAGGCTCATTCATTTTTTACTATACAATTTAAAAATAATCAGGATGTGAAAACCCAACTGTGTAAAACCTGATTATTATAACTCATGTAAACTCTAGTCTGCTAGATGTAGGCAATTTTGCAAAATGCTCTTTGGCTGTGAATTTATAATTTCAAAAATATGTTGTATTGACAGCCAGAAGAACTGGACTCCTACTTCTCTTTATAGAATAAACTTAGTGAAGATACTCCAAGAAGGACTATTTTCTGGATCCATACATGTTATTTCTAGGGATAATAAAATATTAAAGATTTTTGCAATAAGTGAGAGTATCACATGGGATGTAGACTAGCACAACTGACTCCTTTATCACTATAGCCACAAGGCCTGTAGAAGGTAACGCCTTCAAATTTCTTACATCAGAGTTGCATTGGCAATGGCAATCTCCACTCAAAAGGCCTTATACACTGCCATTGATCCCAGCAGCCCACAAAGTAGTTTGGAGGTATGATATTCAGTTAAATAGGATTGGTGCAGCTCTTCCAGATCGAATGCAACCGGTATGGAGGTGTCAGGGCATCTGGTATAGGAAAAGATGTTTTAATAAGTAGTCCAGCACAGAAGAACTCTTGAATTACTGGCCTACAATAGCATGAATTTGAAGGTTATGCTAAGATGTCCTTACCAACTTCAAAAGCTTAAAATAAATATTGAGACAACTTCTCCACGTACTACGGCCTAAAATAAACCTAAAATTTTAAAAATGCAGGCTGTAAGCACAGAAGGTTTTAAAAACAGCAATGTGTTCAGCTCAAAGCTTTCCAATCAGTGGAGCATTTTTCTTGTGCACTGTCGAGCTTCTACTGTCATTACAGTCCACTCTACATTTCAGGTGCTTTTTGCATGCCTGTAAAATCAGACCCTTCCTGCTTGTGATTTCACAAAAGTTCACCATAGCTTTCTTTGTGGCTGGCTATCCCCAAGGACTTTTAAGTCCTGTGATGTTCAGTGTGCCTGCCCAGTGGCACAGCTCAGTGGCACTGAAGTTTATTGACATTTCTTTTTGCTCTTGTGCAGCCCTGCTCTGTAACATTTACTCTGTCAATTACATTCATTTTGGTATTCATAGTCAATCCTATCTCTGTGTGACTTTAATTGTATTTCACTAAATTAAAGAGGCATTATAAAGTTGTTACCCTTTGATTTTGTAGCTTTAATTTCATTTTCCTTTAATCTTTGGAGCACATTATATTATCAATTAGCATAATAAAACAGTCACTGTGGAATTTAGTAACAATACCAAATATTCTGTGAAGTGAATCATCCCATTTATGTTCATAGCATGATGGGAGCATGTGCACCAAGTCAAAAAGTAGCCAAAATTTCATTCCACACTTCTATTGTATCTCTATACATGAATGAGGGATTTTGAGTTTATTTTAAGGAGTTTTTTTCCAATGAGTGTGGACAACTTTTGAAAGTTTTGTATATTCTAAAGTTGTAAGAAATTTGCAAGATCTTAATTATTTAAACTTTTTTTCATTATAGAAGATGTGGTTGCTGTTGCTGGTAGGCAGAATGAAGTCAATTGATATTTTAGCACTGTCTTAGAGTGCTCCTTTCAAAAGAATGATCTCTGCCCACATTTTGGGGCTTAGAGCTTCCTTCTCTCTAGTGGTCAAGACCTCCTAGCCTGTTTGCATTATTTGCCCTGGACGCATCAATGAACTTTATGTTTTTCCTGTAGGTGAGTTGGGCTTCTGTGTTCCTTCTCCTGAATTATCTGCTTTTTGTAGGCAGACTGGTATTACTGGTGCATACTGTGCATTCGCTGAGCATGTGGAGGAAAATTAGGTACAAATCTTCCTCTTCTGTCTCAGTCTGAATGCTTAGGCAATGTGGAGGCCGGATATTTAAAGTGCCAGGATTATTCTAAACAGCTGCATTTTAAATTTCATGATGAAGGTGCAATGCTTATAGTAGATTTAGCCTCCAGAGCTATATAAAAGCCAAGAGGAAAGGAGAAGGTTCTAGAGTTATAGGTCTCTTTGTAGTACTCCAAATCTTTACTGTATTCAGTGATTTTACTGAAAATTCAGAATCTTATCACAACATATAAAATATAAATTTCAAAATATCTTCCAGGAACAGCAGACAACTTGAAGAGATACAAATAACTACCCATGCATTCTTTTAAATAACAAAAAATATTAATGTGGCCAGATACATAATTATGAGTGTCAAATCATTGCAGTTACCTTTAATTTCTGAAGAAGTTAAAGAAAAAGTGGGGAGGGAAGGATACAAAGCAAAGAAGGATAGAAGGACATAAAGAAAAGGAGAAATGTAAAAGGAGGATCAACAAATCAGCAATCAGTCTACATATTCACCAAACCAGTGATAGTCCGGCTATTTTCATGATCAAGACTGAAATTTCATTGTTGCAAGAGTATAATATTTTCTGAGTCATTGTTAAATATTTGTCATAGAATTTACCACAAAACTTTCTAACAACTTTCGAACAAACATACACAAAAAAATATAAATCTCTTTTATTTGATTTTTTCCCCTTTTCAAAAATTATTCTTTATAATTTGGTTGAATTCCGGAATATTTAATTTCCTTATTCCTGCCTTTTCTTCTGCTTGTCATCTTCTGTTTACAACAGAATTTTTTGGGAAAAGAAAAGCCTTGGTGACCTGAGATCCCCTGAAATTACCTACACCATTAGTCCAGCTGGCCCATTTTCCTGATTCTGGGTGAGTCACTGACAAGGAGTGGTGACACTGTCCTGTGACACTCTGACACACACTGCAGGGTCAGCAGAGCTGCACTTCCCTCCACCAGGTTTCACGCTCTATAAAAAGCACAGAGCCGCCAGACAGAATGGAGTCTATTTAACATGTATGGAGGTGGGGAGAGAGATGTGAGTGAGAGCTCCTCTTCTGCAATATTTCTGTGAAAACATGTCAGTTGTTTCCCCCCCTCTGTTAACATGAAAGCTGATCCTAAACATGCTGCATTCCAGACAACATGTGCTTTCTATTTGTATTCATTGCAGATGACACTAAAACTACTGCAAATAATTCAGGTAATTGACAAACCACAGGGGCACTTACCCTGTTCATTGGCCTATTTTAGGCTGGCTCATCATCACCATTCTAATTGATGACAGGTCTCTAGTTTTTCACTTGCCAGGCTGTAAGACAAGGAATATTAATAAAGTATTCTGGCAGTGGGAATGTTGGAACTGTTTCCAGCCTTTTGAAAGCAATGAGCTTCTCCGCCCCCAGCCCTGCTGCTAATGTACAAGTGATGTGGTGGGGAACTTTTTCAGTGTAAGAACACTCTCCTTTCTCCACTGACTCAGCCCTTGCAATTACCCAAATCTAATGCGACCATAGGTTTTTAATGTAATGCTGTACCCTGCAACAGCTTGTTATTAAAATGTAATGCCACCAATCAAAGTAGCTGACATCTTTATGAAATAGCAATATAATATTAATAATATATATATAATGTAATATAATGTCTTACTTATAATAAAAAACATTTCAGAAATTGAGATTGGTTTTATTTACTGTTTACCACTGCCCTGTTTTCTAGATACTCAGCATTAGTATTTATTAGTAGGAGAACATACATTTATGTTCTTCACTGTGCTTTTTTCCACACACAGACTACCAATAGAAGCCATTTCCTAGCCCAGATTATTTCACTCTTTGACTGGAACACGGATAATAGAGAGCACTATACAGTATGCAGAGGTAGAGAAGTCACAGGTCTACAGCAAACAGAGGAATCTTGGACCCATTAATCAATAGTTTGTCAAATCCACTTTCATAGCCCATGGAGAAAAGTATCTCACTCCATCCTAAAAGAAGTCTTTTAACTAGTTCAGCTCCCTGTTTCTTCCTACTGACTATAGAGGGAAATATAACAGCAACCTCAGCATTGTCCCTCTGGCGTTAGATGAGATGCAACTCACTTTCAGCCCTTTGGTTTGAAACACTTCCTTTTGACTTATCCAATATGGCACGTGGATGCAAAGTGATGTGGTGTAGTAGGCTTCCCTGCAGTGGCAGGGTGTGCTCTATCACTTTTTGTCTTGTTTTGTCATACAAGAACTTTTCAGCCAAATTAAAGAAGTGGAAAAAAGCCTCTATACTGTCTTTTGAAGAGTCTCTATGCTTCTCCTTGGAAAAGAGACTATTCCTTGGTCAGGAGACCTGAGTTGTAAATCTCACAAACTTTTCCTGCAGGACTCAAAGTTGCTGTGATACTTTAACCAGCTTTGGTTATGGCAGAGGTTGAATGATTCAGTTCTGATATTCCATTTGTCCCACCAGAGAAGTTCAGTAATTAGTAAGTTAACAATAGTTAAGGCCATTATTCTACTTGCAGAGGTAGGTGCCGGATTTTATAAAGCAAGAATTGAGGTTCTGAAAAGAAACATTCTTTTTCAGTCTTGGGTAGCAAAATGTTAGAAAGTAACTCTGTGCTCCCTTAACTTTGCTTCTGTGACTTCTGTTACGCAGTGCTGAATTTATTACTATGTTTCAGAACTGTAGCCTGAAGACCACCCATGTAGCAAAGAAATCCTCCATGCCATTTGGCCCTGTGTCCGCCAGGGATAATTGGTAATGGAAAAGGAAGGGAGTAAGTGTTCGTTTTACTTAGCACTTTTCTAAATCAGGCTTGAAAGGAGAAAAGTACTAGTTAAGGGGGGGAGCATGGAAAAGAAGGTTATTTTATTCATTAAAAATAAATGTCTGTACTTTAAACATGTCGACAGGCTGAAGCTCTGTTCTGTGAGACACCGAGTGCTCTTGAACCCCTTTGATGTCAGTGGTAGGTGTGTTACCCTGAACTTTCTGTCTTTTTTTGCCTTTCTGCAGAACGTTCTCACTCAGCTTCATGTAAATAATGTCTATTCTTAGAATGTTTGCATTCTTCTCCTCTGAGAGAAGAAATGATTGATGGTGATGTCCACCATCCAGGCTGAGACGTGGCGACCTCTGTAGCCAATCTCTGGACCTCTGTACAAATGCATAAAGGAGTTAGATTGTAAATAAAGTAGAGAGGGTTTGTTCCCCCTCACAATGCTTCTGGCCTGCTCTCTTTCTGTCCCTAAAGTGGGACATGCCCAGCCTTGGCAAGCAACAGTAGGTGAGGTAACTCAGCGTTCCATGGGATTGGACCCTGAGGATTCTCCCAAAGAAAAGTCACAAAGAAGAAGGATGCCCATGGATTTTGAGCTGAACTCTATTTCTACCCCTCTCTTTCTGTCTCGTAGATCTAGATCTATCTAGTTGTGTATGGTTAATTCATTTGAATTAAAGACATGCATACTAGAAGATTCAGTGTGCAGTTCAGCATGGTGACTTTTCAGTTCAAATAGATGAAAGGAAATGGCTCATTTCTCGGAGACACGCTCTTGTTATTCCATCGGATAGCAAGGGAGGCAGTGCTTGTGTAACCCAAGCTGTTTATTGTGTACTCCAGTCTTGACACATTTTACTGAATTTGGCAGACAACTCCTGCAAATAAAGGAATGTCTGGAAGTAGAAGGAAAGTGGAATTTGATCCCTGAGGGATTAATGATCTAGTTATTTTTGAAAATATGAGGCATCTGCAGAGATATTTCTCAAATTATTCCTTGCAGCAATTCTCACATGCCATGGAAAGGAACTGCATAAATACTTTATGGATTTCCTCAGATTTTTATCATTACGATACTTTATGTCAATAAGTTGCAAAATCTAGACTTCTCTCGTCTGGTGTCTGAGCATGCTTATTATAATTTCTTTTCCTTATATCAAGTATCCATGGCTTCTCATCCTTTCACTGTGAATTGCTGGAAAGGGTTTGACTTTATCTTCCTACATCTACTCCATAGGTAATGGCAGAGCATGATGATACACAGAGTAACAAGATCAGGCTGCTTGATAGAAGCTGTGCAACTTCATTGGTGTATAGGTTTTGTTTTTGTTATACCCTAAAGTGTATGAGGGGAAAATGAAGAATCCTTTGAGGAGGAGGATCATCTCCATTTCCTGTCTGAAGATGAAAGTCTACACCTGCTCTGCCAAGGGACTGATATTTATGGTGTTGTTTGGTTTGTAACAGATGTCACAATTGTGTTTGGTCCTTTCAGAGGACCAGATGACGAATCCCTAAGTGGAAGGAGCTGTGTATACTGCTGCTGCATAGCCAAATTGCATATGAACATGCTTGGGTAAACATGCACACATGGAGTATAATTTTAATGTTATACATAGTGCAGACAGTAAACAGATTGCCTACTGTTGTTTTGTTGTATACTTGCTGAAAGTTGAATTTTTGCTTTGTTTTTGTAAAAGCAGAATTAGTGACTGAGTGCCTTTGGTTTCAGTATTGATGAAATCGGGGGAAACAATTAATGTTTCTTATATGAACTAATTGCAAACATTCAAAATATTGGTTGAACATATTTGCAGTTTTCCCACGTTGCATGAGGAAATGATTGTCTATCTAATCTGAGGTTTATATACATTTTATATTTAACCTCTTATTAAACAGTCAGAAATCCCTGAGTTCCTTTACTATCAAAACTCAAGTGTGTTTAATGGAACTGATTTCTTCCATTTCCAATTAAATCAAAAGAAAGAGAGCCATTGCCGTAAGTCCTTTGAAGGTGATACTAGGGAGAGTAACATAATGTTTTTCAAAGAAATT
Organism: Cyanoderma ruficeps; assembly: GCA_008694505.1. Lineage (NCBI taxonomy): Eukaryota > Metazoa > Chordata > Aves > Passeriformes > Timaliidae > Cyanoderma > Cyanoderma ruficeps. The sequence continues at coordinate 4,693,009 of VZDJ01000141.1, forward strand.
CCAATGGTTAAGTATGTGCATTTCCACCTCACTACTGTATTTACTCTAAAAGTTACTTCTCTTGGTAGATTGATTTCCCTTCTGAATAATGTAATGTGGGGTTTTTAAGAATCCAACAAAAAACCTCTTTAATAAAGGATGGACCAATAGGCACCAAAATCAGTAGCAAAATTCCTACCCAATTAAATAAAAACAGCTCAAAATGCTGTGCAATGAGAATTCCCCACTGTAAAACAGATTACCCCTCCTTTCCATCCTTCCATACTTTCTCTGTAGGGAGACATCCTTCCCTACTTTTTATATTAACTGTACGATAAGTGATGGAAGGAAGAAAAGGTTGACCCTGATGCTAATTGAAGAAGTCTTGGCTGGAACCAGCTGGTTTGCAGCATCTGTGAAAACAGTATGAAAATGAAATTTTTAATATGTCATCAAGATTGAACACTAAAAGCAAATATAGTTGATCATGCAAATTCAATAAAGGGATTGAAAAAGAAAGAAAACAAAAACTATAAACTGTAATGCAATCAGCTGAAAAAGGTCCAAAACCTGAAATGGCATGAAAAAATGTGATCACAGTAAAAAAAAAATTAGAATAAATCACATTTTTTATTAACATGTAATTTTCACTTAAAAAGTTAAGTTCATCTGCAAATGTCATCTGAGAAATACTAATGACATACTACCAGATAATCCATTTCATAATCATGTGTGGGTTTTCTCAATCTAATCTTCAACTCAGACTTGTTAATGAAAGAATAGTATGAGGGTATTGCAATGAAGAGCAATTGTCCTTCTAAGTTAGTGAGCAGCAATAAAAAATGAGAAGAAAGCCCTGAAATGGAAAATATGAAGAAGTAGTAGGTCTGGATTTTTTTTTTTGTTTTGTTTGTTTGTTTGTGTTTGTTTTTTTGGTTTTTTTTTCCCTGTGAGAAATGGAGCTCATTTACCTCAACTGATAAAGGTCAGGGGAAATGGAAGCAGAGCAAGTATATGTCTGTGCCTCTGTGGGTGAATACAAATATTCTGGTATATGACCGTTTCACCTCAAGTATTCTTAGAAGCTTAAAGTCTTGGAATATTTACACCTCATTAATTAGCTTCCAAAGGAACAAAGGAAGGCCTTAGGAGGGAAAAAATATTGTTAGGTAGAGTCTTTATTTTACCCTGGATGAGAAGTATAAGGAAACTTTAATGCCAAATCTGCCCATGGTCTGCCTGTTACTGCCACGTTCTACAGGTTTTTGTTCAGTCATGGATTGCTGCTTTTGAGATCAACAAGTATAACTCAGGGTTTATGTTGGATTATTTCCTTATTTATTTTTGTTAGAGAGTTGTGTATAGGGACAGATCTTCTTTCCCAGGTATGATTGCTAGAGATTGTATTGGGTCTGGCTGAGATGGAGTTCATTTTCCCACAGCAGCCCTCACAGTGCTGTGGCATTGGTAGTAAGAAAAGGTGTTGATAACACGCCAGTGTTTTATCTGCTGCTGAGAAGTTCTGGCCCAGCATGAAAAAAATTCATATAAAACCTGAGGAAATTTAGACAAGACAAGACAAAAAGCAGATTCTCCAAGAAGACAATAGAACTATTGCAAGAACCCAGATCCAAGCTAACTAAACATGTACTGAACATAGCTGTGTACTAGACTAAACTTATACTGTGACCAAGCGTACTGAAGCAAACTTAGGGAGTCCTTACTTTAACCCATAAAAGTTTTAACAGCTTCATAATATCATGACAAGCAATATAGCCAAACAAACTTGTTCTGTAAGAGATGTGTGAATAAGAAATTATTATATAATTTATTATTCATGAAGAACAGTAAATTATTTTAATCACATTTTCTCTATTATGAAAATTCTAAAAAGTGGTGCTGCAGGCAAATAAATGGCCATGGAAAGTGTGATCATTCATTCCAATCTTTTTTTAATAAACTTTATTCAAATTAGAGGAAAAAAATAATTAAGGGGAAGCAAGTATCTAAAGTCTATGTCTGTGAAATGACCATACACTTTAAAAGGACATCAGAAGTCTCTTCAGAGTAAAAATAACTAGTATTAAAGAGTAAAAAAATTCTAGCATTAAATCTTTACACCATGTCCAGAGACAGTAATATCTATCTTTAGTAAGTTGATTAAAATGCTTTGAACTCCAATACCAATTAATATATACTTTGGAACTCCTCGCTTTGCATAGTCACAGCTCTATTTTGAGTAAATGTATGCAGCAGGCTCCAGTAAAATATGGAGAATATGAAAGCTTTATTTTCATTTAAGAAGTGGAAAGATAGATCAATGGCTTGTCTAACTAAAGCCAGGTGAAGGTTAACCTTCTGGATGTTAATAAATGGGGTTTAATCTAAACGGGTATTTTTGATATTTCATAAAACTTTATTGTGTTGAAAAAATTGTGTCTCAGATATTTTTAAAGAGTTCAAATGTTATTTCACTTGTGTATACACTGGAAAGATGTTTAAAAGCTCAGTTTTTATGGACTCTTAAGATTGTTATTTTTCTTTTTCTTCTAGATTACAGAAGACAGATCCTGTGCTGAAAATCAGTGGCTTCAGAGAGGAGAGAGGACCACTGGAAAATTCCTTGAGGGCTTTAATATTGCCATTCTAAAATACTTATAGGTGCTCAAACTAGGGGAACAAACTGGAAAACCTCCAGACATAATTTTGTTCCTATCTTGTATGTACGCTCCTATGCTATCACTAAGATCAACAGTAAATGAGAATTTCTAACAGCATTCCAAGAAACGTATTTTACCACTTTTGTTTTATGATGTTTAGAAACATCCTGAGTTTATGCTTTGACTGAGAAATATTTTTCTTTTCACAGTTTTTGTTTTGAGTCCTTCTTACTATGTCCTTAAAATGCTCTGAGTTCCAGATACAACAACATACCTTAAAGGACAGCTTTGAGATGTTATTTTGCTCTAAGAATAACAATAATACTGTCTGTACAGAGGAGAAATGCTTAGCCTGCACTAAGCTCCATACTGTCTTGATTAAACTGCTACTTTACCAGGAACAGCTATTTTAAAAATAGCTGAGATGTGTAAGTTTGTGACTGAAGTATAGACCCAGTCTTTGAGTGGTAAATTAACATGGATTTCATTATAATCAAAACACGCTAAGCCTCAGGAAGAAGAAAGGGATCAGGACAGCATCCTATAAGTATGATTTTTTATGAAGGACACAAAGAGGAAAGAAGATTTATGCCAACAGCATATACATTTGGTTCATCAATAACATGATGAAATAAGTGTTCAATACAGGCGATGTTCTCTAAGAAAGGTACCAAAATGAATATGTTAAGCTAGAGGGCTATTCTGCATGGGGCCAAGCTTAGGTGAAGTGAATCCCTCACAATGGTTATTGTAAATGGGAAGGTCAGCAGCCTCTCTTTTTCAACAGATAGATGAAATGCTTTGTGGAAGCCAGCAGGAAAATAGCATAAAAGTATTAAAGGTACAGCTATTGTGAAGCATTATTTTCTTAAAAGAACCTGGGCCACATGTTGATTAAGAAGGTAGCCACTGCCTTTATCACTACTGATTTGCTTCTGTCATATTTTTCTTAGAGCTATTTCTCTGTCACATGCACACGGTGAGAAGAGCAGAACCTGGGGTCAGGTCATGGCTTATTCAGCCTGCAGGGAACTGTGCTGATACCCTTTTGGCATGACATGCCACAGCCAACTGTATTTAGAAAAGAGATGGTATCATGGAGGCATATTTCTTCACTCTGGTGACCAGGGAGTGCAAGAGTGGGGAATACACAAAGTGTCTGCACCTTCAGTGCGCTTTCTGACATAAAATATGGCAGGGGGGATAATGCATGCATGCAGACTGGTGCTTGCCCTTCTCTTTGAAGAAGCTGGGAGATAGAGTTTTACCCTGTGACCCACGAAATGACAATTTCCATTTCAGGTTGATACTGCAGAAATGCAGCTGCTTCTGTATACTGGGCTGGGCTGAAAGCTGCAGCAATGAATGCCCTCCACTATTTAGCCTGTCACCCCTCCCCACCTTTCCTTTCTTATTAAGAAGATGATGCCTTTCCCATTTCAGTGAAAGGAAAGACCCCTGCAGACTGCACAGAAGCTGGATCATGCTGCAACACGTTTAATGTTACAGGACAGCACAGTGTTGCCATCAGAACTAATCCCAGCAGCAGCATATCAAATCACCCCATTTCCATTTAGCCTTCATCAGTATCATACACAGACAGATATGGATTTGGTCTAGGGAATGGCATTTGCCTTTGAAGTCCTTTTTTAATTTTTTTTCTTTTTTCCCCTCTACATCATGCATTCAGCTCTAATAGAAAGTCTCTTTTCAGGAATGAATTCCATTTAGTTGCTAAGCATGTATCGGCTACACTGCTGGTCAGCAGTGTGATAGGGAAATTTCAGGTTTTCTCTTCTGCATAAACCTTGTCTCTTTTTCTCTGCTTTGCATGACTGTTCATTTTGACATGTGGCAACTTAGTTGCAGCAATTGTTCCAGAGATTGCTTTGATATTTTCTCTTTTGTTGTGCTAATAGAACCACCACTCTCTCTTTACTCTGACCTTGTATTATTTAGTCAAGGATTTCAAGCTCCATGTTCTTCTGTATAGGCAGTCCTAATTTTTGTAAAGCTTTAATTACAGATTAGCCCTTCCTGCAGCATTAAAAATGAAGATGTTCTAGGCTGTTTTATGACATTTCTCAGAGAGAAACTTAATTTTTTTTTTCTTGTCCCACTATTAGTCACTATTGAATTTAATTTGCCCTTGTATTTCAGTGATGTGTCTTGGAACAAAGCCAGATATTTACTTTCTTCCACAGGTTTGGTACTTCTACTGTGTTGATTTCTCAGTTAGGCACAACTAGATGTGGCCTAGTCAGAAATTATAGCTCTTTTCTTGGCTTCCATAGCATAATAATCTATTTTGACATATGGTTCATTTTTCTTTCATTGAAGAATTTTCTGCTAGCAATATCATTTGGGATGCTGTAGAGTACACTGAGTATACTTTTGCCCCTTTGGGAAAAAATAGAGCCTAGAATGGGAAACATTCAAGCACTAGTGTGGGCTTTGAAATAATGTTTCAAAGGAGAACATAGACAGACTTCAGCAACTGAAAATCTGTGCAGTATCATTCTTAGAGTTTCTTTTTCATCAGTCACTTTTATCAATGTTCACATTACCACCACGGATACCATTCTTAAACTCTTTGACCACAATCTCTGAACAAATTTTGTGGTAGGTTTCAGGGATGGTTTGTAGCTGAATTTTTTACAGTAGGATCTTGTTCTCTTCCTTTCTTTTTGGACCTCTTCCTTCTCCTGCTCATAACATCTGGGCAGACTGGGGAGGAATCCTTACAGTATAATGATTTGTCTCAGTTTAAGGTTAAAGATGGGAGATATTGTATTATAGGCTTTTCTCAACTTTCTGTTAGCACTGTGTGTTACGAGAAGATGTGCTTATTGTTTACATAAGATTTCAATTATTTCTGAATTTTGCTAGGTTACTGATCTTGTAGCAAGCTCTTTCAAACTATAAATGTCTTATGTAAGAAGATAATTCTGTTAATCGGATTTGCATTTCCACTTTATTAATTTCTTGTGCCTCTTTAATTTTCATTTAAACTGTCACACCTGTAAGTCATTATGAAGTAGAATTTTGGGAAAGGAAGGTAATATTTTTGTATACATGCATCTATGTATAAATGTACATGTCTCAGTCAAATTTCTTGTGTCAGTGTTCTCACATCAACAAATGAATCTGAAATATTCCTTTCTGGATTTTAAAGTCTCCTCCAGGCCAGATCATGTAGCATATTTTGAATTTAAAATGCAATTTAGAATACTTAGTTGGTTGGTTTGTTTGCTTTCAGAAGTAAAACCGTTTGTTTTGTAAGAGATTAGAAATACATCACATTGCACTTCTCTTTCACTTTTCATTATTTCTGACAATATTTCTGATTTTACCAATTTGGTTTGCTTATTAAAAAAAAAAAAAGCAAACGAAAATCACACCAATAAGGAAATAACAAATCTGCTACCTTATGCTAAAGAAAGAACAATGACATAGTAAACCATCATTCCAAAACATCTATACAGGTCCTATTCAATATGAAAACAAAAAGAATTAAGGGTCATGTAAGTATTTATCATATTTACCTTTCTTATGACTAAAAAACTATCTTAAGATAGATGAAATTAAACAAACAAACAAAAAGTAAAAGAAGAAAAAAAATCCACTAGACCTGAAAATAATTAGGGAAATCATACGAATGAAATAGCACAACCATGTGAATTATCTCCCTAGTTACAGTGTAAGCTTCTTTGGACATCCCAAATTATCCTCACTACAAATCCTTTTACTTTTACAGCAAATTCTAAAATGCAATATTTCATATCAGGCTTGGTCTAGAGAAGAGTTTTTCTATTATGTATCACTTAGTATGTTTTCCCCTGTTACCATTTTTGGTATAGTCACATTGGTAAAAACATTTGTATAAAAATGATTGTATAAGCAAAATATTCTTCTTGTCTGTGTGATGTTTGTTTATTTCTCAATAAATTGATGTTAGCTCAATCTATAAAAGAACATTCCCAAGGTGAACTATGTCTCTAGCATAGTGGCTTGTTACTATAATTCTATTGGCATAACTATAATTACAATTCTTTTTGATTGCAGACATGGTCTCAGAAGAAAATAGATATGTGCTGTCTTCCTCTCATGTCCAAAAGTCAAATTTCACAGCTTGTATCCATAAATCAGTGGGCTATCTCTCAGCACAGAAACAAACTACCATTTTGCCTCAATCTATTTCAGGCCCTGGCCTTAATGAACAGTTAATGGCTGAAAATAAATGTTAATCTGTTGTGGTTTGAATTTTTTGAAACCTTATCCTTTTTTGTTTGTTTGGGTTTTTTTGTTTTATTGTTTTGCTTTGTTTTGTTTTGATTTCATACATCCCTCAAATTCCTTGTTGAATCTTAACAATTTTCTTTACATTATCTTGTTTAGGTAAAGCCAAAAGTCATAGGAAATTAAGTCTACTTTTAATTTATTACCCTTTCTGAATTCATATGAACGATTTTTAAATGGCATTTCCCCCCTCTAGAACAGTGATGAATACCATTAACTCTCATTGCATTTCAAAAAATACATAAGGTTATATGTAAAAACAACTGAGGAATGTGTATCATTATGATCCAGGTGAAAAACCTTTAAAAAAATACAAATATTTTAATACAATTTTTATGACCCATGTTACCTAAAGTAAAACAGAACGCTATTAGCATTGCCTGACATATAGTCATCTAGAATGGCTTTTTGGTTAGTTCAGTTTTCCTTGAGACTTGGGAGTAAAGCATACATAACAATATTGTATACAACTTCCAGAGAACATTTTTCTGGCATTGAAACCTCCTGGGAAGGAAATGGTGAGTTTGAGCCATGTTAGCCATACTGGACTTAGCAGGAAAAAAAAAAAGTATATTTAAAGCATGAGTTCTTCATGAATTAAACCAGCTACAAATGTTTGAACATTCTCTGAGAATATATTTATAAGATTTGTAAACAATGAGTAACATACATAGAAATACAAAGTGAGGGGGATAAGACAAGTGTCATTCCTCCATTTATTGTTTGGGTCCAACAAAATGACTATTATCTGGCACTGCTAATAAAGTCTCTCAAATTAATTATATTTGAATGCATGAAGAGTGGTTTAACAGATAATGGGCACTACCAGTGGTAGGTGTGTGGTACATACCTTATTCAAGAATTCTTTATGGTTTGAAAGGCATGTTTCTTCTCATTGTCTTTATATTTCTCCATTTCATCCACATGACATAAAATATGAAGACATATGGAGTTAAAGGGTTGGAAATTAAAAAGGCATTCAGATTTTGTCCTAGTTAGTTCCTTAAGAGTAGAAGCAGTGTTTTTCTAGAGTAAATGTATAAGGTGTTTCATGACTGAAACACCTTCAATATTTCAGTCATGCTTTCAACACTGAAAATCTGCTTTCCATATGGAATTCATGACATACTCCTGGCAATTCTACTGTAGAGTGTAAAACTTGGCTTGTACCTGAGAAAGTCCAAATGCATTCATACATTTTTTATCAATTGTTCAAGGATACTGAAAAAATAAGTGAAAGAAACCTTCAAACCCTGCTGCAGTTCCCATATTGTAAACACATATAAAAATTCAGCCTCATTCTATACCAAAGGCATGTTAAATTCCTGACCACTTCCCCACTTTACCTGTTTGTTCTATTCCAGCTACACAGAAGGACATCCTGAATTCACCTATGCCATTTACACATCACCTCTCTTTCAGTTTCTAAGCAGTAATTCAGCTTGGGAACAAATCAGACTTTTATTGCCATTATGGCTTGGGCAAAACCACAGAAAAGCAAAATTTCCATATTTTTCCTGGCCAATTGCTTCCACAGACATTAATACGGTCTGTAAGACCATTTTCCTGAGCCACAGCTGTTGTCAGTAAGAACCTTACTGCTTTTAAAATTGAATTGATACCTTTATCCTCAGTTTAGAAAAGAGAAATAATTGTGATGGTGTGAGATTGATATAAAGCTTCACACCTTTGAGTCTCTTGGGGCTTCTGTGCTGGGTCTGAAGCACAGTGTGCAGGACTGGCTGGCATAACAAACCAGTGTCTCAAATGGGAGCAGGCTATTTGCCAATGCTCAGATATTGTCTCCAGATATATACTAGATAGGTTTTTTTTCCCGGATGGAAATATCCTTTAGAACCAAGCCAGTACAGAGAAGACACAGATCCTTTTTTCATCTCAGCTTCCTGTTTAAAACATGAAGGTGAGTCAAAACCATAGTGGACTTAGATGTCAGAGACAATTCAAAACACTGATCTAGGTTTGAATTGTTTAAATGGAATACTAATGCTCTACTGGGCCAGCCTGTTCAGACCTATGCATGGCAAAACAGAAAAATCTGCCAGGGTGGCACACATGAAGTTTGTAATGGGAAAATGTTCAAAACATTTCTCAGGGTTGCATATTTTTCTCTTTTTTTAATGATTTCAGGAGATCTTTTCTCTGTCAGAGTAGAATCTGAAATAAAAAGAGCTCTTCTCCTCCTTGGTAGGCTGTCGAAGGTTTTCAAATGTAAGAAAAAAAATGTTGTGGGAAGAAAAACCCAGCAAAGCTTGATGAGCTTAGCTGGAGGTTTAAAGAGATTATACCCAAAGTTCAGACAGACTTAGAAAAAGTTGAACTTGATTGTTATCTTGAAAAGCTTTCGAAGGCAGGGATCATCAACACAACCACAGCTCTCATCTCTGGCAAACAATTTCAAGCAGCTTTAGTATTAGATAGTGTAGCCTGGAGACTCAGGAGAGAATTTTCAGGGCTGCTGTTTCTTTATAGGTTTCAGATTTGGAAGCAAAGTTTACTGTTGCTACATTTAGAGAAAGAAAAATAGTATTTAGATACTGAAGATGTGTATGATGGTCATTCCCTCAGTGTCATTATTTTCAATGGCAGCAAGAATAAATCGGATATGATTAGATTTTTATTTTTTTGAAGCAACTACAGTGTTAGATAGTCCTTTTGGTCGGAAACTAATGCTGTAATGTTGGAAACACTATAGGAAACTTTCACCCCTCTGCCAGGCATGGTATTTTAAATGTTCAGAAGTCAGGTTTTATGGGCACATCACACTGATTTGGTGACTAGAGGAAATAAATTCTTAGGTTCATTTTAAGTTGTTAAAAGGAAAAACATGCAGCACCACCATAGCACCTTCATAGGTAGTCTTATTACAATAGAGTCATAGGATCCTAGAATGGTTTGGGTTGGAGGGACCTTGAAAAACATCTAGTTCCACCCCCTTTCCATGAGCAGAGACACCTTCCACTAGAAAATGTTGCTCAAAGCTCCATCCAGTTTTCCCTTGAACGCTTCCAGGGATGGGACATCCACAACTGCCTTGGCTAATCTGCTCCAGTGCCTCACCACCCTCACAGTAAAGAATTGCTTCCTATTATCTAATACAAATCTACCCTGTTTTAATTTAAACATATCAAGGGCAAACTGAATATGGTACTTGAAGCGATCTCCTAAGAATTTTTTTAGCATTATCTTTGTGGGTACAAGTGACTTGACATGTTCCTTTTCAGGGACTGGCAAACAGAAAGTACTAATATTAATTACTAAACATGATTCTTTTGGGTCTCTTGTGTTTTGGAAAATGAGAGATGAAGTTCATGGTCTTGATTCACAGAAAGAATGATTAATGTATAAAATATGTATGCCTGCCTACTGCAATGCTATGCACTGCCACAAGCTGCCAGAACAGCAATGTGCTGGGGACACAGTTTTTGACAAACTGTTTCTAATGTCACATAAAACTAAATTATTCCAGATTAGTAATCTATTTATAATATTAAAGAGGTATTTTAAATCATCTTGCAAGTCAAATGTAAGCAGCAAATATCAGTTTAATAGTTTTATCTTTTTTTGCCACATTGTCTGCAACCAAAATAATGCTTCGACTTCCCAACTATGTGAGAGGCAGTTGGAGGTTCATTAGCCTCAGTTTGATCAAATTTACTTGCACCTGGTACCCTCTGCTTTACCAGAGAATAGGAACAAGATATTAGTGACATGACAGTGCTGAGGAACATCTAGAGTCAGGAAAATGTAAATTATCTTGTCATAATTTATTCTGTTACACCAAAAGAATCTCTCTTTAAAATTCAAAGATTTTAAGGGAAGGAAATAAAGGCACTGTCTAACACACCTGCATAAACTATTCCACCCACCTGACTTTTTCCTTTCCTTATGTGTGTTCTGTTGTGGTGGTCAGAAGCCAGTTCTCGTAGCCATGCTAAGGAATGGGTTTGTAGCTGCATTGTCCATAGGTGTTAAGAGATGGACATTTCCATTTCAGAAAAAGGGAAAAGCTACATAAACTCTAACAGCAAACAAATGATTCCTCTGCCTTCTGCTGCATGATGCTTTGCAAGATTTCGTCTTCTTCAGTACTAAGAGAGCAGACATGTCTTTTGGACTCATGTTTTGCATTATTAACGTGTCCTAATCCATAGAATTTCAGCTCCAGCAAGTATGTGATATATATGCAATTTATTATAAGAAAGAATGTTGAAACAGTGAGTTTTTCCATGCTTATGTTAGCATTTATATAGTTTATTCATCATTAAAATCAATGTATAATCATAACTGGATGCATGAGCAAGCTGTCAGGCACAGTGACAAATTCAAGGAGGCAAGTAATTTACCAGAGTCTCTACATTTGGCTAAGAAATAACAGGTTTTGGTGGTAATCTTTTCAAACAATCATTTTGAGATCATTTTTCAAGCACAGATTTAAATAGAGAGACTATCTTGGAACATTCAGTGCAAGGGCAAAAATATAAAAGTATATAACTAATGAAATATCTTAGAGTTCTCAGAAGTTGACAGGCACATGATAGTATAGCTTCTTGCAACTGTTGTTTTCTTATCTGTGTTAATGTATTTGAATGTTCACACTAAAATGGGATACATAAACATTTTGCACAGTGAGAATAAGCCGTGTGAACCAGTAGTCTGTCCATGGCAATAAGCAGTCTGAGTTCTAGTAAGTTTGATTTACAGAACAGAAATAGGTCCATTTCTTAGTCTTTATCCAAGGTTTGACCCAAATCCTACAGAAGTTAATCATGGCTTAATCCAGTATCTATTGCAGCCTCTGGAAAGCCCTCTGACTCTCTAGTGAGAGTCTTTTCACAAGGTGAAAGATAAGAATAGAAGCAAGATCTGAACAACTGCAGTGCTATAGAAGCAAGATTTCAGATATTTCCCACTGATTAGGTTGAAGAAAACACATCACACCTTTTTTTGCAAGTCTTAAAAGAACAAGTGTCTGTACAAAATTTACTTTGGGGAAAACACGTGCTTGAATTACCTATGCATAAGTCTCAGACAGTCAAGATTATTTTAGGCATCTTTTTGGGTATCAGTTTTCAACTTGGAACAGTTTTGCACAGCCAGAAAGGCACCAGAATTAGGTCAGATTGAATAGTGGGTGTCTTGCAAACTTTGCCACTTTGGTGCTATGTAGCAAGCCTCACACAACAGAAAGCTTTAGATCATGGAAATCTCAGTTAACTCTATTTCTGGGACTAACACTGACAGACACATGAGCTAAAAACATGGCAAAAGGAAGCATTTTGTCAGGATTATGCATCGATGGAAGGACCTGGTCTGCGACCCATTTAATTTGGAGAGTAAAAGCCCATGATAAAAGAAAAGCTTACTTTTCTTATTAATACCTATAAAGTAACCAAATGGTGAATATACCTCAAAGTTTCCATACTTAATTGGGTTTGACTTCTAAATAAGAGTATAAGTAGAGTTTACCAGGCACCAAAGTGCCTATTTGAAGATAGTTTAGCCAGACACAGGAAGTGCTGAAGGCAGATATAGCAGTAGGTCAATCTGTCACATATTCTTCACTACTGCTATAAGCTGTGCAATTATTGAACACATCTATTTAGAATTCCTACATCAAGTCTAAGCCTTTGAAATCAACGATCATAGAACTATACGTGTATAATAATTATATGTGTATAATTGGAAAAGAGGGTGAATTAATTTTCCTAAATGATGTTGGGAAATTGATAACTGTACTTGTTCTCTTGGCTAAGGGAAACATCTGCAAGAGATGGAAACGAATGACATTTGTACATAAAGGTTCCTTAGTGAGTCAGTGCTTCGAGGTGCACTATCTCCTCAAGGGTATTGAATGTCCTCTTCTCTAATTTAATGAGATTTTCAAAAGCATAGTGAAAGCAGTGTAGAAGCACTTGCCTTGGCTACCTCATGGGAGAAGAAGGATCTTTATGCTTGTGATGCTTGTTCAGCATGGTTATGAAATGAAGTTTGGATACATTGAGTAGGAATACCCAATGATATCATCCTTCAGAAAGTCACTTTCTGCAATTATCTGCATCATGCATTGTGGCCCAAGATACAGATAGTAAAGGATTTCCTCGGCTTTCATAAGTTTCTAAAGTGTCTATTGGATTCAGCAGTGGGTGTCTTTCTATTTTGTAGATATATTTATGTTCCTCTGACTTTATTACTAAATTATTTCATTCAGGAAATATTTTTATCATTAATTATATACATGGACAATTCAGGAAGCAATTTAAACAGGAAAGTCAAATGCATTTACAAATGCATGTTCCTTAGAAGATCTTTGTGAGAATCGCTGGATTCTCACTTGAGAAACAACATCTTGGGGTTTGGGAGGTAAATAAACTGCGTGTGTTTCCTGTCATTCTTTTCAGGAATGTTACTGAGCTTCATTATTTTCAGAAAAGGGCAGAGACAATTATCCTTTAGCAGCCACTGTCTTCCCTAAAGATTTTTGTTCCATGCAGAAAATGTACTGTTAATATAAGAAAGCACACATCTCAAGAAAACTCAAACATTTCCAACTGAAGATGTTTGTGAGACACAAGGTGAATCACTGTCCTATGAGGAGCAACTGAGGAAGCTGAGGTTGTTTAGCCTGGAGAAAAGAGGCTCAGGGGAGACCTTATAATTCTCTACAACTTCCTGAAAGGAGGCTGTAACCAGGTGGGGGTTGGCCTCTTCTTCCAGGCTACCAGCAACAGAACAAGAGGACACAGTCTTAAGCTGCAGCAGGGATGATTTAGCCTGGAATTTAGGAAGACGTTCTTTACAGAAGAGTGATTGGGCATTGGAAAGGGCTGCCCAGGGGTGTGGTGGAATCACCATCCCTGGAAGTGTTTAATACAAGACTGGCCATGGTACTTAATGCCACGGGCTACTCAATAAGATGGGGTTAGGTCACTTGATGATCTCTATAACCTTCTGTGAATCTGTGATTCTTTGTTATAGAAAGAGCCCAGAGAATTTTATTGTTTACAATTTTTTTTTTTTGAGATGCATGAACTTGGGATAAACAATTCAATCTCTTGCATCTTCTAATATAGTTTAAATGAGATATTTCTTACACTGTCTTCATATTTATGCTCTTCAGATGACAGATCCTGTAGGAAGATGTTCCTGAATAGGAGCATGCTGAGAGGGTAGGAGTTTCTTATGCACTCCTATAAAATCCCTTACTTAAAATTTGCCAGCTGTATGCAGGGAAAAATCTGCCTGGTTTCTTCCCCCTATGTTTTTCTTCATAAACAGCTAAACTTTCTAGATGAGTTCTTTAAAGAAATCCCAGTAAGATTAGACAAAGCTAGTCAGAAGACAAATTCAGATTATATCAGAGCCAAAATAAAACATGAAGATGTGTCATTTGGCAGAGTGAGACACCCTGGGGGCTGAGCACTGGTTAGCGAAGTAGATGATTAAGGTTCTGCTTGATGCTGTGCTGGCATAGAATGATTAAATAAAGGTTTGAAACTGATCCTCTGTTAGCTTAGCTAAGTTTCCCAGCCAATCAGTTGTGTGCAGACACACGCTTGTTTTTCTGCAGCCAGGAAGAAAATCAGTTCTCACTGTGAGAAAAAAATTTCCTGACACATTTATCATTTACCTCAAAGCTTTGAAATTAATGTATTAAAAACAAACAAACAAACAAACAAACAAAAAACACCCAACAAAACCCCCCAAGTTAATTCCACAGAAGAACCACCATTTTAAGGTTAGTCCCTTAGAAAGGTCAACTCAGAGCTTGACTGTGTTTTCATGTTAGCAACTAAGAAGCATGATAAGACTATCAGTCCTCTTTCCTTATATAAGTGGAGATTCTGAGAAATTTCATAGTTAAATTTTGTGATATTCCACTCTTAAAGGACACCCAAGATTTGTAAATGCTTGTGATCGAAATGAAAAAGTCAGAGGATCTTCAAAAACTCACAAAGTTTTATTAATAAATTACACATTTGGCATGGAAATCAGCACAGTAGTACTACTGTTTAGGCACACAGCAGTGGGTTTCAGGTAAACGGGTGAGACAAAAAGAAGAAAGAAAGAGTTTAATTAAAGATGGAGAGAGAGAAAGTGAGAGAGACAAAAAAAGAAGGAAAGAAAGAGAGAGAAAGAGAGA
>VZDJ01000141.1:4708139-4725858 GCA_008694505.1 Cyanoderma ruficeps
AAAAAGAGATCACCAGTTCTGGTTCCGGTACTGATCCAGGGACAGGATGTCCAGGGTCATGAGGTACACATCCAGGCTAGTTAGGGGTACCCACTTAGAGAAAGGATTTCCCCATCCCAAATATAGGTTTCTTACTTCCTATGCAAACCAGTTATCATTCACAGTATCTTCTTTCAGACCCTTCTGGAAATGTGTCAGAGGGCTCCAGGGGTCTTTGGTTGTCACTAGACGGACACGAAAAAACCACACTCACCCATCAGGTTGTGAGACCAGAAAGAAGAAGGCAGTTTATTTGGGTTTAGGGTTTAAATAGGGTTTGGGCTTTGACCAGCGATTGGGGAATGACGTTAACACCTCTCTGACCCCACTGGTCAAACCAGAAGTCCATGAATTTGTCCTCCCCCCTGGAAAGAAATGTATTATTTACAAAACATCAGTCTTTGTTTATGTTACAAGTGTGATAACTCCAGTACAGAAATGTAAAAATATCAGAAGGCTGAAAAATCAGGGCGACATTTGGTGGTCTTCATCCCTCCTACAATCCAAAGTTCACATCTCGGCTTCATTCCTGTGCTTGTGCTGGACTGTGTTGTGTTTCTTTCCAGGAACTAGAACAAGGATATTTGTCCTGGAGAAGTGCTGCCCTACCTCCTTATACTCCCCTTCTGACACATTTTATTGTTCCACATGATGTGTTATTACCAATGATCTTCGTCTGTTATTACCAGTGATCCTTGGCTGGGTTCACAGTCATCTGGCTATCAGTGTTTGAGACACACACATTAGATGCTTATCTTCTGGGATTCTACAAATTTCCTCTTCTAAATCAGATAATGTTTTAAAATGCTGGGATTTCTGGTGGAACAACAATTTGGTATATGATGAAGCTTCTAGAAATGCTGGATTAAGAGGATTTTGCATGACTGGGTGTGGCAACATGCAGCAGCTGGTCCAGCATATCAGAACCCAGTACACAGATTCTTGAATCTTGCTGTGAAAATTATATGTATCAAAGATATTTGTGATGGAAGGAAATAGAATGTGGTGCACTATCTCCTTTGGAAGCAATAAGCAGTTTCAGGGTATGATTAAGTATCATCTGTTTGAACACTGCCGTGTTAGATTCAAGCAAAAAGAAAACAATAAACTTACCTACCACTGATATATAAAATATGTTTCAAGTTATTAAATTAAAACTTTTCCAGTACTTCCTGTGATTTACAGCTTCTATTTAAAATTTTCTCAGAAGACAAGATTACAAGAATGGAAAGATCTCTTAAGATTTGCACATTCTTATTTTTTCAGAACGTAGAAGCATCTTTTCCTTGTGCAGGACATCTTCAAGCTGATTTGATTTTTTCTCCTTCTTTCTCTGTCAAACAGTCTTTTCTCAGCTATTTAATCTTGTATGAGCACATTTCATCCATGCTGGCTTTCTTTTTTGCTAATCTCTGAAACTGTTCTGTAGCCTATAGATGTACCAACATCTAACATATTATCTACCTAAACTGTTTTATCCATGTACTGGGCTATAGGGTCTTTGATACAGAGACAACAGGTAGTCAGCATGCAGCTCATGCATACAACATGCAGCCAGGTCTTTAAAAGTGATTGCTAATTTTGAAGCATTCAAACAGACAATTCGTAGACTTCAGAAACAGAGGATGCTGAGTATCGCCATTAAAATGTAACAGCCTGAAAATGACTGGTGCTAATGTTGATGACAATGGTAGTTGCTGGGGTTTTGACCATTGCTGTGCTTATTCTGCACTAAGACAGGAGGGATTTTTGTCATAAGAAGACTAATCTTCAAGGACTTGGGTTTTCTGAAGGCTCAGAACCAAATCTCAGATATCATCAGAGGCCAGGGCTTAAACAACCTCTTTTATCTCCACTGGTGAGCCAAATACCATTTCAGTACATTATTAGGTTTACATTTCTTGTCTAAAAATAGAATGGATACCTATGTTCTCAGGCTTCTTACCTGTAGCTGGTTTATTCTACCTCTTCTCTAATCTAAAATCTAAAGAGTTAAAGACACGAAAGTGTTCACTTTTTACATCAGGAGTGGCTTCTGCTGATTTTTTGCTTTAAGAGTCTGTGAAGTCTAAGTGAAAGCAAAAATTTTTGCAGCATGTATCAATCTTCTGGTTGTCTTTGATCTCTTTAAGGGTATTCATGGTCTAAATGGCTACCACACTTTTATAGCAATAAATGAAAGCTGGATTTGAAATAATTGACACCAAAGGGAAAACATGTTAAAAGTGGTAATCTCTATTCACCACTTAATTTTTTTCCAATGCCAACACTTCAAAGGTAAACTAATCCTTATTTTTTTCTTGAAAACTAGTGATCTTGCCAAAGTAAAGACATTATATTATAAAGCAGATATGTACACACTCTTCACAAGGAAGACACTTAAGAAAGTTTAAAGAAAAAATGTTTTTGTCAACAAAACCCTTGCCTTAAGAGCTTTTTCTTGCCATTTACTTAAAAGATTTTTCTTTCTTTATTCGAAGTCATAAGTGAAATTAAGGAAAAAAATCAAACCAACCCAAACCCAAAAATCTATAAACCATGTTGTGTGCAAGTAAGACTTCTGAAAGTCTGCAAATAACCTCTTAACCTCTTGTGAATTTGCCTTTTGCAAAACTCTTGTGTTTTGTGATAGCATCAGTTCTCCTCTATGCACTGGGGCTGAACTCTTGACTGATACACTTAGTAGGGGGAAAAATGTGGAGGGCCAGTGTTGCCCTGAGTTTTCTGTCTTTTTGTCTTTCTGTAGAACTTTCTCACACAGCTTCATGAAAACAATATCTATTCTTAGAATGTTTACATACTTCTCCTCTGAGAGAAGAAATGATTGATGGTGATGTCCACCATCCAAGTTGAAGAGGTGGCGACCTGTGTAGCCAATCTCTTGACCTCTGTACAAATGTATAAATACTGGAGTCAGATTTGAATTAAAAAGAGTTTTCCCTCACAGCCGTGGTGTGAGATTCATTTCAGTGTTCCTGAAATTGGGACACGCCCAGCTTCAGCCCGCAACAGGCCAGCTTCTACTGCTTTATGTAGGCAGTTGTGGTAACAGAAGAGGGTATGCTGGGATTTATTCCTGCTAGCTCTGCTAATTTTCATGGACCAGATCACATTGTCATGTGGAGCGTAATGCACAAAGTTAATCAGAATAGTACTGCACATAGTCCTTTGCAAGATGCTAAGTTCTTTGCAGATGTTAAATGAGGCGTACCTCAATAAATTCCCTGCCTGAAACCAATTTCTGAACAAGTCAGAGAGGATAAGGCATTTCAGAGCCTCTGTGGACTGGTGGGATTGAGAGGCACCCACATGGGATTTCCTAGTCACTCTGTTAGATATGGTGGTGAAACTTCTCCCTCGTGGGCTTGTCATGAAATACTGTCTAGAAAGGAAAGACATGACAAAACATTTACATATATCAATGATATGTCAGATTCCTTTCAAAATGAATAGTGATATCATCAGTCTTTGTTTCCAAAGAGAATTTCTTCATAGGTATGTCAAGGGTAGTAAGGTCCTGAGCAAATTATTTTTAACTTTTCCCCTTTTTCTCTGCATTCATATTTACTTAAAATCATGATCATTTAGGTGGTAGAGAGCAGCAGTGTAAGAACAGAAATTGAAAGCCTTTAACTAAAACTAACAGCAAAGAATTGAAAATGGGATAGAATGTAATTAAATCACATCCAATTTTGAAAGTAATATGCATTGATTTCACTTTTTTAAAGAAAAGTAGCTCCTTAATAACAGCATTTGACATACCAGCTTGTAATTCAGATGGGATCTTGCTTCCATTTTTATAGGATATTCCATATACTCATTATGCCTTGGCCACTGCATCCAAGAGCAAAAACAGCCTGTTAAAGATGCCAAAAAAGAGGTGGTTGGCCCAGTTTTCTTGGGAGGGTATGCTATGTTATACCAGGTAAATTTGATCAGTCATTGCATTTCTTTAAATTAATTTATATATCTTTTACCAATGAGAAAAAAAAAGAATTTTAATTAAAAGGAGCATCAGAAGCAAAAATTCAGGTAACACTTGCTGGAATGGGGAGCATCAGAATCCATTTGCTTCTGACTGCCATCACCATGTTACAAAACATTTAACATTTAGAACCACCTACAGGTTTCCAGATCTAGTCTTTTTCTTCACTGATGTAAACAATTTTAAAGCTCTCTTAATAGCGAGAGATGTGATATTGGGCTCATTGTTACTCTACTGAGATGCTAACAGCAAAGAAGTGAAAGGAATAAAGTTCAACATAAGTTTTGAGAGATTTCCAAAGAAAAAGCGATTATAACTTTTCCTTTTTCAAAGGGTCAGTTGTTCGGTAAGGCAGTCTCAGAGGGTGACATTACATTATTATACCAATTTGTCACCTAAATTAAAGCCATTTAGCCTGTTATTTAGTGTGCAGCTGCAGAACTTATGTGTTTTATTTTATTTTTAATGTGCTTTTTTATAGATGGGAAAAAGAAAACGCTATATGGAGGTAAAAATCACATCAACTCTAAAGATGTTGCTTACGATAGAAACTGTCTCTGGCAAGAGGAACAATAATCTGAAAAGATCAAAATGCTTTCCTTTGTTACACATATCTTACTTGTTGGTTAAAAACACAGCAGTACAGAGAAATCCCTTTACACAGATATCTTATTTTCTTTACATCTTTTCTGTTTTTCTGATAAAGTACTTTCCTTAAAACAGACATAAGTGCATTTGTGCAGCCACAGGAACTATTTCACATGTGACCATGGGTAGTGTGGTCTTAATTATGAAACAACTTTATTTATATTTTATATGTTACTACTACTATTATTTTATGTACTACTATTTATTTTATTTTACTTCTTATGCTTAAAATATTTGACTGTTCTACCAGGAAAAAGAAACATTATAGACAAGACAGATGACCATATGGAAAATGTGGAGATGACCATATGGAAAACATGCAAGACTGTTGCAAGATGAAATATGAATATCTCTACTCCCCATTTGAATCTAACTAGAAACTTCTTCAGAATTTCTTCAAATTCAGGTCTAATTTTAATCTCTTTCTTGCTTTACAATTCAGAGTGCTTATCATCATACTGTGCTACCCAGAGGCAGTATTTCTATCAGAATGATAAAGTGCTGTCCTGGCTGGTCAGTAATCCAAACCTATGGACAGTTTTTATATATGTAATATGATATACAAATTTACTTTCCTGGTAGACTATCTTCTCCTGAAGATTCTCCCTATCTCTACATCTAGCTTTCATTTTGGCTCTTGGTGACCTTCTAATAAGCGCACTCCTTTCATATTTTTTGCTCAATTTTTAAGTTTTTTTCCATACTAAAGTATCATTTGTCATACCTTGGGGTTTTTTTCAGTCTGTTTGCTGTTGATTGCTTTTCTAAATTGCACATCAGTGCTTTATTGTCTCATTAAAACTCTATCATATTTTTTATATTTCCAAAGAATCACATTTATATGTCAGAGAACAATAGCACTGATTTATAAAATGTTCTGTTCTGCTTTTATTTGAAGCAATCACCACATGTACACAGTCCAATATTCAAATACTCTGAACATTGGTAAATGCCCAAGATTTATCAGTTTAATCAAAGAACCCATACACAAACAGGCATACGATGGAGTTTACTTTTCTGTGGGCAGTATGAGTGGGATTACATCACAAAGTGCCAGGCTCCAGGGAGTTGTTTGAAGCAGTAGTGTTGCACTGAGCTTTTAGTGATGGAATCATATAGTGCAAATTTGTAGTTGGCAGCTGGTGGAGGGAGTTTGGATTAGTTATGAAGGATCATGGTTCTGAACTTTGAGTGATCTGGTGATTGGGAAATCCTGAATGGCTAAACTGTGATTATGATTCAGCATAATCTCATCTCTCTGCTGCTGAAACTGACACTGAGGAAAATGGTGAGACTTGGACTGAAATTCCTAACTGTTTCTTATTTATGTCTATTCAAATTCTATTTTGTAGATATTTTCTGAAATGCCTCATGACCTGTCAGCATTTCACTGAGGTGTTGTCCTTGTCTGTTTGAGTCTTTCTAGTGTGGAATGACAGGAGGCAATGTCAACCATGACAGAAGAAATCAGCAGGCAACATCTTAGCACCCTGTCAAGGCAACTCTGCAACTTTTTATCACAGTGCAAGAGGAAAACACTGCTTTGTAATTATGATTCACTGATTTTGGGTAGTTTAAGTGAAAAGAGCAACAAAAATAACATTTATAACAACTGTTTTCCCTTCTGTCTATTGGAGTTCTTCATCCATATACAGCATTCACTTGTTTTTGAAGGGATCATCACACTTGGGGGCAACCTGGAAACCTGTACTGTTAGAGAAAAGCTCTAGCTGCTCCTTGGACCCCTCAACTTTCTTTTTTTTTTTTTTTAATATAAAGAAAGAAGGATATTTTACTTTCACATTTTCTCAGCCATTTCTCTCCTATCAGGTGATGATCAGAAACATGTTTTCCTCAGAAATTTCCTTTCGATTTGAACTAATCTGACAAATCAGAGTTTAAACTGTAAAATTAAATTATTATTGTAATTTAAATGGCCAATGTTTCCTTCCATACACATTAAGAAAACAACCCTACATTTAAATAACATTTGATTTAAATATTTATTATTTAACCTTTCAGTAAAAATGTTTATTGAATATCATTTAAATATTTTAATTTTTAAACAATAAATGAAACTCAAACCTGCATTTAAATAATGCTAAATTTGTAACACAAATTACCTCAAGCCAAGCAACTCCAAAGTCAAGTTGAAAATATATTGTTATTTGTTTTCAATTTAAAACAAAACAAGCCAAAGCCCAAGGATAGAATTAGAAAGAGCATGAAAGGTCCTGGTGTAATAAAAGAAATCTTCTGAATGCATTACAACTGTTATATTTTAATTCTTGCTTAACTTAAATATTAAAAATAACCACACTTGACTATATTTGAAAGAAACAGCTTCTTTAAAAGCTTTAAAAAATATAAATCTGTGGGCAACCCAATAAAATACTGAAATGTGTGGAGGATAACTTCTGTCCTGGGTAATCAAAATGTTTTATTCTGCATATATCTATGCCCAAAATTGTTACTATCTCTTCAAAGCCAGGTGCCAAGGCCAGAAACAGAACTGCAAAGGCTGGGGGATTCCCTTTATAAAGTTGAAGTCGCCCAAGCAGGCTCTCTTGCCTCATAGTCTTTGCCTAAGGCAGAGGCTCTGCTTAGTTTTGGGGTTTTTTTCCCCTTTTGTTTCTCTCATATTCATTCCTTCTTACTGGGGGAAAAGGATTTGTTAAAAATAAGGTCAGAAAACTCATTCTGGAGTTCCCCTATGCTGTCTTAAACTGAGAGTTTCCTAAGCCAGGCAGTAGAGAAGGGAAGGTGATGATGGACCTGATAGTCATGAATAGGAGCAAGATGTTTGGGAACGTCAGGGGGAATATTTGGGGGCAGGCTGGGCTGCTGTGATCAGACACAAGTGCAGTTCACACTCTTGAGGAGCATGGGGCGGGTAGAGAGTAAAGTTAGGTCCCAGCAAAATTCCAGCTTTTCAAGGAGTTTGTCAATAGGATACCCTGAGAAAGTGCTCTTGAGGATAAGGAGCAGAACAGAGCTGGCAGATTATTAAGGGTATCTTCTGTAGAGCCCAGGAACCAGTGAGCCCCAGGCACAAGAAATAAGGCAAGGAAGGCAAGAGACTGGCATGGCTGAGTCAAGACCTGCTGGTCAAGCTAAGGCTCAATAAAGATATGCAACAGCAAGGGAACCAAGGACAGGTATCCTGGGAATATTCTGGAGATACAGTCCCATTGTGCAGGACTGAGGTAAGGAGGGCCAAGTCAAAGCATTATTTATATCAGGATGCTAACAAATGGACTAAAAACTTTCAAAGGACAGGGTTTTTTTTAAAATAAAATACAGAAAAGCTTCTCTTTTACACAATTGTAAGAAAGAACTTATAACCTTGATGCATGATGCTTGCTGTAGGTCTTTGCACGTGTATTTCAAAGGCGTCTTTCTGTATTCTATATGAATATAATGACTTCTATACAAGCTCCTGATCATGATTCAGTTTCTTACACATCTCCACCTATGTCACCTGCTTTGTGGCTGCTGCCTTTGAAGAGCAGATGGTTGCCTAACTCCTGTGTGAATCCACCGGGTGCACATACGAGTTTTGAATATTGTAGGATATCTCAAATGGGACAAGACACCTATGTTTAAGCATCCCCCAAAGAGTTTAATTCTACACCTGAATATATCCACAACCTCCACATTTAATATGCTATTGGTTTTAAGGGACGTATCCAGGTTAACTAGTCTCTACAGATGAAAATAGGGATTAAGATTGCTTTTCTGAGGCAAGCCCATAGTGTATGAATGCTAAAATAAGTTATGAGTGATTCACCTGACCTGGAACAGCAGAGAAGTTGTTTTAGAAAAGTTAGCTTAGTTACATATATACTAACCATGGTACTATCTAGAGGATAAACTTTCAACACTAAATAAATAAACAAACACTATTTAGTGAAGAATAACCTAACTTTTGGGTATAAAAGGCTGCTAAAGACTGTTCTGTTGAAGTAGTAGCTCCTCATTCTTCCCTCAGATACACTACTGAGAAGGTGGTCAGAAAGAACACCTGGACCCTCCCAAAGAAGTCTTTGCATACCTTCTGCTTATTCCCACTCTGTCCCTCTCCCCTGTTAAAAGTTGAGTCAAGATTCAGTTTGAAGACAGAAAGCCAGATTTATGTCTATAAGATTTACGTCTTATTTATGCAAATATAAGTAGTGTTTATTTGAATACTACTGCAGCTGAAGAGAGAAGATTTCAGGTGAGGGAATTTTCTTAAATTTGTATCTTTATGATTATGATTCATTCCTCTTGTTACTGTCACTAGAAGCTACTCTGGGAAGATAAAAACCATGTGGCGGCCATATATATTATTTCACCCAAAATCCCTGGAGCACACCGAAGATGGGAGGAAAGTCAAATCTAATCACTTGACTGACATTAAGTCAATACCTTTCTCAATTTTACTCTTCTTTCTTTTCTTCCACTTTCTCAATTGGGATGCACCGACCTAGCATGCACATGTACAACAGATCTTAAATTCATGGAACATCCAGTTTGATTGTGCTTTATTAGAGAACCTTGATGAGAACATAAGAACAGAATGCTAATCAAAGAAATTCTGGAGACTTTTCCACTGAGGAATCACAAAAAGTATTTATGAACTGATATCTCAGAGAGATACTTTTTTCCCAGATTGCAAGTTCTGCATGTAAAATGTATGAGGGATAATATGTTGTTCAGGAATTCATACAGAGAAAAGCTTATGGTGAAAATACTACCAAGTTTGCAAAGACAAACAACATTTAGGAAAGCTGTCTGCATTTGCAACTTTACTTAAGGGCTGTTCATTTCCTATCAGTGTAATTAAAGTGATCACATGCTACTTTTTCCATTGGATTTCTTCATCTCATACTTGGAGTACGATGAATTAGTGTGTGGCCTTTGTTCAGATTTTATCCATGGAGACACATGGACTTGTTCTCAAGGTAACCATCAGTATGCTATTTTAGGACTTCCCAGACAGCTGCAGGGTCACATGTTCTTGCAGTACTATGGCTATGTTTATATGAAAAATAATGCATGGACTAAAAATTTAAAAAAAATAGAAATTCAATATTCACATTTGAGGTGATGGAGTAAGAGATAGTTATAGTAGAGGGATAAGATGTCATTCTTTAGCTGCTCACATTTGATGAATTTTGTTGTCTGTCATGAAGCACAGCTCTGCCATAGCAAATTTCATCATAATGGCTTTCAATTTGGCAAAGTTATAAGAAAATAAAAAAAAATAAATTACCAGCTATCTTTCAATAACTGTTAATATGTCGAAGAATATCCAAAAATAATTGTCATAGTTTTCTTGTCAGACTTCGTACCTTGCAAATAGTTCTCCTTATTTTTTGAATTGAGCCTTAGGAATTAATTGTACAAAGTCTGCTAATACGTTGTATGTAGTAATAGATTTACCTAGAAGAAATATACATCTAATATGCAAAGGATCTGTTATATACTGCGAAAAATGTTTTAGAAAGCTTATGGAATTTGTGTTGCACTAAAAATAATCAAGGGTTTATTTTAAGAGTGCTGAAGAGAAGTGTGGAAAATGGGACATAATTAAAATGTATAAATTAAATTATTCTACTTTCCAAGGAATTAAAATATAACTATAGTACTTTATGTCATTTTTTTTTCCTTTGCCTCTAGGACTTAATAAAGGAAGAGCAGAAAGTGAAGGCTGGGACACTGAATTGGTAGTCTTGAAAATGAGTTTTGCTTTCAGCTCTGCAAGTTGTTTTCTGACCTCATTCACTTTTAAAATTGAATTCTCTAGGTTTGTCTCCTTCCTTCCTTCCTTCCTTCCNAATAATCCCCATGACAAGAACAGGAAATATTTGATTTCCTTCATTTTTAATATTGAGATTCTAATTTCTGAACTCTCCAAGCTCTTGTTTAAACTATGAGTAATTCTGACAGAAACCTGTCTAGAGGCTTTGCAATCCTTAAATTGTATTCTGAAATTTTGATGAAGACACTTTGGCGTAAATTTCCCACAGTATTACAGTGTTACAGTCTTGGCCAAGTCACATCCTATCTGGCTTTAAACACAGTACAGAAACCCCTGTTAGCCTCAGTCCTCAATGCAGAGGTTGTTGCCATTGATCATGCTAACCCCGGCTCATCATGTCCTATTTGGCCTAGGCTTACAGGCAGCTCACAAGATCCTCTGGTTGCCTACCCCACTTTAGGAACTAAATCTCATCCAAAGCCTCTGAAAATCTGGTCTCAAATCCTGGACTAGCATCATGCTGAGACTTGAATTTAACTAAGCTTGTCCAGCATACCTATCTCATCAATCTCTACTAGTTGATTTTTTTTTTCCCTAAACCAGAAAGGGATAAAACTAATAATAAACCACTGTCCTCTTCTAGACTGAGCATAGAACACAAACATACAAAAGAGACTAAGGCTATTTTGGTGTGGGGTTTGGTGCTTAGGGAAATGGCTTAGTTCTGGACTTGGCAGCACTGGGCTAACAGTTTGGCTTGATGACTATAAAAGCTTTTTCTAACCTAAATTATTTTATGATTATACAACAAAGCTAGCGTTAAACTTAGCTTGTGACCCCGGTTTTGTGATATCGAAGAACGGCTTAGATGTTTTCTTATACCTTCAAGTATTGGAGACGCTTGGCCTTAGCTGACTGGTTAAACCAATTGTTCAGACATTTGAGGGGCATGAATCTCAGGAGAAAATTTCTTTTTTTATTCGTCTCTATTCTTCATGGTTTTCCTTCCTTCTCAGTATATTTTTTACCTCAAGGATATTTTTCGTGTTGGTTTATATCATAAAAAAGACTCAGTAAAACCCCAGCAATTCCATGTATAAAAAAACCCTCTAAATAATTTTTTCCTAACTTTTGCATGTTGCCTTGGTCTGTTCTCAGTGACTCAAACTGAAATGTAACTATATGCATACGTATTGGCAAACACGTGTACAAGTGTGCATGCACATAAACCTATCCCTTTTTAACACAAGCTACCATGCTCTGACCTGATTAAAACAGTCAGTGTGTATAAGCTGTCTCTCAACTGTGGTAATAAATGAATATTTCTTTTAAGGCTGCAAATTGCATAGCTTTGTGGCATAAAAGAACTTTTAAGTCCTGAACTGTTTTTAAATGTTCTAATGCTGTTGATAGGGCTGTGTGTGCATTGAATAATATTGTCTGGATAGGGTTAACTTGTAGAAAATCAAGACACACTGTGGTACAGATTCTCAAAGCATTGACTCTCTATCCAAACATGTGGAAATGTACTTGTGGTTTTGCACCAAATCAATCTCTGGCTGCTTTATTCACAACACATGATTCCTTATGATGGTTGTGATGAAACTTGTCACAGGATTATTGTGACTCATTCACTTGTGCAGCAGCACAAGCCCCATGCAGAGGGAAGACAAATGGAATGAAATGGTGTAAGGTTTTACTTTGGCATTTTTATTCATTAAAGGATTGTCAGTATTCACTCTGATGTTGCCATATACCACATTAAATAGTAGCTCCCTGAGATACCTTCTGGAAATTTGGCACATTTTTTTTTTTATTTACATGTAGTCTGCTTCTATCACAAAACTCCAAATATTGCACTGGTTCTTAATTTCAGCTTATCTCAGACTTACCATACTTCATTACCAGCTCACTATATTGTTAATGGTGAGGGTTCTGTAGGTGGTGAAGAAGGTTACCAGGAGCTGTATCCTATTCTCTTTACACTGTCTGAACTCCCCCAATTTTCTGCATACAGCCCAAAACTGCAATCTGCTTTTCAGTGTAGTCAGTTACTTTTTTGCTTTGTGATGAATGCTGGATGCTAGTCATACCAGGGACCCTTTATTCAGCTACAATTAAAAGACTTGCTTCTGTTTTGATTATGACATGTTTTCCAAGAAATAATCTATTGAGCTATCTTGAACAAAGGATACTAGAAAATGAAAGGGGAAAATACATATTAGAATACATTAAATAGCAGTGATGTGAATTATCTAAAGTTGCCCTATGGGAATATTCAGAAATGTAGAGAGGAATACATATGTAAATTATGGCTGAATGAGGGCCTGAAATTATGTAAAATGTGCTGAGAATTCTATAAGCTAATTCTTGTAGATACAAACCTTGCAAAAATAAAATGCCTATTGTTTATATCTCTGATGATACTCTTCTTGACCTCTAAGACCACTCCTGATTCTTAATACTAATCTTATTCCATCTTGATTTTTAGTGTTCCTCTTTAAAATACTTAGATGCATGAGCTATAATAAGATTCAAATATCCAGATATGATTTTTCTGCAGGCAGAATTTAAAAAAATCTTTAAGTGGTTCCTTCAAGAATCTGTGTGGGTTTTGAAACATCTTGACTGACCACACAACATTAAAATTATTTCAGAATGTATTGGTAGTGCCTTTGCAGTCAATTTGTAGAACAAATATGCACATGGTTGTTCTGAAGTAGCACATGAAATAATTTTAAAATAACTCTTACTTCCACTACTAAAATTAACAAAAAATGTTAAAATAAATAGTAATTTATGACACTCTGTGACACTCTAGCTCTTCACCAGCATTTTAGATTAGGATGTTCTCCAACCAACTGCATTTATTGTGGCAAAATCTCAGAGTATATGAACACTTTTGGGGTTTTTTTGTCTGAAGCTAAGCTGGAAAATGTGATGGAGATATAGATAAAGTTAACCCACCCCATCCACAAATGGACATTTCCCTAATACTAGCCACCTGAGAGTTAGTCTGAAGTAACCCCCCTGCCACAGAACATATGTAGGATGGATCTTGAGTCTTTGTCAACAACTATCTCATTCCACAGATGTACACAACTATTGTCTCGTGCATTTGCCAATGCTGCCTAACATGTATCTGCATTAGTGCATTTTTTGGTCTAGGGGTTCTGAAATGTAATGATACCAGTTATTGTTCTGGTTCCAAGTCAGGATTCAGTACAAATGCAAACCACAAAACAGGTAAATGGAGCAAAGTTAGAAGGTTCCACAGATACATAAACCCTGTAAGCATAGAATGCATAAACAATGCAGCACCGAAAAGCAAGTTCATCAATAATGGACTACATATTTAGAACATATCTTTATTAATAATAGATGCAGAAGGAACAGAAGAGGAAAGAGCTATCTTTCTTGAAAAACAAGTTTTTTGAAGCAGCCTAACATGAGATTTCTGAAGAAATATGGGGGAACTACAAAACTAAAACTTAAAATTAAAAAGATATTCACTGTTTGATCAGACCGAGCACCATGACAGGAAGATAACAGAAATCAAAAGCTGAACCTGCTTAACTTCCTGTCCCAGGTCCAGCTGCTTAGAGACTGTGGTAAACATGATATACTTGGGATGATGGATGACTGTTTTCATGTTTCTAATAATGTTCTTGAGCAGGCTAATCATTGCTCTGAGAACATGCCAAATTACATGCCTAATCATTTTCATGGGAAGGATATCATGTGCACAAAGTTTGGACATTGTAAGCAGTAATAGGATGATCAGTGTAACAGCATGACTGTGTGAGTCCTGCTAGAAAAGAAAACTTTTTCAGGGATTAATTGCATATACAAACACGGACATTCAAGCACATTCCTATTCTACAGTACATACATTCTAAAATTATGATTGTTTGATTTGTTCTATAAGACCAAGGGAGTACTAGGATCAGATCAACTCTGAAAGTAGTGTGAAGTTGGAACACAATTCACTGAAATGGCTAATAATCTGCCTGAATAATAGGTCACTGAAGGAGTGGTCTAAAAATTGTCTTTCTCATCAAAGCCTAATGAAAATGCTGAACTCAATTAGGAAAAGTTTTATTTTTGTGGAACCTGTATACTTAGGCTACAATATATATGTGTGTATATATATATATAAATAATTGCAGTCATCTAAAATTTGAGATTTATTTTCAGCTTAATTTTGCCCATTCATCTAAAGCCCATAAAGAGAATGTCACATATAGAAATTGACTTATTCTACCTCTCTGAACTACTGAGATATTTGGGAATCCCTATTTGAGACTATAAAGTGGCTTAGAAAATTCTATATACTGGGTAAGTATTTTTTAGAGGGATAAAGTTATTTGAGTTGAAAATCAATAAAAAGAACATAGCATCTCCAGAAAGCACATCACCTCACCCACATATTGATATAAAACAGATGGCTTTTGGGTTTATACATTTACTTTAGATTACATACCTACCTTTTTTTTAGATATCAGTGGTGGGATCTACACAGCCTCTTCTAGACAGCAAAGACTAGCACCCTAGTTACTCTCCTTAGACTTCTCTTCCACCCAGTCAAGGTGCTTCCAAGGTGCAGACCATTTCATCCTAAAGAAGTTGTATAAAATATTTCAGGTATATTGTGCCCTATTGTGCCCTAAATCACCTATTTCCCTGTATTTAAGGAGGCCAGGAACAGTGCTTCAGGTACCGGACTCTGTGTTGTGGAAGTTTCAAGTTAAGTGGCACAGGTAAACACCTGAAAATTCAATCCTTGCAACCTAAATACAAACAAAGAACTTTAGGTATAGTGTGGTCAGTCAATGAATATCTGTTCATGCCTTCTCTGTTCAGATTGAGTGTAAGTAGGCAAGGAACTTCAATAACTCACTTCAAGAAGCAATCCCCAGTAATAAGAACAAGATGACTGAAAGCAAAATTTACATTGTATTGCAAAAGATTACTCATTCTGGGATCAGAGAGAGAAGAAATACTAAAAAACGTTAATAGTGTTGCTTCACTTTGGATCATCCCTGTCTATGAGTATCTGAAGGGAGGGTGCTAGGAGGATGTTTCCAGGCTTTTCTCAGTGGGGCCAAGCAAGAGGCAATGGGCAGAAGCCAAATATGAGGAAATTCCTCCTAAACATGGGGAAGATCTTATTTACTGTGCAAGTGACTGAACACTGGAACAGATTGGCCAGAGATGTTGTGGAGTCTCCTCCACTGGAGATATTCAAGGACCTTCTGCAGTGCTGTGCCCTGTGCTCTGGGATGATCCTGCTTGAGCAGAGAGCTTGCACCAGATGATCCACTGTGACACCTTCTAGTCTGATCCATTCTGTGATTCTGTGACTACATGATAAAACAATTGAATCACTGTGGTCTTCCACAATCTGGGCAACAGCAAAATATGGTGCTCTAATGAAGCTTTCAATATTACATAAAGATGAAAAATTAAGTGCAGTTTGTAGATGGAGGAGCTGTTTCTCTGTTTCTCTTGACAAGGCTTTTCAGAACTGCCATTCTAAGTAGAGTGTATCTAAATGTAGAGAGCTAATTGAAATATTAGGTTTTAGTATTTGAAAAATTAAAAAAAACTCTACTGGCATTTCAGAAAAGCCATTCAAGGCTTTTCTTTCAAAGGAAAAAAATATGGTTAAAAGCAAGATTAAATAAATAAATAAATGATGAAAATGAGGAAAATTTTCTTCTATCTAGGAAATTTTCTTAATGATTTTTCTCTTTCTAGAAAAGCTTCTGTTTTTCTTTGCTTCTGTAACCTGCCTTGTTAGCAGAACATATGGTGACTACCAGACCCTGTACATGCAGTCAGGCAGAATCCAGGCAGAGAACTAGTCACTGCACACTGAAATATTTCTGAAAATGATCATTTGATGTGACCATTTTTCTTTCAGGTCTCTGTTTCTGCTGTTAACAACCAATTCAGTAAAGTGACCAAGTGTATTGCTTTCTGTGTATATATGTCGGCCCTTTTGCTGTATATGTACTGTACAATATGTCCTGGGGCATGAAAGGGTGTCAAACTGCCAAGGACTACAATACCTGCACATTGTAGAAACACTGACATCTCCTTAACCCTTCCATGCCCTGTTCTGGTACAAGAGGACTAAGACCTTGACCTTAATAGAGATAAAGATGCCATAATAGCAAAAAATTAATAAAAAGAGTGGGCTTTTCACATTGTGTGATTTTAACTCTTGCCCTACACATATCAACAAAGTATGTTTACTGTTGGAGTCATACTAATAAAAATAAGGTTTTGAATATTATATTATATTATTTATATCCTTGGAAAAGGAATTGAAATAAAAGTAAAATTTTTAATTTTAAAAATTCACTGATTTTTCTTTTAAACATAGCTAAATTGTTGTTTCCACCTACTTATGCTTGTGCATAAATACTATTTTTAGCAATAACTGGACATGGTGTGGAGATTAATTGCAAAGACTAAACAGAATAATATGATTAAAGGAGTTTCCTTCTTTCCTATCATTCAAGACCTACTTTAGGTCAGAGAATATTTTCTTGCTGTTCTTTTTCTGCAGTCCCTTGATGACAGCTGTATCCTAGATTTTAGTGGGTTGGACTGTTGGCCTTAGTCCATATTATAACAAAAAGATGTTTTCTAACTGAGAGAAGTCATGTTGGCATCTTTACTCTGTGCTCACAAAATGGTCACATTTCCTTTTTCCTAACACATTGAAGATGGGAAGACAAATCTTGTATTTATAGATGACACACAAAATACTCTGCATCTTTTCTTGTGGTTCTGTTTTGATGGGAAAAGCCTTTTCTTAGGCCTTTGCGCAAAAAGAAAACCAGTATGTCTGTTCTGGCTCACTATTCAACCGTCTAATGCCATTCAAAAGTCCTGTAGTTTACAAAGGCAGAAAAAGGCTTGTATATCTTGAAGCTGTTCATACCAATTCCTTTTTCATGCTATCTTTAATCTAATCTAAGTAGGAGTCCTTTCTTCTCCCTCCAAGAAGAGCTACTGGCATGTACAGGTGACAACACAGCAGCAACCACTGTTGGCATAAACTCTGAGGATTCAAAAGACCTAACTTTGCTGATGAGAGCTGCCAGTGGCTTCAAGTTTAGAGGCTTGATCCATTGCCCACTGAGTCCACAGAGTTTTTTTCCTGGTTTATATCATGATTTGCTGCAAACGCTTTAAATGAAGGTGATTTTTTTTCTTATTTGTAGTATTAATAATACAGAAATAGATTTCAGCACCTTTTGCTTCCTCTTCAGTCATGTTCCACTAAG
>VZDJ01000141.1:4725934-4825575 GCA_008694505.1 Cyanoderma ruficeps
TCATTCTTTCCTTCCCTTCTTCCTTTATTTCTTCTCACCTCAGGCCCTCATAAAGTATTTTTTTTTAAATGAGACCATCTTCAGGACACCTATCTGTATGTTAACTGTGTCATTTTTTTATTGCAGACATGCACATGCCTTTGTTCTGCTTGGGCATTCAAAATTTTTTTCTGCTGGTTTTGCTTTTGTGGTGATTATGTTGTTATTTTTCCTTTGCTTTGCATAGTCTTAATTACATTATTTGGGCTTTTTGAAAAAGCATGCAAGAAAAATGTCAGTGCTTTAAGAGTGACTTTTCTCAATTAAATCAACGGTATCAGACAAAATTAGGGAAAATGCTTGCAAGGCACCGGTCAAAGATAATGAGCCTCTTCATGTTAAATAAGCTTTGAGAAAAAAAACTTCTAAATTATCCCTCTTGTATTATTTGTTGAGTGCAATCACAGATTATAGTTGACCAAGCAAATAATAGCATGATCCCAATTTCCCCAAAATAAACAGAAAGTGGATATATTCCACCTCTGTATCTATAAATAATAAATGCCTTAAAGTTTGTACACAGTAAATAAATCAGTAGTTTAGGACAGAGCTTAGTTCTTCTCACATCATTTTTACAGCTGGAATGACTTCAGTGAAACTTCTGTGGAGCTGAGATTCACTGATGAGAATTAAGCTGCTTGATCTGATGCAATGAGTCTGAATTACAGGCATTTGACCAAGACAATTTCATTAGTGATTAAAAAGCATACAGAAAGCAGATATATGGGGCATAAGGGATAGTAACTGGAAGTTTTGGAATGAATCCAAGGAGGAAAGGGCTCTAACTTTACAAATTTTAAAGGTATTTTGGTTCTTTCTCCACCTTTCTGCCACCGGGTCTTTACCTGCAGCCGACTTGTGATGGAACAAATGTTTGGTAAGATCTTTGGTGGGCAGATAATGATCTGTTGAAACTGACCAGCTTTAAATGAAGAAGTTTAATTTGCATCACCCTATTAACCTGGTACCCCCTGAGCCTAAGTGAATACAAGATGGCTGAGGAAAGGAATGATGATGCAGGAGCAGAAATGTAAGGCAGTGGCACATACTACACTATTTAAACACTACTATTTAAATGTCTTGGGTTTTCATAACAAACAAACAAATCAACCAACACCCCCCCCACCCCCCCCCAAATTATTCTATTCCATCTGCTGAAACCTGTCTGGGAGGTGTTTCTTCTTTATCTCTTGTAACTCCAGGAGAGAGGGGGTGACTGCCTTTCTGATAACAAGCCATCTGTTAAAACCGGGTGGGGTATTGTTTCTTATCTCTGTTCACTCTTCTACTACTTCCAAGGAGATATCTTCTGTTAATAAGGCCATTAAAGCCAAACCATTTCCACCTAGATAAAAAGAAGCCACAAGTGACACCAGGGACTCCAATGTTCCCATGGGACTCCCAAAGGAAGACCGGACCCATCTCTGCACCCTTGGCTCCACAGAATCATCTTTGCTTCCAACAGGACCACATCTGCCACTCCAGGAGGGCTCACTTTTGGACTGTTTCCAACACCCTGACCAACAGGGCATCAGGTTGTATTTCTGACTCTGTTAGGGTTTTCTAGGATTTCTTGTTCGTTTGCTTATTCTTTTGTACTACAACATTTGTATTTTTAATATCCCTGGTAAAGAACTGCTATACCTATTCCCAAAATCTTTGTCCGACAGCCTTTTAATTGCAAATTTTTAATGATTTGGCAAGGGGGAGGGGGGGCTGACATTCCAAGGGACACTCCAATCTTCCTTGGAAGATACTTGTCTATCCAAACCAAGACACTAAATACCTTGTAGAACTACACAGCCTTTTTGGCTTAATGAGACTGAACTTTGCTTAGGCATCCTCTGGTGGCAGTAGAGAGGGACTTCCTCCAACTCAGAGCCTAATTTACCCACCCTAATTTGCCTTCTCTTGCTTTGTATTGAGCAGGAGAAAAACCCAAGAGGATTAGCTTGCACCCAAAAGAAAATTTAGGCTGTAGTCTGCAGTGCAAAGGGACCTGTCTCCTCCTACATGGTAACAGAATGCTCAGCCTTTCAGAAAGCATTCCCAGCCTCACTTTTCTACTGAATAATGTCATCAGTGATATGATTTCTGTCCACAATGTGCATCAGCTGGCCCTTCTGGGGTTAGCCTGGAAACGAAGAGAGTAGGGAACCCAGTGTGGTATGTCAAATTAGCGAGTACCCCAGGAGGTGAACAGAAAATGCATAGGTAATAATGAACAATATGTACCTTGCTTGTGTTTCTGACAACTGTACTTTCAGTTTAATTATTCATATGAATACTTTGCTGGATTACTGCTGTTGTTAACATGCTCTTGCATATTTTATAAAAGTGATGACCTGGAAGAAGTACTCAGTCTGACAGGCAGGGCAGCAAGCTGGGCTGCTTTTTAAAAGAGAGAACAGAGAAGTGAAAGCAGAACCATCCTCCTTTGTTACCTCAGCATGGCAGTACTGTGCCTCCCCAGATCCCTGTGCAGATCAAGGACTCCAGCATGTAACAAAAAAACCTTCGCCCTACATAAAGTGCATACCCATGGAGCTACTGTCATTCCTTAATCATTCTACATGTCAGAGAAAAACTGTTGCATGTGGAGATATTGTCAGTGACCTGGAGAGAGTCCATGCAGCTGGTCCCATTTTGTACTGTGGAACTGCAACCTCTATTTCTGCTTGTGTTGGGGCAATCTGTGACCTTAAGCAAAGGCACTTTGTTATGGTTTTACCTCCTTGCTAAACTGTCTGTGCTGATATTCCAGACAGATGTTTGCCTAACCTATTCTTAAAGACCTCCAGTAGTGGAGAATCCACAATATCCCCAGACAATCTATTTCATTGCTTCATTATCATTGCTACTAGAAACTTTCCTAAATGGCATTTTTATCATAATTGCTTGTAGTTACTAGTAACTGATTTCCAGGATGCCAGATGTGTAAATAAAGTCCTCCATTTTCACTTTTCAACAAATTTAAATAAACAGTTTATATTTGAGAACATGGTCATTCTAAATAATGTTTAACTCTTTGCACTAGCCAGGACAATTATATTCCATCAATTCAATGCCCTGTGCAACTGAAATAGTGCAGAATAGCCAAAATAATCATAGAAGTCATAGAAACCTTCTGATACTAAATATATGAAATTTTTTCATGGGCGTATAAATATTTGCAGTTCATCAAACTTTCCTTCATTTTGACATCATAAAACATAATTTAATTTTCCAATAAACAGAGTATATCACAAAGCTTAGAGCTACTATTAAGAAAATCACTGTTTTCAGTGTACTATTAGAATTTTATCAAGGAAAGAAGAATCACAATACTCATAACTTTGCATGGATAAAAATGTACCCAAGTCCAAACCGGGTATAGAATGCTATTATTCTGATTGAGAAGTATTTGTTCTTTGCATCAGTGTAATTACCTACAGGAGTAAAGTAGAAAGAAACCAAACTCTCTAGAGACATCATTCGAGGTGCAGTGTCATTTGATGAAGTCCAACTACAAAACCTTATGAATTGCTCCAGATCTGAAAAAAAATTTGGAAGGGTAAGCTCTGTGGGAATCCTGTAATTCTGAAACATAATTGAGCCAACATTGAACATGGGCTGGTTAATTATGTTGATGCTTAATTTACAGGTTATCAAACCAGTCTGAAATATTTATGCACCAGAAAGGCATAGTATAGTACAAAAAAGCAAAATAGTTTAAACTATAAATGAAGGAGGTTCATAAAATTACTACATCCAGACCTCTTTTGCCATGCCTGGAACAATATTCACATTAATCAAAAGGTCATACAAAGCCTACAACCTCTACATGAAAGGTGATTCTAGAAGCAGTGGGGTCCCTGTGGACAATGTGAAGTACAAACAGATTCAGATTAGACATATTCTTAATTTCTGATATGGCTAGTTATTATTAAGTAGAGTGTGCTTTGATCTCAAATATAGAATTAAGCAACAGCAATGAATAAAATCTCAAATTATTGCTGATCTTTATTCCTAGTAGTAATTTTAAAGAGTAAAACAGTTTTAGGGTCAAGTCATCCTATCAAATGAATTTAATAATATTGCTATAGCAATGTAATACCAAGGAGGGATATAACATAAAAACGATTGCAACAAGTTAGTAAGACAAAAAAGCTGCATATGTGGATATGTATGCTGGACAGAATGGCTGAATGACCTGTCACAGGGACCATAGAGGATGCATACTCCAACAGTGCAGCTAACACTTTTCTTCCATGTTTCAAAAGTAACCGTTTTGCAAAATGATCTAAAAAGAGTGTAAAAGTGTTTTGCAAAAGGAAGCCTAAGTAATTGGAAATGAAAATTGAAAAAGAAAACATAACCAAAGCTGAAATGTGCTATATCATACTGAAATTCACACATTACCTTTCCAGCAGTACTTCAAATAGCAAATTTTTTGACAGTGGTGCAGGCCAATTAACTTTTTGTGCTTCATGACACAGTAAGTACTGTAGCTCCAGCACAGTTACATACTTATTTTACATAACATTTTTAAGGTTTTTGAATGGTCTTATGGTGAAAGCTAGAGAATCCATACAATACATTTGTAGCATGAAAAGAAAAGTCTCATTGCAATTCTTGCAAAAGTTTGCTTCTCTTTTAAAGGGAAGAGAAGCTGCAAGGAGGATGAAAATGTCTTCACTCTTCTTGGATGGCAATTTCCCTTCTGGGTGAGTCACTGGCGAGTGTATGTCTGTTTCACCTGGCTCTGTAGGATCCCTGCCTAACTGTTCCTGATGCACTTTTGGACAAGCCAAACTCAGCTGACACTATTTGCCCTTTCCTATGTATGCTGATCTTCTGTACCATAAATATCTGGAGACAAATATAGTATTTCTTGTTAGTTGACGACTTCTGGTTTACTAATAGTTGCTTTTATCATGTACAAGCCTGGATTTCTGATTTTATATTATAACCTTCCAACTAAGCCTTTCTGAGAAATTCAAATTTGTTATGTCATATAACCATACATAATGAGTTATGTTTATTGCATTTTTAAGAAGAAAAGACACATGCAGAGGTTAAGGCCAGGAATATTAAGAGGATTCACCCATTGTAAGTTTTTCAAGCTTGGCACAAATAAACACTTGGCTTAAATAGAAACATTGGTAAGCATTTCTGATAAGCTTGATCTCAGTGACTCCTTAAAAGGCCAGACAGTGATTCAGAGGAAGATCTCAGAATGGACTTAGGCAACCTGAACCCTCAATTCTGTGGTCTAACCACACGGAAAAGAGCTATAGCAAATGGAACAAAGTCAAACACCAAATCAATATGACAGATCTGTACTTGTTCAAAGGAACTTTTATATTTGATCTGGGTTTAGCTTATCTATTTATGTGGAGGCACAAAGGAAAAGAAGATTGACAAACCTCGAAGTGAAAAGTAATAGCTTCTGATGCTCTTGATCACCTTCTGCATCAGAAACTCTCAATAAATGGATGGTTGCACTGCTGCAGCACACTGCCAAGGTGACCATCTGTCAGTTAGCTTCCAGGGAATCTACAGATATTCTCTTCTAAATCAAGATTATTGCTTAATTTTCAAAATCGGAGAAGGAAGCTCTTTATAAACACTTTAATTTACCTGATGACTTTATGGGCTAAATTGTTAATAGGATAAGAATTCTCAGCAATAAGTAAATAATGTCAATTCTCATCAGATACAAGCTCATGCAGAGATTGAATGATGAGGGTAAAAGCTATCATGGAAACTTGAATCAAATTTATTAGCAGATGTTCAGTGGTGCAGAAGAATTATACATGAATAATAAAGTGCAATGCTAGCTGAGAGCTCTCGATTTCCCGCTTTTCCCAGGAAGTACCATTTAATGGAGGTCTTTTCCCAGAAGCTTTACCTTGTGTTGAATTATAATTAAGCCATATTGAGAAAACATTCGAGTGACAATGATTTACAAATGATGAAATTATTTTGGGCTTAGCTTAGGGCTTTACTGACTTGAATGATTTCTCTGTTATGACCATATGTCTGTCAAGAAACTTGATTCAAATGAGAAAACTACTGGGATTTTTGAGACAGTTAAAGAAAAAAAGAAATTGAAGAGGTTTTCTGCAGTTTTATTCTTATTTAGTAAACTAAACATTTTGCTGTTGTCAAAGATCAAGAAACAAAACATCATAACAAATATAAGTGCATGAACCTGTAAAACATTTACCATGCCTGCTTGTCAAAGGCAAGGACACTGTTTCATGACCAGTTTACCCATCCAGAAGTAATAACTAGTGGCATGGACTGAAAGAGCAGGAAGATACACACTTTCACCTTCCCTAAAGATATCCCCATTGCCATGGTCCCCTTCCATGAAATTGAACTGTGCTTTTTTCTGTCTCTGAGACAAACAACACCTCATCAAAACAATCTTTATTTTGAGAAACATCATGGCACTGTACCCTTCTGGTCAGGGAGCTTAATTCATCAAACAAAAGGGTATCCTGAGAAGTGCATAGATAGATAGTTATGTCCTAAAGGCTAAGTGACTGAGGATGACAGATGGGAATGAAGAATAATGAATGAAAGCCGAAAGATGTTGTTTCTTTCTGTGAAATTTTACGGGTGTTATCATAAGAATCTACAAGATCCAAGGACTCAATATCTATGTATAGGGGAAGATTTGAAGGTCAGCTAATCCAGTCACCTGACATAGACACATCAAGCTCAAAAGGTGAGGTTTTGACAGTTAAATGCCACTCTCCCCTTATTCTGCAAGGCATTGAACTTGATGCTGAAGGCAAACGAAATATTTAGCTAAATCAAAACATTCATTTTTTTGCAAGGTTCTTCTTCCTGATCTTTCAGCCATGCCCATGCAACTGGCCAGTGCAACTTCATCAGCCAGGGTAAAGGGAATTTCTTCTTTTCCCTGTCCAATATATTGCATCCATTGTTAAGTCTACTGCTGAGAACAGGCACAGGCTCTACATCTTGACTTCATTGGTTGTAAATTCAGAAGTATGCTAAACATGCTAACAATACATTTACAGAGAATACCCTGATATTTTGAGACCTGCTATACTTGAAGCTTGATGTTGCTTGTCAGCAGGCACATTTCTAAAGTGCCTCAATTC
The DNA here is from genome assembly GCA_008694505.1 of Cyanoderma ruficeps. NCBI lineage: Eukaryota > Metazoa > Chordata > Aves > Passeriformes > Timaliidae > Cyanoderma > Cyanoderma ruficeps. Next base: position 4,733,095 of record VZDJ01000141.1, read on the forward strand.
GATCCTAAACTAGCCTTATTCCCCTTAAATTTGCTTTATTGCAGGGGCATCTCTGGGCAGATTAGAACAAATAAAAATCTTTAATATCTCACACTGGTGATCTTTACCATTGAAAGTGAATACTGAACTACCAGATAAATTATTTGGACAAAATAATTACTAGAAGATTCATAGTCTTTAAATCTGCCTTCACAAGTGTTGGTTGGAAAGGGTTAAAACTGGAAGATTGGAAGAAGAGGAAGGAGCAGTTTTGCTCAAAGAGACCTTGCAGCTGGGAATTCTAAAAATGTTGGTGTGGGAAAACTCCATGCCTCTCATGCCTACAGTTGTTCATCTTCTACCTGTGTACTAGTTTGAAAACAAACCAGTGGGAGATTCCAAGTCAAAACTCCAATTTAATAGGAAAATTAAGATAAAGGCAAAAATACTAGCTTAAACTGACAGAGTCAGGATGTAATCTGACACCCTGTTTTCAGGGCAGTGGTAGCAGTCTGATTAAATGGTGGCTGCAGTCCCCTTGAAGTGGTAGATGTGTTTCTGTTGAAGGGCTGATCTTTTAGAAAGGTCTGCTCTTCCTCTGAAAGTCCAGCTCTTGTCCTCTGGGAATCCAGTGGATAAGGCAGCTCATGGTGTTCCAATTTCAGATTTTAGCCAGGTAGGAATGCTTGTTTCCTCCCCCTGGGTGGAGCATTTCACAATGGGATGATGTAATTTTATGAGTCATGCAATGAGGCTCCATGGCCCATTAGCAGAAGATATCCTTCAGAGTTATCAGGGATGAGTCATGAAGGAGATAAAGAACACTGCCCCACCTGTTTTTAACACCTTATGAAGATGAGGATAGAATACGTACTTTTGGTTACATCTTGGATTATAACTTAAGAGAGCCTGTTTTGAGAAGTAGCATTCCTGTGTAGAAATAGAATTCCAGGTTAGCGCACTCTCACAGACATGGCCAAAGCTTTTTGCACAGTGAGGCAGGCAGCGAGCCTTCCCCAGTGGGCTGGGATGAGCTGAGCCAAATGGAGCCAGTACTCCTGCCTGTGGTAAGACAGCTAGAGATAGTGCAAGAGGCAATCCTGCCTGCTTCTGATGTATTGCAGCTGTGTTAATTACCAAAGAGTGGGAACAGCCTTGCCCTCACAGCTGAGTGTGATAGAGGAGTGAGTTAGTTGGTAGAGAGTCAGTTGGAGTCTGCTGGCCGTGCTGTGAGGAGGAATGGACAAGAGGTTGTGTGAGGGACAGTCAAGGTAAGCCACTGTACAAGGGACAGGCAGGTATAGGTGGCTGTGCTGGGGACAGGAAGCAGTGAGCTGGGACTGCATAAGGAAGAGAGAAGAAGGAGAGAAAGAGTCAGAGCTGTGTGGAACTGCCCATAGGATTGGTATGTAGAAAAGGTATAAAAGACTTCTAGATAACATGGTACTGATACTTGAAGCCCTTGGAGGTTTTAAATGAAGCACTGAGTGCAGTGGCCATCTCAACTATGACTCCTGCATATCTCTTATACCCAATGTTGTGAGGGAGGTAATGAAATAAATCTACTCCTTGCATTTTGGCTGTGGTTTGTTGGTTGTTCATAGTTATTTGTGTGTGTTGATTCAGACAAGTCAATTTGAGGTATGTAATTACACATTTTTTTAGCTTTTTTCTCAAAGATATATTCAGAACTCATTGTCTGTAACAGGCAACTTAACTGAAGAAGCTTAGAACAAAAAATAAAAACCTAAAGAAAACTTTGTCTTCAGTATCTCATTTCTAGCTCATACAAATGTGATAAGGTGGTCTGAAATGCATACATTACAAAAGATTGTTACACATTCCCAGTTTCTACTTTTATATGTCTTTATGTTGCCATAGCTCATCATATCTCTTGTGCAAACCCACTATCTCTTGGGAAATGTATGTGTGCAGACTCTCGACTGTCTCTTAGAAAAAGTCCTGCCTAACAGTAGATTCATATCAGAATATTGGAAATCATTGCATTTCCTGTTAGTTGGCAAAACCTAGTCTTTTTAATGTCTGAATTCAGAGAATTGTAGAAAAACGGTTCTGATAAGGAATTTGAACGCCTATCCCTTTGCCTTACAAAGACCAATTATGTCTATAGAATTTGTCTGTGATAATTCTCAAATATTAGGGCAGTACTGTTTAGTCTTGATTAAGGTGTACTCCCAACTGGAATACATGAGTCCTAAGATGAGGAAAGATGGAAGGATACAACTCTGCATTAATCCCATAAAAATTTTTGACCTTTAAAAATGTGATTTCTATTCCAGTGGTCATTTTTGATTTTACTTCCTATTATCTGTTACTTAGCATCACACTGACATTTCACTACTATTTTATAGTTTTTATATAGTTATTGCTTTATATGTTTATTATGCTACACATCTTTGGGAGGCTGTTTTCCTTCTACATTGCAAACTATAGATATGCTATGTGCTGCAACTTTATTGATTTGGTATTTTGAAAAATACCTGCAATAAATATGCCTTAGTTTTAAAAAAAGTTTCTTATTAGTTGAATTTTTAGTGTGTAGGCAATGAAATTTACTGCTCAGAATTGATGGGCAACAAATCCAACAACAGGTAGATGGATTCATCAATTTCCTATTAAATGGAAAAGCAAAGCACATGGCTAAAGGTCGAAGTATGAGTAATAACATCGATAAGAGGCTGCAGTGATCACATTGAAGGAAAGGAGCTCTATATTCAGAATCATATTTAAGACTTGTAAAGTTATTTCTGGCTGGTTTTAGTCATCTCTAAATTACTTGTTGGGGTTCAGAAGCAGATCTTACGTAGCAGAAGCTCTTCTAGTGCAATAGTCATTCTTAGAAAAAAAATTAATTTATTTTTACTTCAAATAACTAAACAATGTCACCACAGAATAAACACAGCTTTTCCTATGAAACCTACATCTGGAAATATTAGAAGCACCATTAGGTAAGCCAAAACTAGAAAGTCAATGGGCCTAACTAATCTGAAATTCTGTACAGCTATTTGCAGGGTTTGTGGTATCAGATTTTGACAGAACATACCACATGGAGACTGAAGAGTACAGTCCTGCCTACTTCCTCCATGAATTGGAGGTATTGAAGGGCAAGTCAGATGGCAAAAATAATGTGGGTAGCTGGAATAGTATATCTTTAAAGTAAATTTCCATTAAGCTCTCTTCTAGGAAGAGATCACAGATTTCGTTTAGACCTCTTGCCTTGCTGATGCTGTAGTCATGTAAAGTTACTTCCTGTTGGTAGATCTTTAGAGTGGAGTCTGACACAACTTCCGTAGCTGTCTAGAAACTAGGAATGGGTCATCCAGCTGGGTATATGGTGACAGGTGGAGTATCCCACCTGACTGCCCCCATCTGCAATCTCTCTTACTGTCTAGTATCTTTGTGTGCAAGTTCCTGCAATGCTTTAGGAGTCACAGTGGCATTTCACATCTTTTGCTTAAGCTGCTGAATCCTTTCCCTTCATGGCCAGCCTAAACGAGGTGTTGAACTATGTTGTTAAAAGGAAGAATAGACACCTGTAGAATCAGTAAATAGATTAATCATTCTTTGGAAATGCCATTGCCTCTGATTGACTACACAGAATAGACAATTTTTAGAAGGCTAAAGTAAAACAAGATGAATGTCTGTCTTGGAGACAAAAGCATTAATGAAGTAACATTTACAAATGGAGATGCATGATAAGGTGTTTGTTTCCCACAGAACATACAGGTCTCTCCATTATCCTCTATGTGAACAGCTAATGCATTAGTTTTTTGTAATTTAAGGTTCTGTGTGACAAAGGCTGATTATTTCACACTAAACTAAAATAGAAATTTCCAGGTTATTCTCTGAGAAGAACATTTCAGTTTTTCATGCTGAAGAATTGTGCATCTGAATACAACTTCTAAACCTGGGGAGGGAATGTAATGTAGTNAAAGGTGGGAGTAAGCTTGACCCTTATACCTGGCCTCATCATTCCAGCAGAAGCCAGAGGACCTCTCTGTGAACTGTGTGGAGGTTGCATGCCAGTGACTTCATTTTCTAGGGTTGCTTGTTCACAGACTATTTTCTTGACAGGGCATCAGGGTACAGCCCCCTCCTTCAGACTGAGAACTATAGGTTTAACTCTCCTTTTCCTCATTCCCCCAGTGTATAACAGAGCAGCAGAGGAAAGAACAGCCACCAATCTTGTGAAAATTAAATCAGTATTTAGCTAACACCTGTCTCCAGTGAGAGAATATGATTAGTTCTCTGAGGGAGCAGGAAAATGAAAATCAGAGCAACAGAAAAAATAATTATCTGGAGAGGATGAGGAGAACTTGTCTGATCCTTGGAAGGATCTTTAAGTTTGACCAGACTGAGTAGGGTGTTTTCTCCTCTATTTTGATTCTGAAGAAGGCATAAAAGTGGAAATATTTTGGCTGGCATTGCTGCAAAAAATCTCCTGGGGGAGCCAGACTCAGGTGTGGCTGGCAGCAAAGATACAGTGACTGCATGTCCTGCCTGGGTCTCAGCCATAGAAGCATATCCCCAGAGAGACGAAATTCTCCACGTGCATTTGCACTTATTCTGTGTTAGTTGCAGATAGATATCTCAAAACATCAGTCCTATCAGTTCCCATCTTCACAGATTTCCCTCAATAATGGCTGTATTTTGAAAAAAAAGTAAAAATTAGCATGTGAATAGATTGTCTTTGGAAGTATTTCCCAAAGCTGCTAGGGATATCTGTCCCTTAGATCCATTCACAACCTTCCTTTCCTTCTTGTCTGAGAAGCAGTCTTTTTGAGACATTCTTCTATTATTTTCTTCTCTGTAATTTGACTAGTTCAAGGAAATAACCCTTCAAATCTCCTTCTAATGAAATAAAACCTCACACAGTTGCAAATATAAGCATTATATATCATAATTAATTTATTTTCCCCCACATTTCAAAAAGGTTTAGTGAAGACAAAACTGACTACTGTGCCTCTGTGGGCCACTGGCCTGCTTCCCCAATTTCTGTCTTGCTTCCCTAATTTCTGTCTTTTTTGTACTGCAAAATTCCTCTCACTAGGCTGGAACATCAAATTTAAATTAACAACTCAAACATTGTAGGTTTAAAACTTTTGAAACTCTGAGTACAATGCGCATCCTCCCTAGGTATGTGGCAGCAAAAACATAATTTGAAGTTTGAGCTTTGAAAGGTGTCTTTCTCCCATTCCCATCGCAAACTCAAAACAAATAAGAAGATAATTAGAGAAAAATTACTATTTAGTAAGCTTCACTTTCTTAACTAAGTTAGTCACCTTACAGTGAGGGGAAAGACTTGTCAGTGAAATCGTGAAAGATCTAACATTTTCCAGAAGATAAACAGTCAGTAGCTGTTTATGAGGACCCTGATGATTTTTCCAAACTTCTTTCTTCAGTTGATTGAAGATTAAATTATGGTCTCATAGTAGGACAGCAAGGAAGGACAACAAAGTAAGCCCTACTCTTTAGGTGAGGCAGGAAACACACAGCCAGAACTGTCTCCTTTCTGAGACCTGTGCAAAGGAACTGACTTTGTCTGTTAAGAATGAATGGTAACAGGTTGGATTGACAGAGTTTCTCTGTATTGGAGAGACATTTGGATGTTATAAATGACAAAATCCTACTTAGATTCATGCAGATTTTAGGACATAGTCTATGACTCAGGAAATGGTCTGAAGGTTGGGTAATGTGACTTTCAATCTCAAATAGTTTCTCTTCAATGGAGCTGGGAAATGGACTGGCGCTAAGACATCTGAAAAGAGACAGTATGCAGATGTCTACATGTGAGGGAGAGCTTGGTTTGGTTGTCTGCATGTAGGCATTTACTGTTCATTCAGACATTTGAGACTTTCTACCTGGATTGAAAAGAGCACATCTTCCATGAGTCACATCTTTGTCACATCTCCAAATCTTGCATTTAAGGCTTCTCAAATGATACTGAATATTGCTGTATTCAGCTAAAATAAGTTCATGCTTCTAAAATTCCCATTATAACCTATGGAGATTTAGCACCTACTAAACTTAGTGAGTGATTCAGCTGACAAGACAGGAACTGTCCAAACACAAATGTTGAATAGCTTTTCAGATGCCAGGTTTTGCCCAGTATGTCTGCACAGACTGGTGGATATCACCCAAGGAGCAGTGAATGTCTGCTGTAACACAAGGGCTTACACTCAAAAATCCTCAGTTGAAAGTTGTAATCTTTGTAGGCTGGGGGAACTCAAAATATCAAAATAGACTCCAGAATCTTATTTTTGGCAGCTAAATTTCATCATAAAGGAGGTATTTAATTTCACTTCAGACTGAGCTGAACTGCTTTCTCATCTCTGCTTCCTTCACTGACTTTTTCTCCACTAACTATATTTTGAGATAGTTACTTTACATTATATTTAGCAGTTGTATGAATCTGTAGGTAGATGCCTTAATGAGGCTTTAAATCTGACTTCTCAACTTGGCTTAAACCTGGAAAAGTTAAGAAATGAATTGCAGCCTGAATAAAGTTTGCCAATGTCTGATTGCTGTCTGGACTAAAATAAAATAAAAGTGAGTCATGAATATATTGGGAGATTAGATCATCCTCTTCAACTGAGTGTACTTCTCCCTTCAGCAAAGTGACAGATGCGAAGATAAAAGATGAAACTGCTCTCGTTACCTTCCTTCCAGCCAGGCTCTTCTTTGCCTCTCACACATTTAAGAAGTCTCAGAGATAGAAGACATTAGCAACAGCTCAGAGCAGCACTGTGCTCTTCAGTAGGGAACTGTTACATCCCTGTGTACCTGTAAACAAGGAGTTAAACCATGAGTTGGCAGAAATCTAGAAACATCTATGATGTTTCTTCTCCCAGATAACCTTTGCTAATCAGTATCCCAATTGCTTTTGCAAAATTAAATGCTGTAATTCTCTACTTGTTTTGAACACCCATCAAGACAGCCATCTAGACATGAGAATTGAGAAAGTGCTGGCTCCAGTGGAAGAAACAGAGAACGTCACAGAGGAAGTTGAAACAATCTGTGCTAAAGAAGCTTAGCACCTGCACTCACAGTGGTGTAATACTGTGAGTTCAGCAGCTAGCACAGGTCTGCAGGATCCCACTAACACATTTTGACACTCCAACTTCTTGGTTCACTTGGTTGAAATCTCGTAAAGTCAGGTGATACTGGTAAATTCAGGGGTTAGGAAGGAGAGCTGTCTTTTATTTTTTGTAGTATTTCTTCATTTTTATGTTCTTTGTACTATAAAAAGATAATATATTGAAATACAAATTTTTATTAAAATATTTTCCTCTTCTCATCCATTCCACTAAATGACTATACACATATTTATAGACATTTAGTCAGTTAAAAATGCATATACATAAATTATGGATATGCCTTTTAATGATTTAATTCAAGTATTTTGCTCATTTCAATTCCTCTGATTTTAGCTATACATTCCTATTTCTCCATTCTACAAGAACTGGACTGTAACAAAATATATGATCCCACATGGAGGAAGAAAAAGGAGCCTCAATTTACTTACATTCCTGAGTGAATTACTGAGATCAAGCTATACAATATGAGAGGCCTGGATCCTTCCATTACATTCTTTCTATGCTTTCCAGACTAGATTTCTGAGCAGGAAAGGTTCCAAGGCAGGGAAATCACAGTTCTAGCATCATCTTACCTCTGAGCAAAATTGACATGATGTATCATAGAATTGTAAAAACATAGACTATGCTGAGTTGGATGGGACCCATCAGGACCACAGAGTCCAACTCCTGGCCATATGCAGGACTCCCCATGAGTTGCACTATGTGTCTGAGAGCATCTTCCAAATGCTCCTTGAACTCAGACATAGTAATCTGACCACTGCCCTGGGAAGACTGTTCCAGTGCTCAACCACTCTCTGGGTGAAAAACCTCTCCCTGATATCCATCCTAAATCTCCCCCAACTCAGTTTCATGCCATTTCCTTTAGTCCTGCCACTGGTCATGAGACTGGAGAGATCAGTACCTGGCCCTCTGCTTCCCCTCATCAGGACGTTGAAGGCCACAATGAGGTCTCCCCGCAGTCTCCTCCAGGCTGAATAGCCCAAGTGACCTCAGCCTCTCCTCATAAAACTTCCCCTCCAGACCATTTGACATCTTTGCTTCCTTACTTTTGACCCTCTCCAATAACTTAATGTCTTTCTTACGCTCCCAGCACTTGAGGTGAGGCTGCTCCAGTGCAGAGCAGAGCAGGACAATCCCCTCCCTTGCCCAGCTGATGATGCTGTGCCTGGTGCCCTCCAGGACAGGGTTGGCCCTCCTGGCTGCCAGGGCACTGCTGACTCAACTTGCCATTGACCAGGACCCCCAGGTCCCTTTGCATAGTGCCGCTCTCCTGTTGTTTGTTTTCTGGTCTATACACACAGCCAGGATTGCTCCATCCCAGGTGCAGAATCCGGGACCTGCCCTTGTTAAACTTCATACACTTGGTGATTGTCCATCTCTCTGATTTGTTGAGGTCTGTCTGTAGGGCCTCTCTTCCTTGAGGGGGTCAGCAACTTCTCCCAGTTTAGTGTCATTCTCAAACTTAGTGTTTCTTCCAGTCGTGTGTTCAAGCCATTAATGGAGATGTAACAGCAATGAACAGCAATTCTGTAATGTAACAGCCTTCAAATTTTGTACTGTTTTGAAAGCAAAGTGCTGCTGTAGCAGAATGCAAAGAGAAGGATGTGAGTGACTGGCATTTTAAGGGCTATACTTATTTTTTAATGTATCTTTCTATAATTTGGACTTATTCTAATTTTCATATCCAGAGAATCTGTCATAATAATACTGTTTTTATACAGTATTGAAAGACTTATTAAAAGGGTAAATGTGAAGCTCTTTGAATATCTGTAAGTTACATGCATAAAAAGGAATCCTGTCTCTTTTCAGCTTGTACTCTTCAAAAGCTCAGAGTTCTGTGCAGTGGAGGGACTCATTCTATAAGAAAACCCTGTTCAAAGTATCATAAGACTTTGACTTAGATGAACAGATCACATATTTGTATTGTCAGTGTGCAAAAGTATGAAATTCCCACAAAAAATGTCCAAAAAATGGTGGAGTTCCTTGTCCTGTGCTATTATTAATAAAATGTTTGTTGGTTTGTTTTCAAAATCCAAAGTCAGAAATATTAGTACAGGCATTACTGTACTATACTCTTTTTACAAAAGAGTAATGATGACAGTTGTCTCTTCCTACTGATTTGTACAGATTAAGAGGAGAGAGAGATGAAGATGCATTGAGTGTAAAATGCCATTTAGTTCTGCTGATTTTGTTTCACTTATGGACTTCAGATATTAAATGAAAATATTTGCTGAAGCCTGCAGATGTGTGTTTCTGATGCATTGCTTTCAAAAGTTGCTTTTTAACTTCCAAGAGTATGTTATGTTATGCTATCCCCTGTCCCCTCTTCCAACAACTAAACATCCTTTAGAGGGTGGCTGACTAATGAGCTGCTCACTCTGTTTTCCTTTTGGCAAACTCTGAGTTGAAAGGTCCTGTATTTCCCAAGGGTGCAGCTGAGATGCACCTAGGGCATGCACTGAGACTAAGGAAGCACTTCCTTATTTTTTTCATTTAAGTTAAATTTCTTAAATTTATTTAAGAAATTTACAATTTTTCTAATGAAACAAAAAGTGACCAGAGCGTACAAATACGATAAACTATAAAAATAATTGGAGAAAAGGCTGTGTTCTGTATTTTTTTAAGAAAGAATATTCAATGCTGTTGAATAAAATTGTCTTTTGGCATTCCAAAAATGCAGCTGGACAGAAGACATCAGAGAATGCAACTGTTGTCAAATTGCTGATTATTTTCTTTCTTACTATGAAGATAGAACAGGTAGCTTTAGGTGGCATTTCCACATATTTTAAAGAAATATTTTCAATTGTTAGGCTACAGGTCTTCTTCAAAGCACTTTCTTCTTTGATTTTCTTTGATCCTGTGAATCTGTGAAGTGAGTGGAACTACTAGATTTGTGTACTTGTCATAACCATGGAGTTGTCAATGCAGGTAAATAAAAGACAATTCCTTGCTGAACTGTGATTTCAAATGGATTAAAAAGAAGTATTTCATCAAGAAGATGAAAAATTAGTTTGAAACTATTGGCACACACCAGACTTTCTAGGCTTTTGGGTGCTCAATTCAAATGAAAACTTTTTTCCTGGGTCTAGCTGAGATAGCCTACAACATATCACAGGTTATGAGTCCATTTTAAGAGAGTGCATAGCTCAAGCTGAAAAAAATAAAGGGAGGAGGTGCTTGGAAAAGAATATCCCTAAAAAGTTCTTTGTTATTAAATTAAGTTTAGATACTAGGTTTCTAAAACCCAAGTGCACATTTTCTGTAAAGTACATATTCTATTTTTTTTTCTTTGGCTTGTATTGGCCACTATAGTGGCAAATGTTTTCTGTTTTCTAGTTTAAGAAGATCAATGGCAGAGAATTATGTCTCTCTGTTCAAAGTCACATGCATCTACCTCTTAGTTCTTGATTTTAGAAGAAATATTTCTAGCAGCAGCATGATTACTTTTAACCCATTCAATATTTATTCCTTTTTTATTTGAGTATGGTGACATAAATTGAAGTTATATGTTAAATTGATCCATTAAGTAATTTAGTTTAATTATTTAATTTCATTCAATATTTAATTTGGTTTAATAAAACTGGGCTTCCATAAATGTATGCATTTAACTGATATATATTGGGACAATATAATTTTGAATAGATTAAATATTTAATAGCGAAAACTTATTTGAATTATTCAGTATGGAGACTAAATAAGTGATCTACCCTTTCAAAATAGGGACAATACAAATGGCACATCATAATAATAACCTACTTCCAACCAAGAATTTGTATAAAACACTTTGAACTCATTGTTGGTTCATTTCCAGAAAAGCAAACCAATATATGCTTAATGGAACCAACCATTGAGAATTTATCAAAAAAGCTCCCAGAGCTGTTTTAAATTTAATATAGCTTACAAAAACTAGACTATTAGAATATGCAGAACACTGTGGTGACAAAATGATTTTAAAAATGGCTGTAACAATATAATTTTCTTCTCTCTTTTGTGGACAGTTAAATGTTCAAAAGATTTGTAGCTAATGGTGATTTAGTATTCTGAATCAGATTCAAAGTGGAGTACTCAGAGCCACAGTTGAATTCTCTAATCAAAACATGTATTTTATGTTGATGTTGGATCATGAGGAAACTTCAGAAAATGAGACATAATTTAAGTGAACTTCAACACTCATCTAATTTCAGGTGTATGTTGTCATGTCAGTTGAAATAAATGAGAAAATACTTAGTCAATACTTGCATTTCTAACTAAGAATGCATATATTTATAAGCATACGACTGCAGAAGGATTTTTCTGAATCAAAGAATGTCCTTCAAACATCATATCATACAAGGATCTCTCTCCTTAGCTGTCAGCAGGCAAGATCTTCACTTCTCTCAGAAAATCTTATTTGACTGCCAGTGAGGACTACTAGGCAGAACTTGTGATCTTGTTTACAGTATGGCTGTACAAATACTTGTACCAGTAAAACTGATGGAGCAACAGTGTGAGCCCGGACACAAGAAAGGGCTGTTAGTCTTGTCTTGTGGAGGCAACCTCTGCTGATGGAACTGCATCTTGATAAGGAGTCAGTCATGGAAGAAGAAAAGAGACATAGGAACACAGACAAATACTGAAGCTGGTGCACAATACCCTTATTCCTAAGTGGAATCTTAGAAATCAATTTATTTGCCTTATCTACTGTAAATTTCCTTCCTCTCTGAAATTTGTGCTTTCAGGTGTACTCTCCTTTGTCCATGTCCAGTAGTGAAAACAATGGATTCCTTATCCACAGGATAAGGATTTTTTTTGCTTTTGCTTCCTCTCAGCACCCTGCTAAGCAAAGCCCTAAGGGTGGCAAGGTCTGGCCCCCTGTCAGCTGCAGGGATCCTCTGTACCTGGGGCATTACCAGGCTCAGGAAAGGAAGATGTATCCAGTGAGCACTGGAGAAATTCAGTGATCAGTTAAGCAACCACAAATAAGCCTTTGATTTTCAGGGACATTTTTAAGTCATGAAAAGGACACGATTGTGAATATGACCAGATTAATTCCTCCTTTGGTTAAAAATTATGAAAGCAGAGCAAATATTCTTTTTGTCTCTAAAAATGTGCTTTCTAAATAACCATCAGTTTATTTCTACTATCCATAAAAATAGTAATAATGGTTCTTCCACACATAAAAACAATTAAATCTGTGGAATTTCACATGAGGTACAGGTGGCCACTGTGAATATCTTTGCAGGAATGTAACCTGAGTAACCAAATCAAAATAATGACTACAATGCTCATAAGTTAGAAACATCTACTGATAAATCAATGTTCACATTATTTTATTGTGATTGGAACACACTTCTTCACACATTTATATAATAACAAAATGAGTTTAGGTAAGATTTTTGATGCCCTTCAGAGATTATTCTTGCTTTTAAAGTATTTGAGTTTGTAAATAATTGGATAGAAAGTTATAAATGGAAGAGTTAGGAGACATTTTACTGCTACTGTAAAATAGCAGCAATTTTAGCTACCAGAAAATAGCATGGGATTTTTTTTTCTGGCTTTAAAATTATTTCAGGAATGGATTGCTAAAGGAATGTGAAAATTTTGGGTCACTCTCAATGTTTTTATTTTTTTTGCAGCTGGAAGAGAAATGTTAGCTCTGTCAGATCAAACAGCCTTATAAAACCAACATAAGGGTAGATATAATTTTTGAATCAGAATTCAATCAATCCCTGAAAGAAAAACACTTTCTTCATCAAAGATTCATTTTTCAGATTAGTATTTCCAATAAAATACTGTTTTTAATAGTAATGACCAAATCAGATACCTTTCTAATGTAGAAATCTAATAGTTTTGTAATTGTTTGGAGAGTGACAAAGTGGGTTTTCAAAAGTCTAGTCATTAAAGTTTCAGTTCCCGAGAACAAACAAGAAAGGTAGTATACTTAAGTCTATCATGTGAAATCTTTTTTAAAAAGTTCAGAATTAAAATAAAACATAAAATGAAAACATTAGCTCTTGGACTTTTATTATTTCTGTCATCAAGATAATGAGGAATTAACAAGGTATACAGAATCTGAAAAATTTCAGTAAGTTTCACTTTTTCCCTTAATTTGAATTAATGTTTATATTAAAAGTATGAAAGCAGTTTGATCAGGAAAATAGTAAGAAGAATAAATTTGAAAATGGTTAAAATTTATCAACAAAGAATTGCCAGAAAGTGTTGAATAAACCATCAGGAGTTATGGACTTCCTCACTCTGCTGTGACATGATAATTAATGCCACTGTAACCTCTTCCATGGTAAGGCATGACTCAGTGTTATTCAGAACCTTAAACTCCACTATAAAAATTTTTGAAGCTTTTTTCACCGCTGGCAGTCAAGAGGGCTGTTGTAGCATTAAGATACTTGTATGATGTCACATCCCTTTCCAGCATGCCTAATCAAAGTTTTGGATGTTCAAAAAATCTTAATCCGCACAGTAGCCTCTGGGAGTCCCTAAGTGTTTGCATTGTGGTGTGAAAAGTACTGTCCTACACCAAGTTTTCAAACACTTCCCAGGAACCCTAAAGGAACAGAAACGAATATGAGAGAAGATGAAGAAAGCACAGTATGATATGTAGGCTATGCTAATTTCATTTTGTGAGTCATTTGCAATTTCATGCCTTCACTGAAGTTTAAGTTTTGTCAAATCACAAACCTGCAGTTAAGACCTGCAGTTATGTGTTTCAGTCGGGACAATCTAAAACAGATGAAAAATGGTATTGGCTAAGACAGTGTGTAGAAAAGTGATTTCTACACTTGCATTGATTAGAACCTTCATCCAGAGCCCCTTAGGGTGAGCTATCAATTGAAGTCAGGGTTAGTCACTGAGCACACAAGGCATTTTGTATGAAGATTGAGAGGGACTTAGCCTCTCCTACCTGCTAGGATAACCTTTCTTACCTCAACCATCACCAGGAAAATATAGGAAAAATGAAGGGGGGAAAAGAAAGAAGGAGGAAAGAAACCCAAAAGAAATTGATAAGAACAGATCTCACTTTTTGACAGAATTCTTCCATTCAAGTTTTGTAAACACCTGTGTCAGATTTCATAAGATCCACACCCCTGATGATCACGTGTGCCCATAAGCACACGCACACACACACACACATTAAAAACATACAGCATCAGGGGAAAAGTTCTGTGGAGAAAACCACAGCAATAATTTTGGATGACACTCATGTATGTGTATGACATCGTGCCGGCAGCATGCTGAAACTGTCACTAATGGAAAATTATTTAGCTTTGATATTAAGTTCACAAACCTTCTTTACACAAAGAAATAGGCCAGCATATCAGCAATGTTAGTGTTCCATTAGTTTAATTCTTTGCTAATTGATTAATTCAATTTATGACAAAAAAGTATTTAACTGTCCAGTTTTGTTTGTCTTAAATCTATATAAACTTGAAATACAGTCACCTTGACAAATGAGGTTACTAGAAACTAAATAGAAAATCTTATTTGCCACCACAGTGGTGACATGAAGAATTGCAGCCTTTAGCTCAGGGCTACTAAGCTCTTAATAATGAGAGAAAGGTACTCCATCTTCACTTATAGCCACAATTACAATGAACAAAAATAGCTGCCAAGGCTTCTGCAAAAAATATTCATGACAGTGTGAAAAATATTGATTCTAAAAGCCAAGAAATTAAATATCTTCTAAAGTGCCCCATTCAATCTAGTTATTATTTTCCAAAAGAAACTGAAGAAAACATAAAGCATTTTGCTGAAATCCTATATTAAAAATAGATCCTCCCAGAAACAACATAAACAAGCAATCCCAAACTCTTCATAAATTAATGCAGCTCTTGAGTGATCAGGTCACATGCAAAATGCCCTCCGTGACCTGGAATTATTTTTGAATATTAAACCTTCATCCATTCTTCTCTCTTTGTTTTTTTTTTTTTCTTCTACCCTAAATAAATTTGAGAGAAACATCTATGTATGTGTGAACTCCAGGAATGCTATTGCACAGCCTATTGCTCTGAGCTGCTCAGCGTGTCATGCAGTGGCACTGCATGCTGATCCTGAGCTCTTGCAGTCACCGCATATTGGATTTGCAATGAACTTCTGAGCCATTATACATGTCAGAGCAGATGGCAGAGCCCACTTCTCTGAGTCTCCATGCACATCTGAACATTGCTTTCTGTTCATCCCACATTAAGGCAGTATGACTGCTTGGTACATAAAATAATGGCTTAATTTTGAACAGAATACAGCATTCGTTGCAAAATGGAAAAGATAAAGGTCAGGGAGACATGCTATATAATATCAGTTGTTACAAATCCTCTTTGCTTACCTAACCACACTTTTCAAATTTAACTTTAATAGTGGTGAGAATTTTGAAAGATGCCTAGGTACCTCATTTTGGAAGATAATAAATATCTTTAACAATCTAAGTTTAGAGCATAAGCCTTCATTTTAAAAAGAGGCTCAGCAGCCAAATATTAAAAACATTTAAGTAGGGAGTGTAAAGATGTGGACAGGTAACCTAATGAGATTTTCAGAATGACTAACTCCCACTGAAATCAATCTAGCTTAAGTCCCTTTGGCTTTCAGTAGGATTAATGATCCTCTGGAAGTAAAATTCTTTTGAAAATGAGACTTCTATAGTTTCAAAAATCTTACTGGCGCTCCCTAAACTATAGTGCTATTGTTTTAGTGCATATTGTTTAGTGTTTTCAACTTTGATATATATTTGATATATATTGTTATTTGATATCTTCTTACCCACATGAGCCAGATACAGTTTTAGTTATCTAGAAGTTATACATCTCTTTAAACCAAATGAAATCAGGGCTGGGTTCTCAAGAAGCCAATAGTACTGCATGTAGTGCCTGCTGAGCTTGCAGGTTAGGAAAATGATCAGTGGCATTCACATCCTCCTTCCACTGAGAGCATCTGAGTACATGAGTGTTAATTTAGTAATGTGTCCCAGCAAACTAGAGGATCACTAACATACTGTTTGATGAGCAGGTACTTGGTACATGATAGAACAACAGGAACAGACAGTAGTTTAGAAATCACTGTACTTTGCCAATTAAAATTATGTGTTAGGGTGTGACAGTGTCAAGTTGACACCCAACTATCTTTTTCTTTCCTCCTGACTGGAGTAGATTTACCAGGAGGAATATAAAATGGGGGTATCTAAGTGACATCTCTTACATATAATGATGACTATCATTTCCATCTTCCTGAATGGCATTTTCACCTCACATATTCCAAACTTTGCTTACAGTTACCTTGAGGGCATGTGGGTGTGATTCATTTTACATGACCTGAAATTCATCACACTTGGCTTCATCGTGCATGTTTATAATTATTTATATATATATGTACATAGATATGTATGCATATGTACACATCCAAAACAGTTGAGGCAAATAATGGTTTAATAACTTAATAGTGCACTATGAAGATAGGTGATGGAAGTTCAAGTTAAAGGTAGTGTTAGCCTGTTTCTCTTCACCCTGTAACCTCCTGGCATCCACAACACAATCCTTCCCTGGGCAGCCTATTCCAATGCTTGAAAACACTTTTGGTGGGGAAATTTTTCCTTATATCCAGTCTAAACACTCCCTGGTGGAACTTGAGGCTGTTTCCTCTTGTCCTTTCACTTATTTTCTGGGAGAAGAGACGGACCTCCATCTGGTTAAAACCTCCTTTCAGGCCATTTTAGAGAGTGATAAGGTGCCCTCCGAGTCTTTTTCTCCAGGCTAGACGTCCCCAACTTCCTCAGTCACTCCTTGTCAGACTTGTGCTCCAGAACCTTCCCCAGCTTCATTTCCCCTCTCTGGACTCGCTCCAGCACCTCAGTGTCCTTCTTTCAGTGAGGGGCCCAAACCTGAACCCATGATTTGAAGGTGGCCTCACCAGTGCAGAGTACAGGGGGACAATCCTTGCCCTGGTCCTGCTGGTCACACTATTGCTGATCCAAGCCAGGATGCCACTGAACCTCTTGGCCACCTGGACACGTTTCTAGCTCATTTTCATGAGGTTGTTGATCAAAAACCCCAACGTCCTTTCCTGCCAGGCAGCTTTCTATCCACTCTTCTCCAGCCTGTAGCACTGCACGGGGTTGTGACTCAAGAGCAGCACCCAACACTTCCCTTTATGGAATCTCATACTGTTGGTTGTCCTGAGCCCTCTGTAGAGACCTCCTACCGTCCAGCAGATCAATACTCCTGTGCAACTTGATGGCATCTGAATATTCATGCCAGTAGAACTAGGCACATATTCTTTTCCCTTCAATATTAGATTCCTGTATATGAATCAAAAAGTGTAAGCAATAAAGAACCAACTTAAGCACATTGTTTTTAAAGCAGTACTTTTTTTTTGCATCAATTCCAAGGGACACTAGAAAAATGCTTTAGGCATCATTTGTTTGTCTGCTTGCTTATTTGCTTTTTTTTCTCCCCAGACAAATGTTTAATAGGAGTTGAATTCTCTCCTAAAGAAAAGTCGGGAACAAAGCATGCATACAAAGAAAAACCTAGGACAAGAATGGTGTATAGGCTGTGCACAGCCCTTCTGCCACAGAGTGGGTTTCATAGTTGTACACTGCCACACAAGCTTTGATATATTTTTATTGTAATCTAATGACTTTTGTATTAACACCATTACAATATGAATATATATCAGGACAAAACTATGGGCAGATGCTCTAGAGACAATAGAAAGTTAATGGACCTTATCTTTAATTGATGTCAAATACTGTAGTTCCACCAAAATCAATACAGTTGCACTGGCTCATGGCAACTGTGGGGCTGGTGCCAGGACTCAGCTTTGAGAATGTGGTGTGTGATCCAGTGTCAGGAACTGCACTGCTGGAAGCAGAAAACTTCACCTTGAATTTTTGTATTCAATATGCAAGATATACAGTTATCACCCTATGTAAACTTTTGAACTCGACAGGATATGTGGAATGCAAGGGTTACAGAATTGGCCTTTAAGATATTATGCCTTTTTTATTTTTTTTGTGGTTGGACCCAAATCCTATTTCTACTGAAGCCAGAGAAGGTTTCTAGCAAAGCATTTTCACCATTTTATCTTCAGTTTTACAAGCCTTTGTGTTTTATTGGCTTTCCTTGAACCTCAAGATCCTATGATTACTCCTCAGCCTCAACATCTAATTAAAACCAGAATGTTTTAATTTGTCACTTTTCCCCTAAAGACCTGAGTCTATAGAAGCAAGCACAAATAATTCCTTTAAAAAAGCCTTCATGATTTAAAACTGAGCTCAGGAGCTGGGAAGCTTAACTCGTGATTTTGTCATTATTTTGGATTGCCATGTTCTTTCAGACTGATCCACTGATACGACAAATAGCATGTTGAATACAGCTGCATTAGGAGGACCCAGGAGGCATTGCCTTTCAACTGCACAGACATCACTGGGCTTCCTGATGTACCTGAGCTTTATACTTTTAAAGAGAGTTGGAGAGTTAATTCACACCTCTCACACAGCAGTTGTGTCTGCCACCCCAGTGATATGTGGGAAAATAAGAATACCACTCTGATGAATATTCATGCCTGATGAATAGTTTTAACATTTCCACAGCTGGACTCTGGCTGAGCAATCTCAGCAGCAGTCAGAAAGTAATATATGTGAAATGAAGCTATTTTCAGGCTTTATTTTCTAAATCAAATTGCCAGCTGAATGCTGATAGCTATGGATCAGATACTGTAGCCTGCAGTAAGTAGGGTCATACTGCATGAGCAAGCACATGTAGATGTGAGACTTTTTTACACACAGTGATTCTGCTTATATAAACAATACTGCTCATGTCAATAACATTATGCAACACCTGTAAACAATGTCTTCAAACTGTTGTAAACAACAGTTTCCATGCCAATGAAACATCAGTGCCTAAAAGCAGGAAAGAGGATATGTTTTATCTGAGTACATTTGGTTTTTAGTAGATCAATTATAGTAACTGAATCAATTATTTTCCACTCAATACGTTGGATTAGGAAGAAAAATCTCTGATTTTGTTTTGTATTGTTGGAAAGGAACAACTGCAGTTAGATCTACAATCATGCTCAACATTAATACCAGTCAACAGACACGGCTTATCTGAAACTGCTTTTATTGATAGCAAAGTTTACAGGGAGCAGTAAGAAATACAGATATCAAACTAAAAAGAGAGAAAGAGATGTACAAAAATAAAGACAAGGGTCATGTGAAATAATCTATAGAGTATTCATTCATAATTAAGTCTCTTCCATAATCTGTACTCTCTCATCTACTTCTCCAGATGAGAAGCAACTTGCTACCCTAACATCAAGGACAGAGTTCATCAAAGGGAACTGGTGTCATGAGATGATTATATTCACCATTTACATAAAGATAGAAAAAATTTTCTTCCTGACTTAAATTAAAAAAAAACCCCAAAACCAAACCAGACCAAACAACAACAACAAAAAAACTACCAACCCCCAATGAAAGCAGTAAAAAGCTAATATCCAATTTGAAGTCAATACTGCTTTTGTAAATAAGACCAAAAGTGACTGAGTGAAAAACTCAGTGGATAAAGAAATAGAAAAATTATATGCATTTGAATGATTCCCAAGTATTCTAATAGCCTTACCTGATTTACTCAAATGATGGATAATTTTAAGGTCTTAAGGTAAAATAGTAAAAATTAAAGTTTTTATTATGCTGATTTCTTGTCTGCCAAATTATGTTCTGGTGTAAGGCAGGCCTTCACTAGTTTGTCTTCACTATGTGCATAGCTCAGAATAGGAGTATTCACATGAGGTCTGTCCTGTGCAATTTTCAGATTGAGTCTCACTTTATAAGGAATAATAATAATTATTATATACAATGATGATAATAAAATACCCCAACTCCAGAATGTTACTGAGGAAAATTAAGCACAGGGAAAACTTTACTAACCAAAACAGACACCAATTTTTATCTTATTTTCTTTTTGTGTTCCCATGTTTGTTCCCTCTTTGTTCTTGTTTTCTCCTATTGCAATATTTTCTTCATTTTAAGCCCTTGACGGTTCATTTCTGAAACTGTATTTGATGACTGTTGGAAAGCACAAGACAGGAGCAAGCTACAGGCAATAGTTATATGCCTTTGTGTTCCTATTCTTTAGATCACAATGTTTCTAATATACTTTTAGCTGCTTAATGAATTGGTTTCATGAGCTGATACATGCTGAAAGTTTTTGAAAGTAAATAAAAAACCCACAAATTTTACTTTTGACAAAAAAAGCTGTTGTCCTAAATTTTACTCTGAGACTTCTTCTATAGGTTGTCTTAAAAAAAACCCCCACCTCTTTCAGTTTTTCTTTCTGTTGTTGATATTGTTACCTTTTCAGCCAGAAAGATTTAATTGAAGGAATAAACTATCAAGCTGTAAAGAGATGAAGAATGAAGGTCACAGCCTTTTTATGTTATCTCTATATTACTCTAAGCCTAGCTTCTAGGATAATGCCTGTTCCTGCAAAATGTCTTTCCACTGATCTTCTATTTGCTGCCCTTATAATGAGTATTTTCAAGATTTTGCAAGCACCTAATGAACAGAAACTATACCGTGTGAGAATAAGATGGTTTTCTTCAGACACAAGTTCTGGAGTAGAGATACTCAGAGAAACCTTTTGCTACATTTTATATTGAAGTCCTAAGAGATTATTAGATGTCTACCTTATAGATAGGGTAATTATCAAAGTGGCAAGTTGAGGTAGGAGAGGATGTGGGTTGCAAAGAGTGGCAAATATAATGGCATTTTTCAGAAAGCAGGGCTGCAGTGGTGAGGCATGAAAAAACTCAAAAGGCTGAAGGCTGAATCAAGAAGGAGGAAGAGTCCCAGAAGTGCCAAAGACATTGCACTATGGATGAATGTTACAGTGTTTAAATAATAGATGTCTACAGGAACTTTAATTTGGTCAATAGGAGAAGATGGCTGATATCTTTGCTATAAAAGCTGCAATGCTCTTCATTTCTTATCCTGGGAGGCAAAAGTACACTGCAGAGGAATTTCTGACTTTCATGCAATGAGCAAGAATTATCTTTTAAAACAGATACCTAGGGATCTGGAATGCCTGTACTGGCTGTGTTTAGCAAGTGAAAAACCACTGCTTAAGTCTGTCTAAAACTGCTAGGGAAAGATGAACTAACAAATAAGTACTTGCAACCTCTATTTTGCATGTGTCTTTTTTGGCAGTGCTTGGGGCTGTCTCATCTTACTTAAAAAGAAATACTGTCACAGTTGTCGCATGGTGGCCTGGGTGCCATGCTCAAGTTGACTCTGGAGTTCAGTATGTCATCACGTGTAGGAAGTTGTTTATTGCAGTTTGTTTCCTCAATGTGAAATAACAGCCTGGAACTGTTAGTTTTTAGAGATTCTCTGGAATTAATTCTGATGCTAGAGCTACATAAACCTATTAAAATGGTCATTCCTGCAGTAGAAATTCAAAAACGTTTCTGCAAGAGATGGTCAATCAGTGTAGCATTTTTGGGCTTTCCATCACGATTTTTCTGACTTTGCTGTTCTTGGATTCCCACTTTCATCTTTACTTTGTCCCAGCACTGGAATATCTTCCCCATAATCATCCCAGCTGAAGACTACCAGAAAATTCCATTAAATTATATGGTCCCATTTATTTTCTTCAATATTCTTAGATGGTACTGTTTTATTATTTTCATCTAGAATCAGTGTATGGTTAGGAGAATGGTCTCAGCATAATAGCAGAATCTCAGAAATTCCTATTTCTTGAATTAATAAAATAAGAAATTCCAACATACAAGTGCATTGCCAAAGCTTATTAAAATCCTCTCCACACAGAGCTGGATTTATAGCTGTGTTTTAACTTTTGAAAACACTATTTCTTTTGGTATTTTTTTTTTCTTTAAATCCTACATTTTTCAGTAGCTGAACGTATAACCTTTTGTTTCCCACAGAAATCAAGATTGAAATTGTCAATGGCTTAGTAAACTCAGAGTTCTTACAGCACTTACAAGCATTTGATGAAATTCAGGTTCTTATTTTTATTTCTATTTTCCACAATTTCTAAACTTTTCTAAGTAGTTTGTGGTTTTTTACTAAAAACTGTTATGAAAACTTGCAACCAAATTAATGGAACATGGTATTGATAGATACTGTCTGCAAGGTATTTTGGAAGTTTGTGTAGCCTCAGGCATTTATTTTCCGAGATCCAGCCTGATTGTATAGATTTCTAAGGTTTGTTAAACAGCTACCTAGTGCCTGATGAAGGTTCTTGTGCTTTGAAAAGTGGGAAAAAACCCAACCCACAACAGATTTACATGACTGAGCCTCATTTTTCTGTGTGAAATCCTCTGTTTATGATTTAAGAATCTGACCTGAGATTTTTTCTGCTTGGAAGTATTGATTATATAGATCCTAAATCGTAAGGTTAGAAGATTCAAAAGATGAATGACTTTAATAATGATTCAATTATATGTATTTTATATATATATATATANATATATATATATATATATATGTAAATTATTATATTCAATAGTTTCAGGTTACAAAATTTCATCTAATCTGATCTCCTGAAGGTCACAGGTCATTAATTTTTTCTCAAAATATACATAAAATACCCCAAATATTTTAACCTGACTGGAGTGCATCACTGCACAAACAGACAACA
Source organism: Cyanoderma ruficeps (assembly GCA_008694505.1). Taxonomy (NCBI): domain Eukaryota; kingdom Metazoa; phylum Chordata; class Aves; order Passeriformes; family Timaliidae; genus Cyanoderma; species Cyanoderma ruficeps. The sequence goes on from VZDJ01000141.1 coordinate 4,755,836, forward strand.
GATGAGAGAGAAGTTGCATCTATTTGGGTAAGAGGGAGATGACCAAGTCACCCCATCACCATTCATCAGTGATTTTTCACAATATTTGATAAAGCTTTCTAATAGTCTCATTTACTGGTCTAATTTCCTTGGGTAATTTGTTTCTTTCTTTGACTGTGATCTCATTGCTTTCAGATTAGGTATGTGTTGTAGGAACAACTCATCGTTATTCTTGAAGCTGGGTGTGGCTGGTAAAAGATGTCAGATAATAGCCAGTCCTTAAAATTATTCACTTAGAAGTCCTAGATCCAGTGACATTCATGGAACAACATATATACTAGTGATAAAGAAGGTAGAAAAAAAGATTTGGAAGCCACGACTTTAAAGCTTAGTCTTACCTATTTCTGACTAAGCTTGTACTGAATAGAATTTTGGAGTTCAGAAAGAGTGGTAGCAGAATCTGAGCCTAAGTCTTCAGGTTAAGGATGAACACACTATATGAAAAGCATGTAATTAAGAAAAAACCCAGCTGCTAAAGCCTTCGATTTTATTTTTCCCACCTACATCAATATCATATATGCTAAATATGTGCACATGCTTTCCTCATAATACTCACAAGATTATTATACTGCAGTTTTTCCTAGGAGCCTCAACAAAAATCAAGGTTTCATTGTGCCACCTGCCGCATGAAGTTGCTGGGGAGATTATCTGACCTGCAAGACCTCAGTGTAAATAGACAAGGCAGAAGGGAAACAACAGGAGCTGCATGAATTCAGAGGGACTGAATGGAGAGTGGACAAGAACCTTCAGCACTACACACACAACTAGTCTTGGAAGATCTATCTCCATGGCCTACATGATGGCTTCATGACAAGGCTTTTCAAGCAACTTTAATATCTATTCACACTTAGCCACTTTTACATATAGAAGACCTAAAACAAACTAATAATTAAAAATTTAAAAAAGGGTGCAAAACAAATACAAGAGCATACCATTTGTCATGCTTTGTTTTCAGTGTCACACCAGCAAATGTGCTGTATCCATTAACCTTTTTGAAAAGAGCAGAAGGTAAGCTAGTTAGCATTTGACAGCTTTGCCGAGTCTATTGACTTCTAATGAAAAATTCACCACTACAAGATATTTTCTTATATCTGTCTAGTTCATACAGTTTGTCACTGAGATAGCCCTTAAAATCCCTGTTTTACTCTCCCAGCTTCCCATACTTCTTTAGCAAACACTACTGGACATTATCGTGATGATTTATTTACTACACGAGCTTTAATTTGTTCGCTTCAAGTTCACTCCATGTGGAAGATGACTTTCAAGTCGTTAGCTGATAGCATATGCTGTACAAAACACACACATTTGGTTGCTTAGTCCTATCCAGGAGCTGACTGGGCCCCTGTCAGACTGCTGGATGCAATGAACACTCTCTGTGTGGAAAGGTTAATGGGTACAACATGTCCTTCCTGCACCTTGGAGAGCATACAGCACGTTCCCAAAATTACAGGAAGATTAAAAACAGTGATGGTCTCATTGAATGCCTGTGTGAGGATGCAGGTGCTCTAATGATAAGTTTGTGGTTTATTCTCAAAGAGGAGAGTGTTGAGAGCAATTCCCACTCCACAGTGTAATCAATCATTGGACTAGTGTATAATTAATATGCCAGTTATATCACATAGCAATTTTCCTTTTCAGAAAATTTAACTGTATTTTCAAGGTAGGTCAGCAGTCCTTGCATCTACCTGATAGACTTTATCATAGCCTTTATCTATGATAAAGAAAAGTTTAAAAAAGATAAAGAATTACTACCACCGCCTCCCCAAAAACAAAAGAACATACAATTTAGGGAAAAGCAACCTTTGCTTCCTCTTAATTTCAAGCATACAAATGGATCTATTTGTTTTATATTGTGATATTAATTATTGTAGATTCAAAAGATAAAAGCTTTGAGAAACAGAAAAAAAAATTACTCATGACAAAATAAAATTGACTGTATTCCAGCTCTGTGGAGGAACACCTGACAGGCCCAGAAGTATGCAAGATGAGCACAAAAAGTTATGTATATGTAGAAGGCAAATGAAAGACAAGAAGAGAATCTGCACAATTTAGTACCTTCTGAAGTTCCCTAAGAAATTTGGATTATAGCTAGTCTGCTTGGAAACACATATAATAGAGTCTTTAAAAGAGTGGCCCTGGTCAGAGTATGCAAAAAAGCCAAAGGTCTTAAATGCAAAAATAGAATGTGCTTCATGATATCTGTTATCTGCAGGTCAGAGACAGGTGACATACTACAAGCCATGACCACTTGATTAAGAGTAAAAAAATCCTCAATGAATGAAATTCTAAAATAGCACATACCTACATGATCTCAGGAGAAAGCTCCTAAAAATATATATTTTTTTAAATTTATTTTTTGGAGGGTGGGGGAGCTTGCTCCCTCATCTGTCTCTGTTTTCCAAAGACATAAAATGTCCGAGCCAAAACTCAAAAGTCAGTAGGTCAGTAGTGCTATGGCTTTACATTTGTTAAGTCTACACTGATCACAGATCTATATAATATAGAGGTAGAATACTTTCTGTATACCACTTTTTCCCCAGCTTAAAAAAAAAAATAAATAAGGTGTAGGAAGATCAAAATTAAACCCTTTCTTTGTTTAAATACAAATTGTAACTACAATGGATATGAAGGGAGCAAGGATTTATTTTGCTTTTCTGCCATTTTCAGAACAGATACACAGCTTGTATAGTAGTATTATACACTTTGTCTTGTGCTGCTAATAATGGTATTCCTTATTCATATTATCCATGATGTGGATATTTCATGTTGACTCTTTTGTTGAGCTGAGGTTCTTAATTCTCAGTGTCAGCAAACCTTCTACTAAAGTCAAATGCAATAGCAAGGCAGATTCTTGAGATATTTGCCTTGTTGGAGGTAGTCAGACAATCATTATGTTTAATATACACTGCTGAAGAGTTAAATATTTGCTAGGGATTGCATTTGTGTTTTTTGTAGATGGCACATAACAGATTTGCCATTCATACAACTACACAGGTACCAGCATGTGATCTTACCAGTGCCAAGCATGGTAAGATCACATCATCATGAAGGACACTCCAGTGCCCTTAGAATTTGAAAGGTTTGCTTGCAATTAATTTGGATTTCTAACATCTTATTTGGAACAAACATGGCATATTTCTGATTTGTGAATCTTATCTTTGATCTTCCTTTTTAACTTTCTGTAATTGCAATAGCATATAGTTTTAATGGCTCATATATGCTAACTTGTGTATTATTCTATTTCCAATGTTTATTCACACACTATTTTTCTATATTATCCTACATCAGACCGTAAGTTTATATCTCCTTAAAGCAGTTAAGTTCAAACACCAGACCTGCAGCAGTAGCTGCTGGTAGCACCTCATATCTCTGTTTCCTTGTGAAATTCTATCTCAACCTAACAGACTCCGAAGATGGGCTGGTTATTTCTTCTTGGTTAGCTCTGAGCTCGGCAGCCACCAGTAAAGAATGCTACAGCTTGTTTTTCAGCAGTGTGACAAATGACAGATATATCTTTTCTCTCTTCAGATCCCTAACCAACATTGCAGTTCAGGATTTAAAATATCTACAGCTCCAACTGGAACAAAAAAAGCAAAGGTCATGATGTACAAATCTGCTTTATTGATGCAGCAGCTAGGGCAAAGGGGGTAACTCTTTGGCAAGCAAAACTTTCCTGGCTTTTTATAGCAGAATAAGGTCCCCAAATAACCATGGGGTCATCACATATCTCATCATTTGCAGCACATGCAAGGCATGTTTCTCTGACTCTTATTTTTTGATATGTCCTAGACATATGTCTATGTGAAATGGAAAGGAAGGAGGAGATAAAAAAGTGAAAAGCAGTCCAAGCAGCCCAACACACCTCAACTGCAAGAGAAAACTATTGTCAAGGAACAAAAAAGCACATGACGATCATTGCTTAATGAGGTATAAGGGATTTCTAACAGTACCTGTACCTGTAATATAAAAATAAATTTAAGTGCACAGTAGAATATAGTTTTGGAGCTCATTCCTTGAGATATATAGGCCCTAGAGAAATAAAACCACCTAATATTCCATCCATAGAATGGCTTTCTATTCTTCTCTTTTTGAGAGTAAGTCCAACGTAACTTATTTCTGTTGAGCAGGCCAATTGCTTTTCCACATGGATACTTCATTTACATACAAAACCCATAAGTAAAAGTTATTCAGCTGCAGTGAAATCTGCTGAAAGTCCTAAATATCAGGACAAAGCTTTTATATATTTAATAAATAATAAAAGTTTTCATCTTGAAGTTGGGATTGATTTAGTTGTGTTATAGATATTACTTCCTTCTGCTTTTTCTTCCTGTTACATGAAACACAAAATTCAAACACACAAAAAGATGCAGAGACAGCACTTTCGAGCATCATGATTTTTGTGCTCACTGGCCAGGACTCAGATCCATATATAGGAGATGCAGAGGGCAGAGTCAGAGCCTAGAAGCTGCAATCCACTTACACAGCAAACATATAGAAACATCAGATAAAAAATAGCAAGAGACCATGACCCTCAATTTCCACTCCATCAGGTTCAGAGATACGTCTCTGACACAGAATTCACAATGCAAAATATTTCATTAGAAAGCACCCAAAATATTTGGTTAGATTAAAGCATCTGACACAGAGAAGACTGGTTTAAAATATTCCTCAGACTGGAGCAGTACAGCTCCTGAAGCCAGGCACTGAGGCATGGCCTACATGGTAGACAAAGAACCAGGGGAAAACAGAAATCTTCCGTGTTGATGTCTGAAGATGAGCATGCTGAATTGATTGTAAAAGTCATGATGCCAAAGAAAGAGTAGGCAAGACAGAGAATTACACAAGAAAGAGAGCTCCAGGACTTCAGATATGTTTTCATCCAAGGGTCACTCAAGGATACTGTTTCTTGTTGCTGACCTTAAAACTTTGCATGGAACTGAAAGCATGATGCCAGCAGCATCAAAAGTTCAGGGAGACATTATCTCAGGAGGCTAACAGGCATATCATTCCCCTCACTTGCATTGTTTGGTTTTGGGGTTTTTCCTAAATCAAGGCTTGAAAGAAATGTTGCCTATCATAAACTGAACCCTAGGGTAGTTTCATCCATCTATTAATAGGCACTTATTTAAGAGAAATAGCATGAGGTAATAGTTACCTATTTTCATCCTGAACTTTCACAAACCTTGACAGTTTAACCTTGAATGGATATTTAAAAATGCATGTTCAGCTTCTCCTTAGAAATTTTACTGGCCATGACATAAGCTTCAGTATTACAACTGGTCTACCGTAATTAGGAAATAGATATCAAAATTCTAAGACAGGAACACCTGAGGTAGCATATTAAATATTTATTCAGAGCAACACATTAAGCACAATAATGTAGACAGTGAGTTATTCTAATTAGATGTCCACAATAACCAGCTTTGCAAATCTGAACATTAAGCACTTCATGTGGCACAAAGAATACATTTATGAAGAAAATAAGGGGGCTTTTCTTTCAGGGAAAGATTGAGAAAATTAATTTTCCCCTATTTCCCTTGGTAAACAATCCAATTTAGCTGAGATCAAGGCACAGCAGCTTGCCAATTTAGGATAGTAAACCTTGTTCATGTGCCATGACATGTTACTTTTTATTTTGGTAAGTGCTAAGAAATTGATAAGTATCAGCCATTAGAGCTCACCTTCTTCTATCAAGTTACTTTACATTCTAGATACACAGAAGTTACTTCTACCTCCTATAGTATTTCTCATGACAACAAATACGTTCTGATTTTTCTTTTTTTTGTCATATCCAGGCACTTATGGTCCTTATTACCTTCTGTAGATCTACAAGGTTTCTCTGTACCCAGAGAAGATAAAAAGATGAAGTTTTAAAGAGAACTCAAAACCAGTAATGAAAAGTCTGGCTGTTCACTTTTAGGGCATCTCCATATAAACTGCTCTGTGCAGTGCCCTTTAATGTGTGTACCACTTTTGTGTTTTAAGTCTTTATTTTCAAGAGAAAGTTGCCTGGGTTTTCAGTACATTTTGGGAAAGAGTTCAGAAGTGCCTTGTGCAGTTTGTATCTTTATCCAATATGTCCAATCTTAATGATAAATTTATTTTTTTAATTTTTTAATTTTTTTTTTACTTTTCCAGTTAAAGGACATAGAAGAGTTTAACTAATTTTCCATATGTTTGTTCCTTCAGAATTTTTCAAAAAAAGACAGAGCATTTTTGAAGTGCTCATCACAAATTACGTATTTTACAAGAAAAAATATCATTCCTCATTTCCCCCAGTGTACACACAAACTAGACCCTAAACTGTGGATTCTGTTCTCATGAGAAATTATAGGGTTTTTTAAATGATACAAGTATAGTACAATGCATGACAGAAGGGGACACTTGCTTGGTGCACTTTACTGAGGCCCCAAACATCCAACCCTTTGGGACGTTGTTTCTGCTGCCAAGGAACTCAGCATAGCCTGACCATGGTATGTGAGCTTATTACGGCTCAACATGACTGGAGAGTTGACGTTTACTTGTGGAATGGCCTGACTTCCTTTTAAAGCTAAAATTGCAATTCACACACATACAAAATATTCTTACAATAACAAAAAAAAAGAGGAAAATATTAAACTGAGGGTTTTTTTCCCATTATTTTCCCCCATTTTCTCATAGACTGGTACTTACCTTATCATCACATATTAATTTTGTGCGTCTTTTGTATGTTCCATGGTAGTTTTTCTAATGCATGCACACTTAGAAAAATAACTAAATTGTAACATATGCAACTTTATAGTATTTTTTTATTGCATAACAAGCAGAAAAGGTTTCTTTTTTTTTTTTTCCTATTGCCCTTTAAGATCCCACTTTCCTTTCCCAGAAATATGAGCCCTTGTGTCAGCATCCAAGGGAGGAAAAGTAATAACCAACTGGGACAAAGACATTCTGTCATTCAACACTACAGATCTACATTAATCTGGTTTTAATTTGCTTATTGTTCAGTTTGAGCACTGGGGACGAAGAGCCTCAATTTTTCTCTTAAGGAATTCCAAATATGGTCAAAAGTTAAATGGAAAAAGTAACAAAGAATGTAGGTCACAGAAATTATTAACTGACAAATTTATGTCATCTGTGAAAGCAAAATATATCATAGAACCACCACATAAATACATTGATTATTTTGTGCTTCATTTGCTTCTTCTGTCCTCCTTTATCCTTAAATTAGAAGCTGGATGCTAAAAATTTCATTGGAAACTTAAGGACTAGACTTTGCTGTGTGAGGAAGTTTCTGAATAAGACATCAAGTTTCTAGCCATCAGAGGATAATTTATTGATACTTGTCAAAAGGAAGTATCAGTCTAACAGAAATCAAGACAAAAGGAATGCCTGATGAATTTCCTTTGAAGTGCCTTTTATAAAAGTCCTTGGTAATACATATTGATGAACTTCAAATTGTCTTGCCTGAAGGGAAAAGAAAGTAGACTGCTTTACACTGTCTTATAAATATTCATCAAAAGAACAAGACTTATGTTTCCAGGCGTGAGGTGAATGATTACGGTTGTATGATTGCCTTGGAATCTGGATAATTAGTAAAACAGTCTATGACAGTGGGAGAATTTTAAACTGGGTATCTTGCCATCAGTCCTTTTGGATTTAAAGACAGAGCCTGCTTTTTGGAAAGGAAGCAAATTTAGAGCTTGATGGATAGATATAATTAAGCTCTCCATTAGTTTCATCTACTGTTTGTTTGCCTGTTTGTTTAGCCAAAAATTGAAGGCAAAGTTGTGAAGCATGTCTGTATTCTGACTGGAATGAAACTACAGCATCTGCACTGGGGGTGTTTTACTGGATCAAGCTAGTGGAAAGGGCTCTTTAATTAAGACAGGAAAATGCAAGGAAAAAAAGACTGGTGGGGTTGATGTTTCAGTAGGTCTTTTGCAGAAATCTGCAGACTAATGTCTTACTCATTTAGCTCAGCTCAATCTTGATTGTTTCATAGCATAACAGAAAGTCAACAGTTTACCTTTCATGCTTATTTAGTGCGTGTGATAAGGATATGAATTGTGTGGGAAAGATTTACTGACAGTCATTTGGGAAAAAAATATGCTTGTGCTCAATGATCTGTGAATTTTTATCTGTTTCTCAAACTGTCTGCAGCTTTCTATTGACCCTTGTAACAGGCAGCTTGCCTTCTCCCAAAAAAATGCCATACTCAGGAAACATTATCTTGCACAGTGTTTAGCACTTAAATGCAATTAGGCAAATATAATATCCTCTTTGAAGGGAAATAGTTGCTCAGTTTAAGTAACTGAAACTAATTATCTCTGTTGAATGAAGGACACATTCTATGAGTGTTTGAGTGGTGTGCTGTTTCTCAGAAGCTGGAGAGGGCAGATAGATTGTATTTCTGGGTGGAGAGCTGTAGGAGACTCTTACAGGAGATTTATACCAATTTATAGCCATATTTACATGCAGAGTCCTATGAAACAAGCCAAAATGAGGTGGCAGTCAGCCCAGAGCATAGAAACTCAGCTTGTAAATGGCGTTTTCCAAGAAACAATTTATTATGGAATAAATGCTGTAAATGCTTAAAGTATTGGCATTCAAAAAATATTTTATTACCATGAAAATTGACTTGACCAGAAAGATTTAGAAGGACTTAAAGTAATCACGTTAGGGGGAGTTGAGTTGAATACCTAAGTGATGATGATGATGGTGGTGGCATTACCTTTGCACAGAAATTTTTGTAAGTATATTTTCTTTGCAGGAGAGACTATTAACTATTTTTTTAAAAATTTATTTTGTGCTGTTTAATTTAACATGTTATATGGTTCATACTACTTATCTAATGGAAAATAAAGACTGGACACACTTAAAAATTAAAGAGTTGAAAATATCTAAATCTGACTTAAAGAAGTTCAAGAATTCAGTTGGCAATGAAACAAGCCATAGTAATCTTGAAATAGTGGAGAAACATCGAGGAAATGGATTTTTTCCCCTTTTCTCCACAGCATATTGTTGGAGATTTCCATAAACATTAAAATATCATCATTGTAACAACTTTCCAACTGTCTGTGTGGGAACAGCTCTCTGTTTAAATAGGGGAGGCTGAAAGATGCACAGAGAAGAAAAAAGAGCAGCAGCAAAACATGCCTAAAACCTTGCACTCTCTATAGCTTTTACCTGAATCCCTGTAATGTCAAACGATGAATTATTGCACTCAACGGAAAGGGAGAGGAAATACACAGTGACATTAGATATGGTGCAAATGATGCTCAAAGTTTACTTATTTATGCATTAAAGCTTAATGTCAGAACATACACAATACAGCCAAACAGCAGCAGAGGCAGATGTCTGTAATTAATCAAATGACTACTGTACCTTTAAGCTAATACAAAAAAAGCACGGTGCTGAACTGAGATATCCTGACTGTCAAAAATTGTTCACTGGAACAATGAAGTATCTAGTTCACATTGTCTTTGCAAGATATCTTGCTAAGGGGACAGGTAGCCAAATTTTCTGTCCTCTGTGATACTACCAGGCAACCACTTACTTTTAAGGCTACTTGTCACCAGCTGGACTCCTCTGTTCTCTCTTCTACAGCTGATTATTTCCAGATGACTGTTTCTGTTAAATAGTCAACAGTTGGTAACAGTTACTACATTGTGATTCCCTCAGGGACCTTGTTTCCACTGCATGAAAAATATTGATCTGAGGAGATAACCACAGGAGTTTGAATGGCTTTGCCTGTTTTGGATGCTTTGCTGTTTGTTTTTAAAAACACAAATCAAATATTTGTTGCACTGCAATTGCACTACGTTCTAACTCTGTCTCATGACCATAATAATGCAGTTCTATTGCATTTTCCTTCCTACTTGTATGTTTCAGTCATCCTGCAATGTTCATGGACAGAGTGCGAACAAAATTATAATGGCCAAGGACTGTGGAATGCCCCATTTTGAGCAGGGCACAGCACAAACGCATACCTAGGGTATGTTCAAGTAGACTTTCCAGTCTCTTGACTTTTTTTTTTTTTGTTTCACAAGGGGAATGATTTCTCTGTCTTTCTAAACAAGGCCTTCTTTTAATGTATGATATGTTCAGAATTTGTCTTTTTAACAGCATTGTCACTGTTTTGTCATATGCATTTCCTCACAGTTGAGTCATAGGGATTCTCTTGCCTTTTGGAGTCCAGTTTTGGAGAATCTTGTTATACAAGGATTCCTCTCTGCAGGAAACTCTATACTACTATTTTATGGTTGTTATAATTTTTGTTTGAGTCTTTCTCCTCTTCACAACTCCACCTCCTGGTTTCATATTGCATATTGATATTCATGTATCCATGTCTTTCCCAAACCTTTCTTAGCTATCATCTTGGGCCTTAGTAGCTGCCAGATTGGTTTTACAAATGCTTCTTTTATTTTAAATGCACTGAGTGAAACAAGCTATCAGATCTAATACCCTTGTTGCTTTCTCACCTTAATGCAGCAGTTTTATGTTAGAAGATGGTGGAGTCTTGAAATCTGCTCAGACACTTCTTGGTCACAGATTTCAGTATGCAGAGTTAGATATGCCCCATTCAGTTTCGTCATAAGCTTTGTAGAATTTTATCATCTTTCAATGACAGCACATTTTTCCCAAATTATGTAAAGGTGGAAACATCTATAAACTGCTGATTTTTGCCCATATGATCTCTATACGAAAGTAATTTAATTACTTTCTGAATTTTCTTGCATTCTTCAACTGTCTTTTCTGTTTCTCAGACAATTTCTAAATAATCTGGTGAAAACACAGGAAGAAAGGTTTATATTATTTTGGGGGTAACATTTTAAGAATTTAGAGTTTGCATCTCCAGAATGGAATTTTTTTTTTAAAAAAAGTAGGAAGAAAAATTTTTGTTGGAACAGCCCAATGGTAAAACCTATACTGACCTGGAAAAATGTTTATTTTCCCACAATTTTTTCACTTTCTCCTGCTGGGGCTATGCTCAAGCATTCACTAAAACAAGACTTGAGAATAACTGCCAATATATTAGAAAAATGAAACATTGGGATATTTAATGGAAGAGGTGAAAATATCTCATGCCTATTTTTATCCAGTTCACATATCAATTCATAAGAAAAAAAAATTAAGTGAGAGTGGAATTTCTAGCTGTCTACTACAACCAAGATAATTAGAATATAAAAGAACCCAAATATTTAATGTATTTCCCGTGAAGATGATAGGGAGAAAGAAGTGGCAAAATATTTACAAAGTTATAGATTTGGGGATTTATCCATGAAAAAATGCAAATTTAAGCAAAGTTTATTTATTCAGGGGACAGGTAAAGCAGATAGATACAATGATTTTTTAAAAAATATGTAAAAAGAAGGGTTATACCTGGTTAGAAATAATTGCCATGCTGTGGAGAATCCCTAAATCTGTTGCTTGTCTGTGACGGACATATTTTGTGACTTGGCTGTCCTTTCCCCTTCTCCCAAACCATCTTTGCTCATTTAGATAATTTGTAAATGTTTATTCTATGCTTCTGTTTGCGTACTTACTAACAGAATACCTACAGCAACCAAAGCCATCCACACATTTGGATGTCTTTCACGTAAAAGCGTATTTTATGAAAGAACAAAATAAGATGTTGGTGACCCTTTAAATGCTCCATAGTAAAAGTTCAGTAGATATGAAAGAGATTTCTGAGGACTGAGAAGTGACAAATGTAAGTAAGTTAGTAGAAGACATGCTGAAGAGAAAGCGTGTCACAGTTTAACACGAGCTTTGTGGAAAAGGTCCTGATGGAGGTTAGTATAAGAATATCAGCTTTATAGTTCATCCAAGGTGTCCAAAATTGCTTCAGTCAAGGAAGGTCTTGTTTAAACAACCTGTTAGAACTCTTTGAAAATAGCACTGACATGACAGATAAGTAAAACTTTTCAGATACATTACACTTGGGTTTTCGAGAAGTATTTGAAAAAGTACCACGTTAGAGATTACTGAGTAGGTAGAGAACCTCGGATAAGATAAGGTGCTAGATATAAAATGGGATAGATAAAAAGAGATAAAACTTAGCCATGTATGGAAACATTAATTTTGAGAGGAATAATGAACAGAGGACGCAGGGCTCAGTTTTGAGACCACACTTAATTATGCACTACAGATTACTGGAATGATGATACTGAAAACAAGCTCTCTAAGGATCTGATCCAAAGACCATTAAAGTTAATGCCTTTGGATCAGAAATCAAGCCTGAACACCAGGCTACCAATCTATAGCTGTACTCACAGTTTGGAAAGACAAAAACAGTCAGAAGATTTTCATTCAATTAAATATTTAGACCAAGTAGTGAGGGAAAAAAAAAAAAAAAGAGGTCTGAAAAGTTTGACATTCCATAGGTTTGAATGGAATCAAATCCCAAATCCCAGGCAAATGTGTGATCATTAGATTTGTTTCACTTTGGCTACACTTCCACAGTAGGACAGGTATAAAAATTGCCCAAAATATTTACAATTATATATTTGGGATTCTTTTTCTAAACTGAAACTGTTATCTTTTGAGACTCACAGCAAACTATATTTTTTTTCAGGTAAGCTATGGAACAAATTATTGCAGAAATAAACAGAAAGATATTCTGAACTTATAATTAGTTTGAATGCAACTATAGTCTAGACCATTTATTGAATTGTGACTGATTTGTAAAGTTTTCATTCAAAATCTGAAAGAAGAGAGGACTTCTAACTCACCAATGGTTTCTTGATTGTCTTTATGAAGGAAAATTTTTCAGTTGTATTAGAATGCTATTGCAGTAGTGAAAATGTAATCCCATTGCTGTTTATTGTTATAAACAATATATAGCCATATGTGGAACCATTATCAGCAATTACATACCAAAAGCTACACATTCTCTTCTGTAATTCAAACTAATTATGAAGTTAGAATGACCTTCTGTTTAATTCTGCCATTTTGAATGCCAGGCTGTTACATAATTAGGTCAGGACTACAGTTGTCTTGAGCACCAAAATGTTGAAAGAGAGAATTCAAAAGCTGATCAACACAAAATAGATATAGAAGATATTAAGGGTAATAGTAGAATATTTTTGAGAAAATGTAAGTTTTCTGTTCATTTTCAGGTTCATATAACAGCCACTATAACAGCAAAAGAGATGGGCCACCACAGTTGAAATAGAAAAATAGAAATGATTTGTTCAGGGAAAAGAGGTTGTCTGAATGATGAAAAACCCTGAGAATCTTTTCTAGAAATTTCATCACAGCAGGGAAAAAGGATCACAGACAGCTTGCTTCAGAAAGCGTCTCAATGAAATGACAACCATATGTAATGCAGACCCACTACCACTGATTACCATGGTCAGAAACTCTGGTGGTGTTGGTTGCAGACGTGATGAGTAATGCAAGGTTTCTCATATCTTAAAGACCTGCTAACTTCCTATAGATGCAGGTTTATGCAGGTTTTCTTGGTGTTTTTTTTTTTTCTTCCCCNTTGTATAAGTGGGTTCAAGACTTTTTTTTTTTCCCACAGAAGCCACATGGCATTTTTTCTGAAGCAATAGGTGAGAAAAATTCACCAGGAGGATTGCTTTTCCTCACAATAGCTTAATCAAGTCTAAGCATCTAAAATATGAAAATTAAGCTGCTGTGATGGTATTTTCTGAATTTCTTTTCAACATTCTCAAAAGTCCAGGGACCATAACGATAAGTGGAAATGCACATTTCTGGTCTAACGTACAAAGGAAGATGAATTATTCCCAAATATGCAGGAACAACGTTATCAACTAATTACATAAGCCTCTATGTGGAAATGCAGACTCATTGCTCCACTCACAAAATAATTCAGCCCAGAATATTTCATGGAAGTGTGAGGAATACTTATCAGAAAAGAGCTCACATCTTCTAAGCTCTCTTTCCAATGTTGAGTTTGAACAGGGAAAGCCACTTGTGCGTGTTTCTTGTTCAGGCATTTGTTGAAGTAGCTAATTTTTACTCATCATCCATAGAGTTGCCAGGATCCACTCCCAATAAAGAAAAATGAAAAGCAGCAAGATACATCAGAACGTACCAGGCTCTGTCCTTGGCTGTATGATACCAAAGATCTGTAGATGACTGTAACAGGTTCCTCTTCAGATTCTCAATGCATTTTTGTCAGGGAGAAATAGCAACAGCGTAAATAAAGCTTGTTGTACTCCTTCAAAGAGGCTAAACAAGTGAATTTCTGTTGAATACATTGAAGAGAAATAAACCAATTAACCACTCTCACTGTAGGAAAATGTACAACTGTCAAGATGTTGCAATAAGCATAAGAGTTGCTTATGGCTTCTTCCACAGTTGGATGTGGAGATAATGGATTTCTGTGGCAGTGTTGCTTTTAGTTCCTCATATGACTGAAAGCACATGTACTCCCCAGAGTGGATTGAGAATGTTTTTGTATTTCTCTCTCCCATTTCTTTTGAATGAACTGTTCCTTATCTGTTACCCTGGCTGTGATTCAAATATTGGTTCCACAGGTAATTTAACTCGTGCCAGTAGTTGTTGAGGGTTAGGTGAGAAATGATGAATTTCTAACCTAAATGATGGCTGCTAATACTAATTGTCTTCTGGATAATGGCTCAGGTTTTCTTCACTGTCATAGCAATAAATATAAAGCTATGGAGTATCAGGATATTAAACATTGTAGATGAGCTCAGTTAAGAGCTGGTATCAAAGTAAATACAGATTTACAATTACAAAGTCAGTATTGATACAAATTTTAGTTTGACAACAGATATCAGTAAATTTGCTTGATTCCTACTTTGCTGGAAGGTTTCTTCCGCCTAGCAGGCAGACCATATATAAAATTCAATGTAGCACATTCCTTGTATTCTATTATCATTGAGTTAGGACAGAACTTAAATTGACTGGTGAGGTTTTGGGGTTTTTTTTGAAACCTGTGATGGTCCGGTGTGCCTCTCAGGACCCACATCCCGTTTCCAGGCTAGCTCTGGCACCAAGCCCGCAGTGAAGGTCTGGGATATGTTCCCGATCCTGTGGGTTCTTGCCTTCGACAGAAGTGTGAACAGTGGCGAGGAATAAGGGAGGACTCTTGTGAGAAGTTTAACTGGGGTTTACTAAGCACATGAGGCTTGTACACACCCAGAGAGAGCCCACAAAAGTGAGTTTTCTCTCTGTACAGCACCTTAAGTATGGAGGTGGGGAAATGGGAAGGGGACAGCTTGGAACCAATCCAGAAGGTGAAGGGAGTGACCCAGAACATAAAAGAGAGCCAATAGATCCAATCAATACATCAAGGGGGGGAGGGAACCGAGGACTCTGCCAATCACTCGACGTCCTCACTAGAACTTTCTAGACATCAGGGCGAGGCTGTAAAGTGATGGACAGGACCCACAATTGTGATTGACATCTGACAACCACTTGGGGGAAACCAAGTAGGGTTTAACATGGGGGTACATGGAACAAACCATTGTAACTTATATAAAAACAGTATAAAACAGAACAGATGCATACAGAAAACTGGTAAACTCAAAACCACACCACAACAGAAACCGGAACACAAAATGAATAATTCAATCAAGAGGAAGTGTCTACAGCTACTTGGCTGATCTGATAAAGTCTCTACTGACATGATATCCTTTTTGCAGCCTTCCAGTACCTAAAGGGGACATACGAGAAATGTGGAGAGGGACTTTTTGGAAGGACATGTAATGATAGGACGGGAAGGAATAGATTTAAAAGGAGACGGTAGGTTTAGATTAGATAATAGAAAGAAATTCTTTACTGTGACTGTGGGGAGGCACTGGAACAGATTGCCTAGAGAAGCTGTGGATGTGCTATCCTTGGAAATCTTCAAGACCAGGCTGAATGGGGCTTTGAGCAAGGAGGTCTAATGGAAGGTGTCCCTGCCCATGGCAGGGAGGTTGGAATTAGATGATCTTCAAGGACCACTCAAGTAATTTTGTGATTCTATGACTAGGACATGCAGCTGTCTCCAACAGACAGGTTCTGAGAACGAGCTGTTTGGTTAACAGCTTTCAAAAATCTCTGTCTGCCATAGATTGGGGGTGTTACTCCCCTGTTTAACATGGCAGAACAGATTTCAGCAGATTAAACAACAAGTTTTCATTAATTTTATGCTTCTAAAGAGATGAAAAGAGAATCTTCTATCTTAGAACAAACCAGTACCAGGAATTAAATAAATTAAATAATCTGCTATATTTGAGCAGGCTAAATCAAAAGAGAGGGAGAGATGGATGGAATAGGTAGTCTGGCAGGCAGACAGAAGGACAGAAATAGAAAAAAAAAGAGGAAAGTGAATGAGAAAGGAGAAAAAGAACAAAAACCAAATAGTAAATTAAAATGTACAGAAAAAAGAAAGACTTGAGGTGCTACTTCAGAATCATTGACAGTAAAGGGACATTAATGGTTACTAATTAATAATTAATGGTAACCTGGTCTGCCTACATTTGGAAGAACTGCAGAGCTTCCAATATAGAACTAAAATTTGTAATTTTTCATTCATTTTAAGCCAAGAATAGAGGCCCAATGGAAGATGAGTCACTGAAGAATAATTTAAGATTTTTTTTTGTATAAAATATATTTTAAGAACAAAATTCTTGACTTAAATAACAGTTCAATAAAGTCAATAAAACAGCTTTCTGTGTATGGTGAAAAATTCTATAAAATAGTTTTAGTTTTACATTTTAGTAACTTTGCGGGAATAATTAGAATCAGGTACTATGGATTAGTAAATCAAAACATCAGAATATATTTCTTTACATATTATGAGATGGGAGAAATGCAGGTGTTGGTTGAATCACTGCAATTGATTTTAGTCATTATGTATAGTTTGTAGAAATAGCAGATGATCTGCATATGAAATATTTATGTCAGGAAGATGGTCTTCAGAGTGGTTGTGCAAAATATCTGTTGTAACATTTTTTCTTATGTATTTTGAATGTGAGTATAAGTTTTTATATTTCTTATGGGAAAAGAAAAAGGAGAAAAAGAAGACAATATCCTGCATGGTCTAGATCAACTTTTTGTTTTAAAATAAAATAAATCTATTACTACTGTCTGAATACACAGTCCTATTATAAAAACGTACTGGATATTAAAAAATGCAAATATTATCCTTTAACCATGTAATGTTGATTTTTTAGAAATACACAGTAAATGCAATGTGATTGCAAATGTTATGCAGAAATATCTTAAAAACCACTTTTCATGATATACGATCAAAATTCAAAATCCATTTTTCCCTACTTCTACTTATCCTGGCACACTTTTTTACCTCCCTCATTCTTAACCCTTGCCTTCCACGAGAAATAATTGTACTTCTATGTCATTAATGGAAATGTGATATTACTACATCTCAAACCCTCCCTTCTTTTTCAAGGGACGCATAATTCAGAATCTCAATGAGAAAGAGTGCTTTAAGATTTCAGCAGACATTAAAACAACCAAGGCATTGAAATATTCATTGATTCAATTTTTTATATTGTTCTTGAGATAAAGAAGTAAAACTGCTCAGGTTGATAGTTCTTCGGGTCTTTCTTTACCTCAGATTAGATCCTACACCTATATGAGGAGAGTCCCCTGTGACCCACATTGGTGGGCATCTGATGCAATACTCTACTCATTCTTTTTGATGGAATCTAATCACAGGGTTGATATAGGAAGTGTAAATTGTTAATTCCTGCAGCAAACATGTTCTGACTTGTTTTCCCATATATCCTATGGACACAAAGTATCACTGGGCATGTTGATTACTTTGCATGACTGTCACTTGGCTGCTGAGACTTGCACAATTCACCCCTTACGAGGCTGAAACTTTAATTGCTCATTTCCTCATTGATAGATTCACATAGAAGCATTGATGGTTTTGATCTCAGACTGGGAGGCAAATCACACAAGTATAATCTGTACCTCCAACCTCAATATATATATATATATGACAAGGATACTTCAGAAACTTTTCACTGTAAAGTGCAAAATAGGAATTCATACAGCACGTGGAATTTTAGTGCTTTTGAATCTTGTAAGTTAAGCAAATATTACCTAATTTAACTTAATTTAATGAAGACTCTAGATCAGAATATACTTGTTTGCATGCATAAAATATGATGAGCATCCACTATTTAAAGACAAAAATATAAGAAGAATACAGATGTGTTTAAAAGACAAAATCAAATCTGTCTGGTATGAATTGAAAGCTGATTATATAAGAGGAAGTCTTTTTGCAGGACATTGAGCTTGCATGAATCTGGGTGCTTTTTTAATCTCATAAATTAAAAAAAAACTTTGGTAATCTTTCCAGTGCTACATATTGATTTTTATGAGCTGGCAAAATGTGCTTGGGAATCTTCTATGGTAGTACAAACAAAGCTATTTTATTCCAAACCTTTAAGGGGTTTTGGAAGAAAAATTCAGCTGCCACTCATCATCAGCAATACATTTGTCATACATTTGTAAAAAAAAGATTATCTTACCTGTTTCATGTAACTAGTTACAATGAAGAATTATTGGAGAAAATTATCTTCTTTTTTTATTTTGCCATGTTACAGAATTCACCAAACATGCAAAAGACAAAACAAAACTAGCATGCCTATCAATACAATTCACATTCTTTCCTAGTAAGCCTAATTAACAAATTCTTAGACACACTCGATTCTGGCTTTGTATTTAAGAGCAGGACTTTATTTCTAATTTTTTGTCATATGAAAGAAGAGGCAAAAGTAATAGCCAAGATTTTTTTCTGAGTTTAGAGCTAATGCAGCAATGTTTTCTTCTCATTCTTTCCAAAGTTTGAATAAACTGACTTTTATATAAATTTCTTATTTTAAACGCACAACACTCTTTTTTTCCCCCACCCACTTGTTTTAAACAATTCAACAGGTAGGTTTATTTGAAGAATACCTTTATTTCTGCTGTTGATATTTATCCAACACAAATATTACCAAAAATATATTTACAACATTTTAGACATTGTGCAGCAGAAATGCAAATGAGTGGAACCAAATATTTCACATCTGCTGCTTTGTTCCTGTCAACACATTTTCATGACTGTTTTAAGGTGCTCTCTTTGGACTACTGGAAAGCTCTTTAAATGACAAGATGATGTTGGAAGAAGAAATAACACAAGTTTATAATGAACCTCCAGAAGGGAATGCAAATTAGTCTACATTGTGAAATAAAGGACTTTATTAAAAAGCTGTGTCATCAGCATCATTTTAGATCTCATTTCTGTCATATTTTTCTCAGTTTTTTAGCATTTTTATGTCTTCCCTTCAGGGATGCGTGAACCTGAACTGCACTGTTTGGCCTGGTGACATAATCTGATGGAATTAACTATCTTTCATGCTCTGTTCCTTTTTTTAATTTAAGATTATTGGGCTATGTCACTGTTATCTGGCTTTCATATAAATCAATATGTTGTGATTTACAGATAATAGCTAGGATTAATAAAAACAATACAGAATTAAGTTTTGACAAATGCTTCTGTCTCTTCAAAGAAGGCAGACAAAATTCTTATCAAAATATACAGTCACATCAACAGTTTCACATTTTAAGAGGAGAATTTATACAGATTTTTTGGCAATTTTGATGAAATTGTGGGTAGTAAGAATAACATTTTTAATGTGGATGAATCCCTAAAATACATATTAGATAGAGAAGTGGATACTATTGCTGCTCCATTATTCTCTTCATATACTCCTTTCCTGACTTCCAGCACCTCTCTTGGTTTACTATATACTTCCACAATCTAGAAATTGGACTCCATATTCCATATTCCCCCTTCAAATTTAAGAGGTAGAGGATAGGCAAAATTGACTGATATCTCTCAACACTGCTAAGTGATGTGTTCTGTGTCCCATGGGAATTTGACTTCTTCTTCTTCCATATCAATTTACTGGTACTGACAGGAAATTGAGCACAACTTTTCTCATTATACCCTATAACTTACAGGAGAACATACTGAGCTAGTAGACTATAAAACCTAAATCTCTGTCTATCCTACCTGTTGTCTACTTTAAAAGAATTACTTTGTTCTTCCCCACAACATTCATGTTACAGAGAAAGAAAAAATTCTTACATTTTCTTTGGAATACCTTAACTGAGGTTACACAAGGCTACATCTGGGAAGACAACCTCGTTTAGTGCAAAGCTCCAAGTATTGCTCAGCCACTCTGCCTGTCAGAATTAATGTCCTAAACTGATGTCTGTTGCTGTCTCATCTGCTATAATCAGATGATGCTATTCCCCTCTCATAAACTTTATTCCGTGCCACTCAAGCAAAAAGAGTGTTCTAAACCTCTGGCAAAGCACGTTATGCTGCTAGATAGTACAGCCCTTTAGTTTGGGTAATGAACCTTTAGTATGTCCAAGGAGTATTCTTTGCAATACTATTAACATAATTTTTTTGTGCTTTCTTCTCCTTCCCAACCACATCTTCTAGCAAATTACTTGTCTCATTTAGAGAAACAACTACAAAATTAAACTTGCTGTTTTAAACAAAAGTGTGTCATTTCTGTCAAAACATCATACAAAACACCAGTATAGGTCTTTTGCCACATTTCTCTTGGTAATAATAGACAAAGTCATTAACAATTAGAGCTGTCTGAGAAATTATTCAGAAGCCTGGTGGGGCAGAGTGGCAGAACTTAGGAGGTGAAAGACAGAAGCATTCCTGCAAGCCCAAGTACAGCCTCCTGCTTCAGACATGTATATTTCTGCCTTGATCAATACAAGTTAGTTCTCAGTAAGTTCAAGGACAACACTAAGGTGGATGGCAGTGTAAATCTGCTGGAGAGCAGGAAAACTCTGCAGAGGGATCTGAACAGACTGCTTTGATGGGATGAGGCCAACAGTATGGAGTTCAAAAAGGTGAAGTGCTGGGTCTCACCCTTTGGTCACAATGACCCCCTGCAGCACTACAGTCTGGAGGAAGAGTGGCTGCAGAGCTGCATGGAAGAAAAGGGCCTGGAGATGCTGGTTGACATCTGGCTGAACATGAGCCAGTGTGTGCCCAGGTGGTCAAGAAGGCCAGTGGCATCCTAGACTGCATCAAGAGTAGTATGGGCAGCAGCAGGCCCAGGGCAGGGACTGTCCTCCTGTGTTCACCACTGGTGTGGCTGCATCTTGAGTCCTGTGTCCAGTTCTGTGTCCCTCAGCACAAGCATGTCCAGAGAGGAACAATGGAGCTGGTGAAGGGTTTCAAGCACAAATCCTGTGAGGAACAGCTGAGGGAGCTGGAAGAAAAGGAGGATCCGGAGAGACCTTACCACAGCCGGTTGAGAGTGGCAAATGATGTGATTCCTGGGGGTGGTGCTATGAAGGGCCAGGTGTTGGACTCAATGATCCTTGTGGATGCCTTCCAACTTGGCGTGATCTATGATTCTGTGGTTATGTGATTCTGTGGTTCATAACATTTGCAGTTTTCTTGTAAAATGCACATGAAAGAATGCACCATTAAAACCTAGATATTGTGTTAGTGTCATCCTAACGCTTTCTGTGTTGCACTTCATTTTCTTCTATGTCTTCTAATGTATAAACTCTAGGGAAGGACTGACTTTAACTCTATTCTCACCAGTGGTGTTGCATAGTGCATCTCTGTCCATCATTACAGAATATAACACCATACACAGAGCATAGATGCCCTACAGCCAGGGCAAAGTCCATAAAAGAAATCTGAAGCAGAATGGCATCTTGAAACGAGACTTTCCAAAATCAAGACTCTAATCCCACTTGTCAGGTCTCCTTGATTCCAGAAGTGTCAGAGTAGAGCTGACTGTCCTTTAATGTTTTGATGGTCCTGTAAAATTATAGTGCAGATTCTGGCTCAAAGAGAACACACAGTATGTGTGCGAATGAGGAAAACTATGCCTATTATTTAGCTGCTATGAATATGAGGAAGTAATAGAAAAAAAAGTTCAGTTAAGCTATAAATTAAGCTAAAAGGAAAAAAGCAGCAAAAAATTAAAAAATGCATATACTTGAGAGGGAGAAGGGATTACTCTCTGCATCCCAGACAAAACTGATTACATTAAAAAAGAAATTCATGGTTGGTGGGGTAAAAATGGCTGCTATACTGACATGGATTCTCTGCCACAGAGTATATTACAGAATTTGTGTTCTGTTTATAGCTGTTTGGAGAGGTATTCTTTAACTCAGCAATGAACAGGGGCTAGACTTTGCATGATAAATGCTATGGCAACGAATCCATGTTGTGTGGAATACCTTTGTAGATTAAAGCACTTTGATTCATGCATTGCAGCTCATACAAATGGATGATAAAATACATATAATCAACAATTCATGTATATGAGTCACATTCCTTTTTAACACCCACCATCAGAAATATTTATATTCATTGCCACATGTACACATAACACATGCACTAGCATGCACACACGTAAGACGCCTGCAAGCATATGTAAGAATATGCAGAGGAGGAATGTGGATTTTGTGCCTTTCTATTAATTTTAAAGACTGACTTCTGCTATTTTGACATATGCAAGTACAAAGATTAGGACTTTTGAATGTTGCATTGGAAGAAAATATTACATGTGGGTCTCCCTGTAAATCATTCCTGATTAAACATTTCTGCTCACTCATTCAATATATGCTTAGTCTGCTAAACTGCTTCACTAATCTAATTACAAGTTACTTTTTAAAACAGCTTTTGTAAGCATTGACAAAAGTAACAGTGGCGGATTTAGGTGGCTGTCATATCTGACTTACTAAGGCAAAGTAAATTTTTCATAATAAGAATAAGAAGATTTGTTTAAAATGTAACAAATGAAATGAAATCTCACACCAGCAAGGTTCCAGAATTTTCTTTCTTTTTTTAAACTTCTCTCCAGGGGACAGAATGAGGGGAAGAACATGAAGGAAAAAAAAATCTACAACAGAATCCCCTGTTCTAGCAAATTTTTGTTCAGTTTTAGGATCATGTGTATGTATGCTTGGGGTTGGTGATATATGATCGGACAAATACATTTCTTTGCACAACCTTGATGCCTTTCTGCACTCAGGGTGCATTTTCTGCCCATGTGCCTGACTGTCCCTCCTTCAAAATCGACCTGCAGTCCAAAGAGCAGACATTGAGACCTGGGAGGATGGTGAGGAATTTTCAGATGCAGATGTGGGAGTGATTGGAGGAACTGCTCCGAAGTCCAGAGGCTCTTCCAAAGGTTTTTAGGTTTTTGCTGCCAAGAAGAAATCAGTGTCTGGATCTTCATTATAACTAGGAACAGTGATGACTTGGTATCCTTGTTCATGAAGTGCAGCAACAGAAGCGTGCCAAGGCTGGATCCAATCCTGCATCAGCAACAACTTAGGAGGAGAGGCGTGATTGCTGCAGGGCTTAGATTCAGAAATGGTGTGTTAAACTGTGTTGCTCTGTACTGCAGTGAATGAAAGCCATTTGCCTTCTCTGGACATGGAATTTGCAGTCCTGACTTGGAGCCCTAAATCTTCCTCAATATTTAGTGGAGGAGAGCCAGGCTCATTGACTGAGATTCACAGCAAACAGTGTATTCACTGCTGCAGCACTTAAGGGAACACCAAAAAGACAGCTGAGACCATGGCTTTATAGTCTCTTTGCTCTAGCATATGTCTGTGCAGTTATAAACAGATGTAATACCCCTTGTCCCCCTAATGTTACTCAATCCTTTTTCTTTGTAAAAAGCACAAGTAAATGTATGACCAAAGGAAGAAACTTATTCAGACGTAAAAAAACACTTGTTTGGGTTTTTTTGAGTTTTTTTGGTGTGGAATCCATAGACCCAAGTCAGGCTCTGCTTGAGGTAGCATTATCACCTTCAAGACTCAGCTCAGCAAAGAAATAAACTAATTCACCTTATATAACTTGATCCAACTGGAAGTAACACAGCTGGTCTAAGCTAATCATCTATGCTAATCATTTTCACCTTACAGTCACTGGAGGAAAAAGCCCTTACAGATGGTGTTTCATCTTTTGTCTCCAATATTTCAGGAGGGGATGAACTGACATTTGGAGGTGCAGATTTCTAGTGATTGTTTAACTCAAGCTAGTCATAATAATAGTGCAAGTATGACTACAATATATAGGAAAATACACATAAATTCACCCATTCCGAGTCACATATATATAGTAGATAAAAAAGGCAGGGCTGATCATTCAAATACCAAGTTGCTTAGGAGAACAAACACTGCCACTTCTGAAATGCTGCAGCGTTCTTTGTGACATTTGAGCCAAATGTGGAAAAACTACCATGAGAGTGCTTATGTATGGAGGTGACACACTTCTGATTGCAATATAGATATGTCCTGGGAATATGATTGTACTGCACACATCAAACCAAGATCTAGACACCTAAGATAGCTCTCAATAATCTCAGAAGGTCCAAGAAGAAAAGTTAGATTGGAGATATAGCCTAAACTACTGAAGGAAATATGACACACAAGCTTGAAGATGCCAGGGATTTAAAAGCTTTTTGCTAGCCTAGCTTCACAAATTGTGCCCTTAATTATAAGCTTTTGTGTAATACTTTCAGGTATGAAACGGATAATCCTTTGAGAAGTGCAATCTGTTCAAGAAAACTCTATATAAACTGCCCACTCAGTGAGCTGGAAGATAGCAAAACCCTACAGCAAACAAATGAACAACAAATAGAAGCAGGAAAATATTTATTTTATCACTTAAGCAAAGTGTTTACTCAGTTAATTGTTTAGAATTTGGATATGTGTAGGATATTTTGTTGTAAGTACAAAATTTCTCCTTAAAATAGGAGGGGAAAAATCTCAGCTGGAGCTGTTTGGCTCTCAAGTTGTAGAAATTCCATGAGGTAACAAAAGCAGTGGAAAAAATCAATTTGTTGTGGCTTCTACAGCTCTGTGCAAGCTTTTTCTTTTTGCTTCATTGAAACTGTCTTCAAACTGAAATAGGGGAGCCAGTTCACTACAAGTGGTCAACAGCTTTTCTGCTTGTTTATGTTATTTACCACAGGAATACAATAAAAGTTCATGACCTACCTGACATAAATCTAGATTACTAAAATGTTACATGTGTTTTCAGCTGGGAAATTTGCTGTTTGAGCTAATAATAGGTTTCTTCAGCCGAAATAAAGATGTGGAGTGGAACAAATTGACTATCTGGATAAAAAAACCTCAGTCTTCTCCTTCTAGTGGAGAGTTCACAAGCATAATAAAATCCCAGAGAACTAATACTAAGTGTTTGAGGATGGTTTGGGCTTTACTTTTAGATCAAGGAATATCTGTTCATTTCCATGGGCTGACAAAAACCTTGAAGTCTCTTCAGACATTTTGTTCATGCCTATTTGGAATCCTTTGAACTCCTTGTAAATCTCTTTTTCTGAGGCTGATGTCACCAGTTTAATGGTGAGATTAAAAAACAGTGAAGCACAGCCTTATGTGAGAGGATGATTTGTTACATGACCCTGTATTTGCAAGCCTGGATCTGAAATAGGCAGCAAGTTTATAAAATAATTAAAATGCCTTAAAATTAATGTAGTTAAATCTTTGACAACTGTGTTCTTAATGCCATGTACTTTAAATTTCAAGTTTCTTTGTAAAGAATGTTCATATTAGATTGTTAAATTAAACATAACATAATCAATGCATTGCAATCATTAAACCTCTATACATATTTACATGCAGTAATTAAATTCTGGTTCATATTTGTTAGTTTATTTTTCTAGGGGAGCAAGAGAACCTCATAAAAATTCATATTAACTTTCAATGACTTTATAAGAGGAATTTTTCATACAACATTGATTCAGATTTATCAAGCCCTGTCATACTTGGATTAGCATTAGCCTACTACTGAGGGTGTAAAGTATCCCATGGAAATGGAGCCAGTGTATTCTTCTATGGAAAAAGATTTAAGGTTATTGTGAAACACTCATTGCCTCTGCTTGAGATTTTAGCCTTAGATACACCAATAACTAAGGGAAGGTGAAAGATCCAGGCATCCGCTCTTTGTGCCAAATGAGAAGAATTAAGCTACATTATGAATTCTGAACAAACAAAGCAAAAGAAACCAAACCAAACCAAACCAAAAAAAAACCTCCTGAGTAGTTTGATTAAAACATTTAGAAACATTTTGGCTGCTGAGAACATACTAAACACAGCCTTTTACAAAGCTAAAAAAGAATAGCATATGAGGGAAACCTAAATTTAAAATATTTTTAGTGATGATGAACATATTACCTCATTGTGAATTTTTACCTCCAGTAAACCTGGAGAAAGAAAAATGTGTTTAACTTAGGGGTCCAAGAGCACATGAAGACCTCATGCATTGCTGAACTACATTTTAGAAATCAAATGCATGGAGCGACTAATTGCCAGATGACACAATCAAGATAAACATTCACATCCACAGAAGTGGTGTAGTATCTGTCACCTTATAAAATGATCCCAAAAGCCTACAATGCAAAATATTTCCAGGGCAACTTAAAAAACAAGAGAACAAGCAAGTGAGAACCCCTGACCAGCCCTGGCCATTTTATCAAAGAAACAACACAGATTTTCTTCCACCTGTCCTTGCGAACCAAAACTGGATTTACTGTTTTGCATCAAAAAGCCTCTGTCCCTAGATGGATCTTAATTTCTTCCGTAGCTCCCAAAGAATACTTTTCCAAAATTTCATCGGTAAGATTACAAACAAAGACTCCTGGAACTATAAGAAAACCAGTAATAATCATAGGGTCCCTTCTTAGAGAATGGCAACTAAGATAAATCTCAATATGCATCTGTGCATAATAGTTACAGTTCTTTAAAACTCATTTGACATCATTCATCAAGAAACAAGGATAGTTCTATTAGGATGGTCATTTTTCTATTGCTTTGTCTGTTGATAAAAGGTACAATTAAAAAAATATCACATATTCTAAAGGAAGACATTCTATACATTCTATACTCATAGGCTATAATTCCATCTTTAAGCTCTAGAGGTTTAAAAAGTTTTTCATTGTTTAAATCTTTAAACTGTAATGATATTTGCCCATTGCTATAAATTCTATTTAGTTATTAATCCCATGAAAAACTGATAACTGCTAGTCTGCCATAATGCAATCCTTTCATCTCCAAATAATGTAGAGGAGGTAATATGCCGCTCTTGAAAATCTTTCTTTAATCCTTTTTCCTTTTAAAATACAGAGCCATGAAGATTTATCACAGTTCCATAGATTTCAAAAGAAGGCTACGGCTTTGTGATGTCAATCCATAGGACCGTAAAGATGTTACTTTGCCAGAGCTATATTGTACTTCTAAACTGGAATGAGGAAATTGATTTGCAGTAGAATATATCTTATTACCCAATTACCATATCAGGGAAGCAAAGTCATTGTTCTACTTTTTTCGTCATTTCAGTTTTTAATCACTAAACTAGTCTCAGTAATGTAAGTTTGAGCATTTCATGGTTTTATCTTTGTACACTCAAGATATAAGATTTTTTTCCCCTGACTTCCATCGTAAATGTATTTTTCCTTACAAAACGTATTTGTATCCAGTTGTAATAGTTCACGCCAATGAACTCTTTTTTTGCAACAGAAATAATATAATCTGAAAAAACCAAGTCCCTAATGCTTTATAATGCTTTTCATTTATCTCAGCAACATTCTTGTCACTTTTATTTCCAAATATTTCCATGTCTGTCTTTCGACTGTTCCACAGTTACGTCTCGAAAAAATCCAGGTAGCCTGTCTATACCCATCACATACCAATATGCTTTCAAAGGACTTTGCTATCCCAAAATCAATAATTACTGCCTTGAAATTTCACATTTACTTGTCCGCAACTAAAAGAAACCTCTTAAAAAATAAAATCAAAACACAGCAGAAAAAGTTACCACACATCAATAGTAGATTGCATGCCAAACATACTTTCAAAAATGACTGAAGGAAAAAAATTAAGAGTCTGTACCTGAGGCAAGACTGCCCCTTAAGCTTAGGTGAGATGCAAGCTCCTTTCAAAGACGAGTTATTTGCCTTAAATGACTAAGCTCATATAATGTCATGTAACACAAAGATTACTCTTTGGAATTTCCTATGTGATCCATTAAACGACAGATCGCTGTAAGAACAACAGCCGAATTATGTGGCTCTGCTGTTGATACAGACAAATTTATTGCTGTTGAGACAAGGCTTACAGAAATATTACTCCAATACCTTTGAGCTGCAGATTTCTTTTAAAAAAAATCAACCCACAGACATAAAAACCAGATAATGTCTCTTCTCAGCGTGGGAAGTCTCTCCCTCTGTCCGTCTCTCCCTCTCTGTGCAAGAACCGCCTTCCTCATACAGTTCCGATGCAGTGGAGCATGGCGTCATGAGATGCTTATTCCTGAATTTAAATGGAGTGTAACGATAGCCATCCTCCGTGAAAACAAGAATAAGGTCCCGATCGGGCTCAGGCCACCTTCCGTGCCATAGGAAGGTGAATTAAAAGGATTTGGCAATTCCATGGTCAGCTTCAGTGTGGATGTCCCCAGTTGCAGCGGGCGTGACCAGCTGGGCACCGCGCAGGGCTCCACACAAGCACATATGCGTAGACATGCACATAGGCACAGGCGCACGTACAACTTCCTTGCATGCTGAAGCAAACTCCTCCCACGCTCTGTTCCTGGTGCACATCTAAATGGCTGTTTTATACGTATTAACCCTGTGAAACGCTGTAGGACTTTGCTATTCACCTCCCAGATAATAAACTATCCGTTTGCAAGCCTGTCACACAGTTCACAGATCAAAGAATCAAGGTGTCAACAGCCTTCTTTAGTATAGATATCACTGGTTCTTTACTGCCTAGTTATGCCTGCATAGCCCATAGACATTTTTTGTCTTGAGGTTACTTACCCCATTCAAGTACTCTATTTTCCTTTTCACTGTGTCTGTGCCACAGGCTTGCTGGCTGAAAAAATACCAGAGAAAAAATTGCAGCAGTGCCACCCTTTCCTCCATTATCCAACTCACTTTCTTTTCATCCTGCCTGTCTATTTTGTACACAGTTGGTTTCCCTGTTAAAAAAAAAGAAATAAAAAGAGAGAAAAAGCAAGTATAACTAAAATTTTTAGATTAGAATATAATAAGTGTAATAAGTGGATCTTTATTTTTAAAAAGTTTTAGAGAGGTTTGCTTTATTTTACTCTATGTTCAATAGTTTTTAGGTTATAATCACAGTTCTATGTCTTAAAAAAGAAGGAGGGAGACACACGGACAGGAAAACAGGCAGCTTGGTTGGGGGTAAGATTTATACTTCTTTAGTAAAACAAAAAGGCTCCTCAGTTTTCTGGCTGTGCTCTTGGGACTCAGTCTCCGTACTTCTCTTAAAAAGGAGGCATGGTGAATAAGTTCATGTACAACTCCTTCTGCCAAGACAGTGCATGTGCCAGTAATTTATTAGCAACAGGCTACAGCTGTGATCTCCAGCTCTTAGGCTGGTTTGGTATTTCAGTAATTACCACAGTTTCATTAACATTTAAAGGGAATAGTCAGCTCAATATCTCTAAAAGACTATTTTGTACAGCGTGGATCCATTTTACATTTGCATTTGACATTTGATAATCTCTACACATAAGCTCTGAGCCAGAGAAATGAGATGTCACACACAGAAAAAATTAACCCAGATGTAACTTCTCAGTAAATCTGTGAAACTGTAGAATAAATGTCCAAGACTGGGAGTGTTATGAAGAACACCTATTTCCCAGCCTCACATTAATTTGAAACATGAAACATCACTTTTATATCTTTATTTTGCACTTGTGATCTTTCTGGGTATTGAAAAGAAATATAAGCAGGAGGTCAGAGGAATAGTAAAATAATCAACAGGTCAGATATGTATATATATTGTCTATTTTTTAAAATAAAATCAGACATGTTTATGAGATGTCAACCTTATTTTATAGCAGTCTTCATTTTAGGCTATCATTCTTCTCAGCAACTGCGTTTCTACCTTGAACAGCTGAGGCAATTAACTAGACTCCATAAAGAAACATCACTGGTATCAGCATAGAAGTAATAGAAGGTAAACAGGAAACAGTAAATAAAATTCAGTGTAGACAGGTTTAAGTTGATGAACATGGGGACAAACAATCATAAATTCTGCATACCTCATGAACTTTAGAATTAGACTGTTCTATAGAAATATTAGGTCAATGTTCAGCAGTAGTGAGAGAAAGAAAATTGTTAGGAGCTACTGGGAAAGGAGTAAGGGACAAAGCATAAAATATCACTAATTGCATAAACCTAGAGTTTTTCCATATCTTGCACACTCAATAGTTCTGATCCCCCACGGATGAGAAATATGGAAGAAATGGAGAGGGATCAGTGGAAGCTGACCAAAGAAACCAAACTCACAAAGTTTTTTGCTGAGAGAAAGGATCTGGAGGGATGCGTACTACTCAGCCTATGGAGCTAGAAGAATGTTGTAATAGAGTTGCTCGCAGTGGTGCGACCTTGAAGACAAAGTAGGGTGACCTACTAAACAAAATGTGATACCTAATCCTTCACACACAATGTAGTTCAACTGTAAAATTTCTTGGTCTAGGGTGTGTGGACAAAAAACCAAGCTCCTCAGGAAACAAATTTTTTGTGGCAACCTAACTACTCAGTGTATGTTACTCTGTGGTTGATTGTATCCATGACATTTGGAAACATGCTGTCTTTCAAACCAGCCAAGTGGAATGGCCAGTAAGAAGCAGATCTTACATTTTTTTGTGATCCTGTCATTGCTGTCATCATAAGACAGAGCTGCACTGCTGCAAGAAGCAGGGACAAACAGCGTTCATATCCCCGGAGGGAGCTATGCATCACCAAGGACCCCAAAGCACCCTGTCACTCTTACTGGGAACTCTCCAGAAGAAAACTCTGCGTGCCTCACTGTGTTGCATTGGATATGAAGAATTCCCTCTCTGGGGGGCAGATTTAAATGTTCCTATGCTCAAAGGAATGTATATAACCTGAGGAGTATCTATTTTGGTCCCCACCTCCAATGGATCAAGACTGAGACCATTACTCCAACCACAGATGTCAAAATTGCAGCAATCAAGTCTTGGTGCCCTAACCATTTGTGGCGATATCTTTCCTCTCCACTATCTACTCTTTTTTTTTCCTTCTTTTTTATTACTTTTCTTATGAATTTTCTTTATGATTTTTTTACAGTTTTATAGAAAAGAACCAAAATGGCCATGTACCAATTTCTGTTGCAATGAAGTAGTTTTAAAATAAATCTGCCTCACACATACACACCAGCCATTCAGTGTCATTTCACTATAATTCACCCCAAGGGATTTATTAACAGCAACATCACTTACCCTTCCTCAGAGGCAGGTTGCAACATTATGTTCTCATGAGATGAAGACTATTTTCTCTCTAGCTGAAGAAATTCCCCAGTACTGAATTTTCTGGAGGCTGGCAGAAAATTCTGGAGGATGTTCACTATAATACTTGTAGTGTTTGAATATTCTTTCCTAAGAATCTATTTTTGTCTACTATCAGAAATAGTATAGATACTAAGAAGATTGTTGGTTAGTCTGCCAAATTTTCTGTTCTTCTGAAGTAGTCTTATCAATCCCCTGAAGGAACCAGGAAGCATACTGTGCCATTACTGGCAATTCAATCGGAGATCCCTGTTTCTTCCTATGTTTCTTTTATGTCAAGAAAATTGCTTCACACAAAGATTGCATGAAAGACAAAATAGTTAATTTGAATTACCTTCTAAGAGATAATTTGTGCTCTGAAAGCCTTCTCACTGAAGCTTGGTGAAAATATCGAGGCCAACCAATTTCAAGGTACCAACCAGATAATAGTTAGGCAAGACTGGTTTGAAAGATGGTGCCACATCCCACCAGATTTAGCCCTTAACAATACAAGAAGTCAATATAAGACTGCTCATTTGATAGCTCAGTTTAATATAGACTTGAATCACATTAATGTCATTCTGAAAACTGGGAGGAAAGTTAAGCACCTAAATATTGCTCTGTATTATGTCCATTTAAAAATATGTGTATTTCCTGAAGGAGTCATAGCTAGTAGAGGTCAGGTGATATTCTTGCAGTCAGTGGAGCTCAGAAAATTTGGACTAACTGACAATTTGACTTGAGCTTTTCCTTTAAAATAATTTTGACTTCAAAATTAATAAATCTTTTGTTACTGTTGTCAGATACTAACTGAAAAAATTCTATTTTCACTGTTATAGAAACAGAGTCTACCCTGTGAAATAAACAACCAATATTTACTTAAATGAAATTCTACCAGGATTTATGTCCACAAATTGTGGAATATGTATTTTAGTACAAGCATCAGTCCAATATCATGAAGCTATTTAAGAAATAAATTAATATTTTTTTAAAAAAGGAAAACAAAACTGAAAATATTGTTCCAGATCTTTCTAGCAAATAGAGATGCTTGCAAAATGTAAGCATCAAGACAGATTTGGGAATGCAAAAGTATTAATATAAAATTACTGATAATCTATGGGTGCTGTTTTAGTGTATGCATCCCCTTGCTGAAACACTGGGCTACTCTATTAGGTGAAAATGGTGCAGTGTAATTTCATAGAGAAATAAAGGAATTCTGAACATAAAAAATCATTCTATCAGTGCAAGTTAAATTATTTTTCCATTCTTTTATGGCACTAATAGCCCTTTCTCAACACTATAAGATCTAAGATGTAATTAATTTTTAGATTTTAAAGCTTCTGATAAATTCTGTAATTCATTGTCTGTGTGCAGTTGATTTGCTATTCACACAGAGTCCTTTTTAGAGGACTGTGAAAAATAGTCCTGTGTTTGTCTTATGACACAAGGGCAATTGAGCTCCAATCTCATCCAGATAATTTGATCTGAGGACTAAAACACTTTGTTGAATATATGTTGCATGGACATTAAAGTGCAGCATCAGCCTAGAAACAAGGTATTCTCAATTTCTATGCATTTTAAACAGGTTGAGAGTCCTAGTCTTAATTCTCATTGATTGAAAAAACGAGGCTGCACAAACGACATATCTCACTGTGCTGTCGTAGAATGGCTTTAGTATATATTCCTGGTGTTCAAAAAAATACAATACAAAAAGTGAATGGATAGATGTGTATCATTCTACAGACGTGATTAACATGGAATGGTTTGGGTAATATTAGAGACTGATTTTCTGACTGAAGCACAACATTGTAACAGATACCCTCTTGTCAGAATTTATGTACAAGACATGAGGTTTTTAAAATATGCAATTTCCTCTAGTAGAGACCTCTTTTTCTGTTCTGCTTCTAAAAAATACTTGGAATTCTCAGCAGAAATTGAAAATTTGTTACATGACTAAACCAAACACCAGAGATGTGTTTTGAGCTAGAACCTTAGACAGTGAGCTCTCCTGTCACTGGAGGAAGAAAGTTACCATCTTCCTTTATGAGGTTTGATGTGAGACTTCTCCCACGACCCAAAACAGTGTATAAAGTGAAATGGTTTGTTCTCAGATGAGAGAGTTGCTAACTACTGAACTAGAAGTGAGAAAGGCAGAGGAGGCTGCAAATAGCTCAATACCAGCAGACTACGGGGAGTATTGGTGCCTGCCAATGTGAATGCCTCTCATCTTCTGCCTTGCTGGCAGTAGATCAAACACAGACACCAGTAGGAGAGCAGTGTGGGAGAGAAGTACATAACAAGCTATCAGTTTTGGCTGGGAAATGGCAGTCACAGTCATGTGTACATGTGTGTGTTTGTTTGTGACAAGTTCCAATGCAGCCCACCTGCCAGTGGACTGGCACTTGGATTTTTGATTGTGCCCCTCAGTTCCATTGTGGGAAACTCAGATATTAGCCTAAGTCTTTTAAGTCACAACAGAGATCTTGCACAGGCAATTAAATCTAAAATGGTCACATAATCCCAGTAATCCATTTAAAGTGTACTTAGACCTTTAGCCTGGCTCACCAGTCCCATCACACTGTGACTGAGGAGGTTTTTGAAATCTCAGGTGAGGAGAGTGGTAGCATCATCAAGGGGCATAAGTTGTGGGAATGATCCTGTAGATACAGCTGGCTTGACCTAGAGCTGCACACACAGTCTAGACCTAAATTTAGTTTCTCTTAGTCAGGAAGTCATTCAAGAGATGCAGTCTGAACTGTAGTTGCAGTGTGCAAATTGGTAGAAAACCAAAATATATTAAACAAATTCAGAGGTCAATCCACAGCAGAGAATCTCATCTCATTTGATAAATCTTAGATGAGACCCACCACTGTATCTGTGCTGCTGAACAAAATCAGTACAGGAATTCCACTAGAAAGTAGTAAAGCGCAAGTCCTTTGAAAACATAATATGATCATTTTTAGAATAACAACAAAAAATTAGACTTTCATTCTGGAGAGTTGTTGTAAATATTATTCTTTGTTTTCCTCCTTTGGAAGACAACTCCTTTGGAGTTGAAATATTTTTAAATTTCTTGTCTGTTGAAAAATTGTGTCACCTAAAACTTTCAAAAGACCTTTCTGAAAACTAATCTAAGACTTTCTGAAATTGCTTAAATATTCCAGTTAAAAATGCAATTCATTTACTTTATCTTCTGCTATATTGAAATGAAATGGAAGCTAAAAGCTCAAAATGATCTATTTTAGATAAACAGACATGTTTCTTACTACTAAATTTTTTCTCTTGATTTAACTGGATATTTTCTTCTAATCCAAAACCAATGTACTTTAAGAAAAAAAAATGATATTAGAAACAATGGAAACATGGTTATTCATGAAAGTTTTTTCATTCAGAAATTGAAGCTCTGTTCTTGTTTTTGCTACAGGATTCAGATGCCTAATTCTGAATGCTCTGCAGAATGCCTTTAATGCTTATGGATATCATAAAGATAGACTTTGGTCATCAGAAAAAGATAAAATTGTAGGGACAGTAAGGGGGAAGGTTTTCGGATTTTTCCCCCCTTATTGATATATTTTAAAACATTCCACCAAACCACATTTTAACTAAATTTTAACTAAATTCTTTTTTACCCTGAGGAAAAATTCTTCCTATTATTACAATTTAAATCCCCCATTTTTGAAATGGATACATTTTTTTAAAAGCCTCCATTGAAATAGTGGGCCAAAATGTTCAGCAATCAAATTTCTTCATGGCAAAATCAGATTAAGAGGGAAAAACTGCTATAGATACCGGACACTGGAGGTTTGTGTACCACATCCTTCTTTGTTCTTTCAATTTTACATTCTGGCTCTATCTGTACTTTCATTTGGAGCTCATCAAGGCATTCCTGCAGTCCAAAAGGCAGGGATCAATGTTATAGAAGTCTCTTACAAATGTTATTTATAAGTCCAGTAGTCTTGGGAAATGATCCCTTCCAAACCTGCATGGAGGGTAATATATTCTCTATTTCATTGCTAAATTGTTAATAAACGAGTTTTTTCTAACTCATGGTAATTTCACAGAATGCTCTGAGTTGGATGGGAACCCACAAGAATCCACCAGAATTATTGGGTCCAACTTCTAAGTAAATGGCCCATACAGGGGTTGAGCCTACAACCATGGTTTTATTACTACCATGCTCCAACAAATTGATTGAAGTAACCATATTTCTTTAGTAAATGAAGATATTTGTATTGTTTGCATTTACGTTAGTAGAGTATCAGAAATTGTTTTGAGAAGAAAAATATAGGAATAGAACATATTGTTCATAAAGTAGCAATATGTCTCTTCCACTCAAAGATCTGCCAGTTTGAGTTCAAGTAAAGCCTGTAGTAATTTGCAGTTCCATATTTTCTCCATGGAACTTATGCTGTATCTAGTCACCTTTGAACAAAGACCCGTTTCTAATGCTCAGGACTGGAAATTACAAATCAATCAAAAAAATCTTAGAACCATTGAATTATAGAATGGTTTGTGTTGGATGGGACCTTAAAGATCATCCCATCCCCTCTGCCATGGGCAGAGACACCTTCCACTTGACCATGAACATGGTGCACCAGGGAAACTTCAAATCTGGCCTTGAACATTTCCAGGGATGAGACATCCACAACCTTGCTGGACACTCTGTTCCAGTGTCTCACCACCCTAATTGTGAAGAATTTCTTCCTAAAATGTAATCTAAGCCTACTCTTTTTCAGTTTAATGCTGAATCCCCTTTGTCTTATCACTACAGGCCCTTGTCAAAAGTCCCTCATTAGAAGTCCCTCTCCAGCTTCTTTGTAGGCCCCCTTTAGTTACTGGAAGGCTGCTATAAGTTGTCTCTGCGGCCATTTCTCCAGACTGAACAACCCCAGCTT
This sequence comes from Cyanoderma ruficeps, assembly GCA_008694505.1. Lineage (NCBI taxonomy): Eukaryota > Metazoa > Chordata > Aves > Passeriformes > Timaliidae > Cyanoderma > Cyanoderma ruficeps. Next base: position 4,792,106 of record VZDJ01000141.1, read on the forward strand.
TGAGCCTGTGTTCATAGGAGAGGTGCTCCAGCCCTCTGATCACCTCTGTGGCCCTCCCTGGACTCGCTCCAACTGATCTGTGTCCATCGTGTGCTGAGGACCCCTGACCTGGATGCAACATTCCAGCCGGGTTCTCATAAGAACAGAATAGAGAGGGGAAACCATCTCTCTTTGACCTGCTGGCCACACTTATTCTGATGCACCCAGGATATGTTTGGCCTTCTGAGCTGCAAGTATATATTTCTGTTTCACCTTGAGTATCTCGACAACATGAATAATTTTTCTGTTCCTGTTTTTTGCTTAATCAATTTAAGCACCAGTGAGAATTGCATGGAACATTTCCCCAAATAGGTTTCTTGGGCAGATCAAAGTTGCCATTATCAAAGAAAATAAGACTTGCTAGACTGGATTTGACCACACATTTGTTGGTTTTTGCCTTGGGCAGCAGATTCATAGTTCAGACAAAAATGAAATCCTCAAAGTACATTTTCCCAGTTGAGAAAAGGTGAAAGAACAGAAAACCATTCGAAAAGGCATGGCAAAATTTTTACTTTCCCAGACTTCGACTTGAAGATTAATTGATGTTATATTGATTCTGTCTACAAATATAAACATAATTAAAACTAATAACAAATATTTTAAGAACTATTATATCATAAAGTCTCATCCATAACATAGAATGTCTGTGACTTTCTGAAATATCAATTCCATGGGTTAAATATATGCATTTGAGAGTAAATTTTATCTCTGTCTGAAGTGTACAGCTCTTTAATTGGGTATCAACTTGTTTTCATTTTCAGCACAAGTAATGCCCAACTAGAGACCTGAACCTTACATTCCTATAAAATCTGTACTTTGCAATTGTTGGAGTCAAAATTATGTGTACCCTAATGAAAGCAGGAGAATACTGAGACAAAATCATAAAGGATAACTCATCACCTTCTTATCCAAATGATTGAGCTGAAGATGAAGGCTCCTCCCCACAGAAATTGATAACCATACCTGTATAAGAGAAAAAAAGTATGTCTAATTTTTCAAGGGCAAAATAGCACTAAATAAACAAAATAAAGCAACAAAAAGCACCCCAAAACTAGAAAGCACAGACAAACTCCTGAAGTCTGAAAGCCAGATGTTCCAACTTTGGTCCTTATTGTACTGAAACTACTTTGCTATAAGTAAATAAAGGAGCAGGTGTTTTGTTTTTTTTTTTGTTTTTTGTTTTTTTTTTTTGTTCCTTGCTACAAAGTTGTTTATATCCAAGATCAAATTTTCTATCTACTGAAATGGATAAAGGGAAGGTTCATTATCATGTCAGCTCTAACAAAATAAACTTTTCTAACAAACTAATGCTACTACAATTTGAAATTCTTCTAGCTGATGTAACAGACTGCCAGGATTTGATTAGCAACAGCAAGGGCTGGGTTCAATTTCTAGGGGTCACATCAAATTGAGCCCCCATCTAAAAACCTGAGAAAATTAAATTAAACTGTCTGGGTGCTCACTGAGCTGTACTTCTCCACTCTCAGATGATGAATCAACTGGCTTAATGAAACAGTAAGGTGTTGAAGAGAGTGAAAAAAGAGGAAAACAGGCACATAAATAGCGAAGCAGACTAGTTGGCTATCTCTTTGCTAAGCAAGAGATAACATCCCTTTCTGTTGATAAGAGAACTACTGTGGTAGCTGATGTCCTTTCAACCTTCTCCCATAACAACCAAATATTTATGGTGCTTGCCAAATTTGCTGGTAGTATCACCTATTCTGGTAGGTAGCAAGACCTCAGCTATTATCCAACTGTCCCAGTCCTGTGAGATGTGCACTGACCACTCCTGTGGACTTTTTTACTGGGGTGCTTTCTGGTCTTTACTAGGTCATGTAGTACACAGAATGAAGTGCCTTCATAAGCCATTTGAGTCTAATGGCCTGCAACTGGAACAATTTTCAGGAAGATAGGGGAGGCATGTTTGAAAATCCATAGGCAGAGTGAGACATCAAACTCAGGCCTTCTGTGTTCAGGGTATTTGTTGGTGTTATCCAGTTGTCAATTGTACAAAAGGAGCTAACACCCTACTTCCCTGACTGTAAAAGAAGTGAGGAAGGAAGTCTGTTGTGGAAGGTTTTGGGCTAGGGCCAACAAAGTCATCAAAGTAATTTCCTTTGCCTTGGGTAGTACAACCAGACACTCATTTGCAGCCTTTTGCACTTGCCAGCTTTCAGGAGCTTTTAGTGAGGTCCTCACTACAGGTCCTGGTTCTTATGATTTCTACTGTAAAGAGCCAAACTTTCTTCACGTATCACTAAAGTAACAAAAGCATCTAATGCAGAGTCTGGATGCCACCTTCAGTGCCAGAAACCCAGAGGCTTACATTGCAAATACTAGCATGAAGCCCCTTTGTAGAACTAACCTTAGGTTGAGATCATTTATGGAGCCCTACTAATCCCAAATCTTTAAAAGAGCTTCTAATCTGCTCAGTTTATTGGATTCTTTCATCTGAAGGCATTAAACTGTATAGGCAGTTACTAGCCCAGGGAGGTATTTATCTCCCTTATCAATGAAGATATGAAATGTTAATCAACAATGTATGTCAAACAGCAATTTGAAATCAGTAGGTTATTGTGAAAAAAATAGCTCTCAGCCCACACCTCTAAAGAAAAGAAACCCAATGCACCCTGGCTGATTCTGGTAACTAATCAAATATGTCCCACATGCTACAGTAAGGCCTGTAGCAAGATCTCTATTTAATAAGACCAGGCATTGAAAGGCAATATCAGCTTTATCCTAGGTGGCAGCTGTATTTATCAAAGCCAATGTCTGCAGAGTCAGAAACTACTTTTATTCTGCAAAAGCAATTATTCATTTATTCATTTGGGTCCTGACTATATTTTATCACTAACACATTTGGCTGCATGAAATGCGATAGTTAGGTCTGAGGCATTCTAAAGTGCTGGAAAAGAATTCCCAACTATTAATGACCCTTCAAAGCATTGCATAACCTTACCATGCCTTCAAAATTTTAATAATAAATGATGGCATTATTAGAAATATAACAAAATGCCTCAAATCTGTGGTACATTCAGGAAAATAAGGGTCCCACTGTTGAAGCTGTTTGATACTGGTTTCTCCTCTGACCTCTCCAAAAGTAAAGCTTTTTTTCATGGGAGTAAGGTCTACCACTGGTTAGTGAAATTTTAATTTTTGTTAAATAGACCCAACAAATACATTTCCTATCACATTTCTATATGCCTTTCTCTATCAGATTAAATATTGGCTTTTTCTTTTCTTTTTTTTCTAGTTAGCCCCTCAGAGAATGACACCTAGTTACAGTCTAATCTGGGCTTTCTGCATCTAAACTAAAACTCTTTGACTTCTTTCATGGTCTTTGAAAAGACACAATGAAAAATAGCAGTTCTATTAGTTATAGTTCTTGTTCTAAAGAAGATGATGGTGAAGATGAAGGTGAATTAAGAATGCAATGTTATCCAAAAGGAATGTGTGCAAAATTCTCTAGGTATGATTAAGCAGAAAAGGAGCCACTTTATAGGCACACACCTATAGAAAAGATATAGCAGTTAAAATTAATTGCTAAAAAAATGTTGTTTCAGGACCTTGCATTTACTCAAATTTTGAACAAAAATGCAACATAAAAAGTACTTTCTCTCTGAAGTCTAGAACAAGAAGGGATTTTCTTAATATCTCTGTGATTATAAAGATTTATCAAGTCAAATGAGCACTTGTAGGACATGCCACAGAACATGACCAGTCACCTGCAGGGATTCAGAGTTCTGTGCATGTTCCAGTGAAGACGAAATATTTGAGAAAAATCAATAAAAAATCAAAAAAACCAACAAATGAATATCTTCTGAGCATATGAGAATGCTGAGATACCAGTTTGTAAGTAGGAGATATTTTCAGATGAATGACAAAAAATATACCCATATCACAAAAACACAGCTGTCCAAATTTCAAGATTGATTGTGTCACTGGAACAAAAAATTCTAGAATGCTTTTACATGGCTAGACAAATTATATTGCCTTATGTTGGAATTATGACTACTGTGACTGATTTGGACAAAGAAAACCACCAAATTTTAAGGCTTGAGGATCTGTGCAAATTTAATCTTGAACACCTGACTTTTCGCAACCCAATAAAGTAAAAGCATAAAAGAATGAACAAGTATTTATAGCCTTGACAGAAGTTTTGCCTATGCCATTAATATAGCAAAATTTTACTTGTTATAGCAATTATGATTATAAAAGAACTCTGGAGCATTGAAGTATTTCTCTCGAGACTGTATTTGAGTGATGTTTAGAGTACGCATTTGAGATTTGCCTCCCTTCCTGTCTTGTGGAACTGAGATCAACCCTGATGTACTGAGGAGTGGCCCTAATTTTTGTTTGCAATCTATAGACAATGCTTGATCTGCGGGGAATAAATATACTGTGAACTCCAAAGAGAGGGGGGGAAAAAAAGACAAACATGGAATTGCACACACTTATAAATCTCTGAAAAAATGTGATGAAGTTGGGTGCAACTGAAAAAGAAACAATTTTTAAAAATTTTTTAGTACCAATGAAATTCACTCTGAAAGTGCCTGGACAAATAATGAGGTTCTGGAAGAAAAGAAAATAAAAGGCAAAATACAGTCTTACCTTAAAGATAGAGAGATAGAGATCCTTGGAAAGGCCAGGATACTAAAGATCTAGTCAGCTTAATTTTAATTCTTCAGAAATCAGAGAGGAAGGAAAATGCCTAGATGAAAACAACAGTGAGAATCAAGTTTTCAAGGCTAAATCATGTCAAGCCTCTGTACTTTCCTTGCAGAGGAAGGTAGCAGGCCATGAAGATAGAGGAGGAGCAGTGAATATATAGAGAGGAAGTTTGGGAAGACTTTGGCATTGCTGTACAACACAATTTACAATCTGACTGTGAAAACATGGATTAGATAACAGAAACAGAAAGCTGAGTAGAAAGCTGTATTAAGAGCATGATTATCAAGGACTGACTCTTAAACCAGAAGGATGTAGCAAATATATCTGTTTAGGTCCAGTAAGTCCTGAACAACACAGTATTTCCACTAACAGCCTGAAAAATGGAATGAAGAGGTTGCTAATGGCATCTATGCAGAGCAATGGGCTCCGTCTGGCTGTAAGCAGATTGGGGAACAGATTTCAAACTCGAACTGGCTGTTTCAGACAGGTTTGACTCTACTGAAGGCAGGTGCAAGTTCTTTCACCTTAGGCAAGAGTAATGAACTAAATGAACCTGAGTGGGGAAGAGCTGGAAGAGAGGGCAGAATGCCAGGCATGAACAAGAGGCAAAGAACACAAACACAAATTGTGACTTTAACAAAACTGTAATGCATGAGACAGGTGGAATAGCTTGTTCTGAATTTGTTTGAGTTATTGAAACCTCACTAGTTCCCAGAAGACATTGATTCATTAGAAAAAGATCCAGAGAGTGAGAATGACCAACAGTCTCAAAAGACTTATAAGAAAGATGGAGAGATCTAACATTACTTAATTTTTCGATTTTAGAGAAAATTTCCAGTGTTCATATATGCATTTGGTCTTTTAGCTGAATAATTTTATCATCCATGGGAAGGACATTTATAATAGTACAAACTACTACAATTGTTTTATTATGACTGACCTTTTCTACTTTTCTTCTTAGTTTACATTTTTTAGTTGTGGCAAAATGTGTGAGTATTCTGTCACAAAAGATTAAAACAAAAATGGCAAACAGACTGAAGTATATTTTCACCTCTCATAATTGTTAAGTATGACTTTTTTGATAGTCTGAGATTCACAGAGCAGGGAAAAGCCTTTATTTAACTTTTTGGAATACATGGCCCAAATTCTTTGGTTAGTACAAATTCTTGTAGCTCCACTGCACTTAACCTACAAGGAAAAACAAGATAAATAACATGAATTCATTTCTTGATGGTCCTTGCTTGCATAATTAAAAATATTTATATAATTAAGATTCTTGTATATTTTTGTTTTAAAAGAGAAAAAATAAAATTAAGGTTGGTGGGATAAGCATTCAGAAAGAATCATTGAACATTGGCATCTGGTAACTTAGAAGAATGTGATGCTACATCTTCCTGAAGAAGTAATTTTCAAAATATTATCACTAAACCAGGCTAAATAAGTACTGTCCCTCTCGGATTTACAGAAAGGAGTGGAAACACAGACTATAGGTCCTTTTTATCTTGTGCAGACGGCCTGAGGGTGTTGTCTCCTTCATTTATACTTTGGCAGATCTTCTCATGCCAATAAAATTTTACTGCTTGAATTGAACTGAGCAATGGACTTTGCCATCCATGAAGGATTAAACTAATGTGGAGCATTTATGAAGACATCCACTTGCTACTGGAGCCCATCTGTACTGGAGATTACCTAAATATTTTGGATCAGCTGGAATTCGGTAGCAGGCCGGAGGCAGGAGCAGTAGATCATCTGTCACCACAATCTGGTTGCAAATCCTGTGCTATAGATGGTTTCTTCTGATGATGCATCAGCTGTAGGAAGAGAATGTGGCTGAACAGTTATTCTCAGAATGAAACTGATTCCCTGCACTCATGTATGTCCTTAGAGTGAGACCAGACACTTATTTCTGATCTGGGCCTTAGGAGGAGCTGAGAGTTCTGCAGGACTAGCCTAATAAAAAATTGCTTCCCCAAGAAGAGTAAAAAAATACTCCCATTAATTTCCTTGTTGGAAAACCATGGTTACAAGTACAGAATTTGTGTAAAAAAGTCTTACCATTTATAAAAGTTATTTATATGTCCCCCTAATTTTCACGCAATTATAAAATTCCTAAGGGATAGAGAAAAAAACGTAATTGTCATAGGCCAACAAGTGCTCTGAATTCAGTACCGTAAATCTTAATGGGTGTGAAAAATACGGAACTTTGCAGCACAGTAGAATATACGGTGAAATCAGCAGGACAGTTTTTTACTGCATAAGCTCTCTGACACTATGCTCTGTAGATGTTTTTTCAAAATAGAGATTGTGACTTTCTCTGCACTGACTAAATTAATCCTCCTAATCCAATGGTTGTTCTGATCCTCTGAGGAAAGGACTAGATTAATAAAATCACTCCTCCAGTGTTTCCCTGTTACTTTTGCAATCCATCTGATTCTAGGGATCAAAGAGGAGAAAGCACAGGGCTTCAAACAGATGGTACTGAATGTTTCTCTGAAAGTCCTTTGCTGTCTGTTTTTTGGTGATTCTTACACTTAGCAGCAAACCAGGGAAGGAGAAAAGCACCGTGATTTCTGTTTTACAAACGTATTTCATTTATACGTATATTTCTATCACTCACATGTGACTTTCCTGGCAATAATTACTTGGTCAAGACACCCGTGATCCACACCACCAGCACACTGCAGATCATCAGTCTTTACTAATGGAAACATGTACATAACACATTGATTATTCATGACCTGCTTCAATGAAGACTTTGCGGACACATTTTTCCATTAAGCAAATGGATTCATGGCTCATTTGGATTAGACATATAACTTCATCCTTATTAAAGTGATTGGTTTCTATCCCCTTCCCTTTCCTCCATGAATTCAAGACCCCCACATATACTTTCACATTTTTAATTTCTCTTTCCCACTCCCCTTCCACTCTGCTAATCACACAGATTACCCTTCTTTCTTTCTGTCTTCCCCAGCGCTGTAGATTTATATCTGAACTTAATATTTAATTTGTTTTTTAATTTTTAAAATTTAAATTATCTTGAATTTTAATTAATTTGAAAAATATGTGTACCATTGCATCTTTCTACTCCTGTAATAATTCCCATAAAATTAATGTTATCTACATCTTCACCACACTACCTGCATCCTTCCCTGTAAATCCTATTTCTTCATCTCCCACTCTTCCAGCTTTTGCTCCACTGCTCCATTCATACCAGTGTTTCTTAATCTCTCTCTGGAACACTTTATTGTTTATAGCAGCACAAACAATGTGCTATTGCATGTTTTCCTTAGTGACCAGGTTCTCAGGTGTTTTTTCTGACTCTCTAAATTATTCATGGGATTATGCCTTGTTCCGTGTTCAAAAGTGGGAAAATACACACATTTTAGACAAGTATACTACAAGCAGTTTTTGTGTTGGTAGTTCTTCCCTTGTTTATGCATTTTTCTCTAGAAGTCCGTACTGTCTGTTTTTTTTCCCCACACTTTTCTCTTGTTCTGGTTGCAAAAGTCTTTCCATATGACTCCTTCAGTTTTGTGTCACCTGTCTTGTTTTCTGTCCAAAATATTATCTCCTTGATGTCAGAGACTTAATATTGTCAGGCACTTCAGGTGTTTACCAGCCTTTTTCTATCTTCAGAAGTGGATATCCAAAGGGTCTAGATGTTTTAGTTTATTTCTCTTATCTCTGTGTTTGCTTGTGTCTTGGTTTGAAAAGTAGTTAGCCCCTCAATTTCCCACACCTCTGCTTATTTGTCTTTTAGCCCTGTTTTCCATCTTGTTGCTTCTAGAAGGCCTCTGTTGGATTGATACATCTCATCTTCCTCTGTCAACTTTATAGACCAATTTTAAATTCTCCTGTCATCCTCTTCTATATGATGTTCTTTGTACCTGATTGCTATCAGATTACATTTCCTCAACTCCTTCTCTAGTTAACTGAAACTAAATATTTATTTGTGTGTTAAACCCTAACTTCTTTTCTCACTACACTTAATTAATTTCTATATATTTATCCAATTTAATACCTGCTAATTAGAAGATTTTGGCACCAGTTTAAGATTCTAAAATGCTGTCAAAAGGGAAATACTCTCACTACATTTGCTTACTAGATTTTTGGTCCTCAGAAAACTTTAGCTTTCTAGCTGCTCTCTGATACATTCACATAACATTTTTAGGAATAAATTATGCAAAATAGCAGTGAATACTGTTGATAAAAAAGTCAGTGACCCCTAACGACTGTCCACAGGCACATATCTATTCCTTGCTCTTGCTATAGCCACATGGCTTGGGCTGTAACCCTGGAATAACATTGTCCAATATTTGAGTTCACATCTCTATGTCACGTGTAATGGTTATATATTCATCATTTTGGGGAGTATGCATACATTCTGCACAGATGACTTTCTGTTCACTATATCTGCTTATTCTATATAGCCTTATAAACCTAAAATCATTGACAAGAAAGCGCTGAGTCTAGAGAGGACTCAGAACACCTGAGTTTATCTTGACTCTGAATCACCTATTAAATTGGACTCCTAAAATTAGTTTGGGTAAACATTATGGACAGGGTTTCCAGAAGACAATTGCACTTGTGAATATTTTGGGAAGAATATTTTAAGGCCTTCAGGGAGAATGATAGTTAGAAACTTACTACATCTGAAGAGCTATAAGAATATTTGCTGAAAAAATAATTCCAGTAAAGAAGACAGTTCTTTCTTAGGACATCTCACTCCTAGTGATAAATGTCAAATAACTGAAGTAAAACTGTCTTTATATATGCTTACCACAAAACTTCTTGAATAAAAATATCAAATTCAGTATTTAATGCTATCAAAATTTGTGAGTTTACAAAATCTTAATTAAGTCAGTAGAAAACCTTCCAACAGAAAAATGTCAACACTTTCATTTCTCTCTAGTGAATTGATCTCACTGTCATGTAGGAAATGCCAGAATATCTAAAAATAAATGTATAAATATTGACAATTTTCAAAGTTTTTTCATCCTACACCTAATGAAAGTGAATGACAGTGAATTCATGAGTCCTAAGCAGGTATAGAGGGGGTTTCTCATCCCTGGTGTGTAACCTGGTGAAGTTTTAACATTTCCAAGATGTATTGGGTAAATAATCTTCTCTCTTGGAAGCAAATATATTAAAGAATGGCAAGTCCTCAAAATTTTGTGATACCCTAATGATATTTTTCACATTAGTGCTTAATTGCCGTTAATAAATACATATCCAAAGCTATTTTTAGTAAGCACTTATGCGAAATATAATATTATATATATATGTCAATTAACACTTCAAATATGATGGATGTATTTGAAGCTGAAATAGTGCTCAGGTTATTTTTCTCTAAAGCGTGATGAATATCTGTCTTTTAATTATTTTGTCAAATAGTTTCTATTCATGTATCAGGCCTCTAAAATAAACAGTTTCTGATGAGAAAAACTACGGACAGTTGCTTGAAATTTACTTTCAAATAGCGCAAAACCAAAAATTACTTATGAATCAAAGATAAGTTGGCATTTTTTACTGCTTTACATTTTTTTTGTCATTTGATATAAAACTTTCCTCTGCAGACAACTTCTTAGGTCAGAACCCCATAAAAAAATTTTCTGACCTTGAGGCTGCAGAGCAGAGTGAAGACCAGAAGGCTTGTGTTGTACCTTAAAGATTTAAAATTAGAAAGCCGGGGCAAAAAGTCCTGAATTTATTTTATCATTCTGAGCTTATCCTCTCTGACTGCTGTTAACATAGCGTTTCTATGTCCCCTAAAGCACAACCCCTGACAGTGACACTGCAGCTGACTGCGTGGCTTCACTCTTGAACCTGGACACAGTCAGGCTTTGAACTGGACTAAATGCTTGCTTGAGCACTTGAGAAAAACTGCATTCCCAGTTAAGCACTGCTGGGCTTTTAGAGTAGGAGGACAGGAAAGTAGGTGGGGATGTGCTCTGTATGAACAGAAGATATGGGTAGGGAAAGGCAAGAACCTTGTCTTTTGGATTTGCCCAGGATCACTGACTTTGTGGAGTAGGTTCAGGGGATGCACTGGTGATATTTAACAGTCAAATAACCTTTAAAAGACATTCTGGCTTTAAAGAGATTTCTTATTATATCCCTGAAATAGTGACCTTCTGGTTTTGGTGCAGACAGACACAAGGGGTGGGGAGGGGGCAGCTTGTTAAATATTATTTTGATTTTTAAAACATTTCTACAGTTGTTGCTTTGTTTTCAAATATTGACTTGTTTTGTTTGAAGCCTTTCAGGCACATTTGGTACAGAGATACTGTATAAAAGAAAAAAAATGAAGTTCAGTCTGGGTGAAATGTGTTTTGGAAAGGTATGCTGACATGCATATCTTTATGTTTAGAAATTACTCTAATTTGGATAGACTGCCTTGATATTACACCAGTAAAAAGTAACACGGAAGAGACAGAATGATGTTGCCTTGCCAAGTTTAAGAAAAATGTAAACAATCTGTTTCCTAAGAGTAACAATTAAATATGCAGATATTAATTATCTGTGCAAATACTTTGTGCTTTTTTCCTAAACTGCCTCTTTAACATTTCCTAGAGGAATCATGCTGAAGTTCTGCAAAGTTTGTACATAATTTATTTTGGGAAATCACTTTATGCTTCATTAAAATGCTTCTGAAGTTCTCTGCATGCAGTATCACACTCTTATAAATGGCCACAGTCTGTATGCCTGTAAAATCAGGGGAAATGTTTTCCTCATTCACAGGCTTTTTTTATTTTCTCACTTAGAGCTTCACTTTATAAACAGGCATTACAGGCATATCTATGTATGCATGTGTGTGTGTGTGTATATATATATATATATGCATATATATATATGTATATACACACACACGTGTGTGTATGTATGCATATATGTATGAGTATGTACACTGCTCATACACACAAGTGTCATACATAAGGAGGATGCATCATAAAAAGTCCAGACCAGAATGCCAAATATGGAGAAAAGTATGTCAAACAATTAAATAAATCATGCAGCAGATGACAGTGGTTTAAAATATGGACTTACAGATGATGTGTTGTGAGTGAATCCTTTCATCTAATATTTGTAAGTTCACTGCAGGCACATCCTGTAGTCTATGGCAGAAAGTTTTATTGATTCACAGAGGAATAGCAAATTCTACCTGAGGCAGCAGTTCTTCCAAAATGCTGTTGATATCAGAAGAAAATAAAGAAAATCTCATTGTTAGATATGATTTGTGATACAATTCCTCTTGTGTGCTGAGTATTAAGGTATTTTAAAGGAAGAGATCTTTTCTGTCCAGAGAAAAGATATAAGGAACACTTCTTGTAACAAAATCAGTCGTGAAAATTTGAGATTTCGCAGTCCATTAACCTGCTATTAAAGACCAATGACAAGATTTCTTTCAGAAATGAACTTTACACTGTGGAAGAAGTTAGCTGTGATACCAGAAAGGGAGAGGAGAAAAAAGCCTCACCCAAAATGACAAAAAAATAAGGTCCACATGACAATTCTTATCAAAGTCCATGCTATTAAAGAAATGAAATTTGCAGCTGTACAAAGCTGAAGATACCAATTATGTGTAATGGTGCAGAACCAGGTTACATCAGCTTTGAATTTCAGGCAGTTCACATTCCATTTTACCTGCATTTGCAGAAAGTTGAGACAGTGTCAACTCCCACTTAGGATTCAGTTGATCACAGTGTTACAGAAAGTCAAACTGACAGTTAAGGGGAAGTGAAAGGTTCTGGGTCAGATCTCTGTTGGGTTTTATTTCATTCTCATTAGTAACAATAATACAACGAACTGTGTTAGATTTTGAGGCTGAAACACATGCATATGTATGGCATATAGTTAAATTATTTGTCTGGATATATGAAAGACAAGTAAAAGAAATTTTGGAATAATTTGGGTAAGAAAAGTGTGCCTCCCTTCAAAGTGAGTCGGTTTAGCATTAGGTAATGTGTTGTCTGGGATAGGTGAACCAGGCATGATAACACCATCAGGTGTGCAGTCTCTGTTAATTGTATTCATTTCAAAGGGAGCAATAAACATTAGGATGCTTTAATTCAGTTCATTTCAATGGGAGCAATAAACATTAGAAGCCCTTTAGTGTCCCTTTTTGAAGGGTCCCACTTGACTAATTTTGCTCTAATTCAAAGAGGAAAGACAGTGAACATGATTAATTTAACTCTTTGCATGGCAAAACATTCATTTTGAAGTTGTTTCCTCCAAAGAAATTACTAATTACAATAATAAAAATTAATATTCATTGCCATTCTAGATATGACACTGTAGCACCAAAAGCTCCAGCCAATATAGGCTGATGAACTCACTGAAATAATACACCCCACGAGGGGATAGTTCCTTAGAAATTTAAGTGACCATTTTCTTTTTTTCTGGAGGAGCAAGGTAGTGACAGAATGATGTGGTAATGTGGCTGGTCCACCTTCAAGGGTTTCTCTGTCCTTGTGTTTTGCTGCCTTGGGCTCAGGAGAAATTGGACCGAAAGTAAAAAATTCTGGCATGGCAATGCCTGGCATTTCCCTCTTTGCCTTGGGAAGCTGTGTGTCTCTGGCCCCAGTAACATCTGGTCACTGATTCCCACTAGCAATCACCCTCTTTTATGAACTGTTATTAGTACTGTTGCTGTTACTGCTATTGTTATCTCAGTGCTTTTCTTCTAGGAAATTGTTATCCCAGTCAATAATCTCTGCTTTTGGTTACTTTCTCACTGGACAGGATGGGGGAAAAGGAAGTGGCTGTTGGAGCCTAATTTCCAGCTGGCTATAAACCATGACAAACTATTATGGTGACTGAGGGACTGGAGCATCTCTGCTGTGAGGAAAAGTTGAGACTGTCCAGTCTGGAGCAGAAAAGGCTTAGTGGGATCTTACCAATGTACAGAAATTCCTGAAGGAAGGGTGCAAAGAGGACAGGGCCAGGCTCTTTACAGTGGTGCTCAGTGAAAAGGCAGGAGGCAGTGGCCACAAACTGGAAAACAGGAAACTGTTACTTGGGAGTGATGGAGTACTGTTACAGGTTGCCTAAGGACCTTATGGAGTCTCCATGGAGAGAGCCATGGAGATATTCAGAAGCTCTCTGGACATGGCCATGGGCAGCTGACTGTAGACTGACCTGCTTAGGAAGGAGATTGGACTAGATGACCTTCAGAGATCCCAGCCAACCTCACCCAGTCTGTGTTTTTGTAATAATCAGAATATTACTGTGCTATCAACTCCATTTTATTCACAGATCCAAAACACTGCACCATTCCAGAGGACACACAGTGGGCTGCTATTAAAAAAATTAACTTCATTTCAGTCAGATGCAATAAAATGTTGAAAGCAGACTCAATCCAAAGTTACTATTTAGACACAGAAATCTTAAATTGCAATAGCAAAGTTTATAAGAAAGTAGAGGCAGGAAGGGAAGGAGAGAAGGAAGGTGACAAAGAGACTGTCAAGCACTTTAATTAGTGAAACACTACCTGTTTGAAATGATATAATACTTATGCTCCTAGCAAATAAAAAACAACCCCCTCAAACTGCAAGAAACAGAATAAAACCCTCCTGATAACTTAACTCATTGTGTGAGGGGATTGTTTTCTTTATATTAGGGTAGAAGATCCAGATAAATACAGCCGAATTCTCATAGTTTGGTGATCTATTTTCTTTCTGTTACATTACTTTTTTCAAAGCTTTTGCCAGATGACAGATATCTATTATGGACTCATTTAGCTCTTGTTGAAGGTTATGGCTGACTTTTGGGGATTACAGCAGTACCATTACCTATTATGTTATAATTTAAGGGTGTACTATTATTGTTTCTACTGTCACAAATGACAAGTAGCTGTTGTATCCTTTGGTGTAACAAATATGGTATTTCACATTTAACATAATGCAGTTTAATAGGTGTTTGGTAAAGTTAATTTCCTTAAAGTTAATAGGAATCTTCTCATCAGCTTCCCTTGGTTCTGTTTTTAATCTCACTTCCTTTTATTTCTCATTTTAAGTTCATAGTGCATTAATATTACTTCAGGATAAGTGAAACACATCCTATCTATTTATCTATCAATTAATTCAATCCATCTGGCTTATAGTAACATAAAACCTCAGCACATCACAATATTGTATGCATATTAACTAAAATTTTGTGGCAAGATGTCAGTTAAGAACTATATCCTGCTTCTGCTTTTTTCCTCTTGGGTCAGCCATTTTCATCCTCTTTTACAAGGAGTTGCAAATGTCTGTATCTGAGAAATGTGTTTTTCACATTTATGTTTGAGTAATTTTCTGTAACATTTTCAGTCATTTTTTCAGTATGTGTATACATTTTGACTTTTTTCCTTCAAGTACATGTGTATGCCCTCCCTCATCTTGTGACTGCTGACACTGAGCTTCTGATTTCCAGGAAAATATGTGAAATCACACTGGTATATATTAGTATATATAACATCTCTAGACAAACACTTTAACTCAAGTAGACTGTGTATCCTTAGGTGGAAGAATAAATGCCTCAGTATGCTGTGATAAACTGTTTAATAAAATAAAAAAATAATGAAACCCTTCTTTTCAGTCCAGGCTGCTGTATTGCCATACATTTTATTGGTCTGAGAGGTAGAATTCTTGGCAGAGAAATCATCCCATGGGCCACATAAAGGGCACATGGTATAATTCAGCCTAGTGTAACTATAAATGACCAGAATGGAGTCCGAAAGGTCTGCTCAGTTCAATATCTGATTTATGTTCTGCTCTGTGGTGAGGAGATTTTGGAACTGACACAGAGAGAGGGTGAGCCACATGCTGCAGTTGTAACTGTCCAAGTGAAAGAAAGTACATGGAGCAGAAGCATTTCCCAGTGATTAATTCAGCAAACACTATTCTCTTCATGGGAAGACATTTATTTTAAAAATTCTTCAGGCAGTCATATGTGCTAGACATTTATAGAGGTGCATGCTATATGCTACGTTTTGAATAAAAGTGTATTTTCCTCTGGTGACATTTACCTGTGGAATTCCTTATAAAATAAAGAAGGTCAAGCCTGTTGAAAGTGTGGTTAATGACAAGCTACAAAAATAGGGTAGAATGGAGGGGAATTTTGTCCTTTTTTTACACACTAGCAGGAGCTATTGCACAGATGATCTGACTTTACTGGATTTGGTTATAACATTCTCATCTCATTCTTCTACTGTCCTTGGTTTCATCACATATGCAAAATTTACACTTCCTAACAAATATAATATAGGTGGCAAACAATTTCTTAGTACTTTCCAGAAATAAAATATTTATCATTAGAAATATGCTTTTACCTTTATTCTAGACAGAAAAACACTGTTTTATAAAAAAAGCTGGTTATTAAAGTCATCAAAAGAAAAAGTCCCTTAAAGTAAATGGCTTACTCTGGAAAATACGTATCTACTTGAATCATGTATAAACCTTTTCTTTGTAGAAATATTTAATAGTATACAAAAGGACTAACTATTCACTTCTTGAATGTTCAGTAAATCAGCTTGTCTTGTCTGAAAATATGAGGCATCAGATAATGTTTATCAGGGCTTAAGATTAAAGAATACATGAATTATTTTAGTATATAGAAATGCGGTAAATTTGACTAATAAGGAGGTGCTTGAAAAAAGGACAAAGTTAAATGCTTTTTTCCCTGCAAAATTCAGTTTGGATGGACTTTTTCCAATAATGATATTT
The DNA here is from genome assembly GCA_008694505.1 of Cyanoderma ruficeps. NCBI lineage: Eukaryota > Metazoa > Chordata > Aves > Passeriformes > Timaliidae > Cyanoderma > Cyanoderma ruficeps. The sequence goes on from VZDJ01000141.1 coordinate 4,808,524, forward strand.
TGTTGGATTGATTGTACACTGTCAATTATTTTCCTTTTAAAATGGCGTTTATTCAAGTACTTTAGCAACCCATTTTATTTGCATCTTTTCTAATACCTGAACATGTAGGCAGTTAGAATTGTAAGACTTATCTGAAAGGGACTGAAATCATAAATCTTTGAAGATTTTTGACTTATAGATCAAGTTGATGCAAGTAGACATGATGGACTGTTTTTGTTTATGTTTTAGGGTTTGCTTGTTTGAATTTCAGTTTCCCAGACTCCTATTTTTAGTGATGATGGGTTTTATTTATTAAAACCCAACAAACCTATTTCTGTTTCTCAAATGAATCAAGATTTCTCTATGTTCCTACAAAGTTGTGAAGAGTTCTTATACATCCCATCATCCTGAGCTGTAAGATGTGTTATAAAACATTTGTTTAAGTATTTGTATTGAACAGCTTTTCACTATAAAAAGTTCTAAAAATATTTTTGATGAGGTTCAGTATGACATAAAATCTTTATTTCTCTTTTGATTATGGTATTTTGTCTGAGAAATTTCAGATTTTATGTAGATATGACAGAAGTCTTGAAAATTCCTGAGATTTCTTGATAGTTTTTGGGCCTATAGACTCCAGCATAACACAAAATTGTTCTTTCTACTTACCTCTCCTAATTTCTATTTTTTTTGTTACCATTTCAGTGGAGACTTACCAGCAAATAACCTTAACGGTCAGTAGACCACATTGGTGTCAAACTTTTGTCTCAGAAGACTGACAAACCAGAGGGTTAATTAGAATTGCCAGATGTTTGTACATTTGCCATGTTTCAAAGCAATGGAGAAGAACTAAGAGAATACTACCTATATTTTGGCAACAGACATATCTAATGGAGTTTTAAAGGTATTTAAATTATGTCAAAGTAGATCTCTAAACTCGTTTAACAAACAAATGACTGGTAATGCTTTAGATAAAAAGACATTAGTTAACAATTTATGTTTTACTTTACCTTAAGCATTTTGAGGGTGTATTGCTTATTGCATACTTTCTTCATCTACAAATTAAAGCTGCGGAAAACATTACTGTGTGGACTTTATGGCAAGAAACTTTGTACTGCTGATTTTGTTTCTAGCAAGAAAAAGATATATGTACAGTCTTTACAGGTTTCAGGTTTTTCAGGTTTCATTAAATGCGACACTAAAAAAATTAATAATAATAATAAAAATGGTGTGGAGCTGGAGATTGCATTAACACACACTGCATTTATGTTTCTGGAAGAAATACAAGACTCATAGTGTTGATTTTGAATTATTTTAGTATTTTGTTTGCATATCTTCCAGAAGAGAAACAGAAGTGAGGGTTCAGAAAATTGATCATAGATAATTGATTCAGATGGGAAAATGTGGAGCTTCATTAATTTTATGTAACTTTATCAATCTGAAAATTAGTTATTACTTCTTCATGTTAACTATGTACAATATAGAAATTTTGATCAGGACTAGGTGATATAGTTTTTCTATATAGTCAATAGAAATCTAACCAACACTCTTGCTTTATTATGTAATTCATCACACTTAAAAACCCCCATATATTTGATTAAAAAACTTGTACACTAAACCATTAGCAAGTAGAGAATTCTCTCCAGTGTGTATAAGTGAAAGCTTCAAAACTGCCTTAAACCTGAAGCCTGAGTTCTGGATGAAAATGAATTTTAACACAAACTATTACCCACAGCAGGGGTAGACTCTCTCAGAGACAGAATCATTTCACTAGCTCTTTGTGAGTGCTAATAAAGGCAAAAAACCGAATTAGCTGGTACACTAGAGAAGAGAATATACTACTTAACACACAGTTTGGCATATCCTTGACTAACAGTTCCAGTAGTATACAAAAAATTTTGCTTAAATAGGAAAAATACCACATCATCACTATTACAATAGTTTCAGATTTATTTCACTTTGTTAGCTTACTATTTTAAAATATCTAGAAAGTGAATCCTCAACACAGTCCTTAGGAAAGTAGTCATTTTTATGTGGCTTTTTTCCCCACTGCCATGTAATCTTTATAACTGCATATGCAAATATGGCAGCTATGATTGCAAACCACAGATTAAATATTTCAGCCATGATCTATATTTGCTACCTCCTGCTAAAATTATTGCAGCTTACCAGGAAATTTCTTTGGATACTTTTGCTGTCTCTTACTGTCCTGCTCTTCACATCCCTGTAACCTTCCAAAAAGAGGGAACAATAACCTGTTTTCTAATGCTGTCAGTCACCTACACAAACCATCACTGTGGCTGTGGCTATGTACCGTAGGCTACATGACAGCTACACATCTCATGCATCTTTCCACTACTCTCCTTTACTTGAAAACCATTAAAGAGGTTCTTATCCACCTTAATTTTTTACCATACTAAAAGACTTCCCATGAAAAGGTCAGGTTTCCATTTTTGTTGGTATTTATTGTAATAAAACGAGGCAGACTTATTTCTTATATTCTCTTCATGACACTTTTTTCACGTCATATGGCATGCAGAGAAGGGATGAAGGTATGTATAATTGTGTGTTAGAAAGTGACACCATGAATATAACACTGGCAAAACATAAAAGGCGTAGAAAAGCACAAACAGTGGAACAAGCTTGTCAAAGAGTGTAAGTTCTAGCACAGTAATGTAGAGGAATTTTGAAGAAGTATTCCCAGGTGAGAGCTATCTACAGCTGACCCTGAGCAGCAGGTGTAAGTTGCGTTGTAGCAGGGTGAAGTGTGCTGTTAACAATCAGGACCTCAATATAAAGTACTAAGCAAGCTGGCAAATATTGCCAACAAATCATGAGCAAACCAGAAGTGATTTAAAGTTGTACCTGCTTCTGAGCCCAGGTGGGGGGAGAAATACAATATCTTTTACAGTTTTGTATCACAGAAGGTATGAATTACCAATGCAAGAGCTTTGCAAGCAAGAGTCATGGCCAAAGAAGAAAAAAGTCTGTGCCTGAAGTTTACATGAACATAGTATTGAAAGCAGATTCTTTTTTAAGAGGTAACAAAATTCATGCTGAAAACCCAAAGGAAGGATAATATCTGATTACATTTGAGTACTGCTTGCTGTGATGTTTCTTGAGAGTACAGCCTACAGCAGTAAGGCAGTGTCACAACAAGGGTCTGCCAGAGTTCTGAATCTGTTTTGCTGCCTGCAGTTGGTGTGAGGAACATGCTGAAAACAAGCAGTGAACTGAGTTACTAAAGTTGTCTTTTGCTGGAATGCATGGATCTTTAAGTTATGCATAATCTTTAGTGCGTCAACACACATCAAAATACGGAGCACAGAAGTAAGTTCAGCCATGTGAATGGTTATGAAACTGGAAAGATGCACAATCTCTTGCGTCCTTTGCAATGGGATTGTTTCTCTGCTGTTTTTGTTGTCAGCCCAGCTACCTCACACCCCCTTGCTGCAGTGAGTCTCGTGTTTTCTAGTTTCAGACCGGGTAGGTAAAATCTTGCCCTGCTGAAAACAGGAGTTTAGCTATTGATGTCTGTGGCTTTCTCTAAATTTGTTGTCCAAGGACTTCTGTGTGCTGGGTGGAGCTCTATGTGCTGACTGCTTGCTGACGTTTTTTCCCAGCAAGGGAAAGCCAGGAACACTGCCAGCGCTTCTTATATCAGGCTTATGTTTTTTTGAATTAAATTTTACATATGGAGCCATTGCATCCTTTTCCAGGTCTCTGATTTTCTGCTTGGTCAAGACGTGATTGATGAGGTTAAACTTTTGCCATGGGATTAAATCCTCTGAGTGCAACCTGCAGACACTCGCAATGCACAGGCATGCTTGCATTGTCTGACTCTGTGATTATTTGTTATGCAATTTTCTCATCTCTTTTATTTCACACAGAGAAAATATCGGAGCCTGCTATAAGAAGAAAACCCTGAAACCTCACTCCCAGGAAAAGGATGTGAAAACCTGAAACCAAATGCTTTAGGAATTCTTCCATTTATTGGCATGATAACCACACCTCTGAGATGCTACATTGCCACCACTTATTTTAAACCTGGGTCAATGAGCACCTTCTTTGGCCAGACATCTGAAAATGCACTGCACGTTCCTTTGGCAGAAATTCTCCTTGCTGTACCTAAAAGCAAGACTAGACTAGAATAAAAAGAATGATGGATAAGTTGGAGGGAATTTCCAGACTTACAAGACTGAAGGGGAAATGAGAAAATTCAAAACAGCAATTGTGAAATGATGTAAAGACAGTGATGTAAACATGTTTTTCACATCTTTTACAAGGTGCAGGACTGAAAAAATACAGAATTATGTTTCAGCTTTAATGCTTTGGCCTAGCAGAGGCAGTTCAGTATAGGATTTTAATTTTCCAGATTAAGTGGCCTAGAAAAACTAAGATTTTGCATCAGGAAAAGGAAATATCACAGATTATTAGACACTGAGAGAGCATGCATGCTTATATTAACCTGGAAAAGATTGAAAGTGGTGTCCCTAAAATATAGAGTTAGGCACTCAGGGTATTAAAAAAAGGAGCAAAGATAGATAAGCAAAATTTTCTTAAAGCAAGACTTGTAAAAGATTCTAAAATTTTCTTTTTAGTGTAAATTAATCATTTTAGTACATTATATTCCATGATGATCATTATTTATTTCTATTGTTTCCACTCAGAAAAGCTAAATGTACTGGAACAGACTTCTCCTGCTGTGCTTGGCTTCTTTGAATTGTTGGACAGGTCTGAAAAGAAACTGGAAGCAGGCTGTTGTTGCCCATTCAAGATTTCCCCTGGGATGCAAAGAAAGAAAAGTCTTGGAAAAGGCAAAATAGTTGCTCCAGCATTTCCATGCATGTCAGCTTAGTGATTATTGTAGGAGTAGAGAAAGGCTTGTCTGCTCTAGCTTGTCCCCTCTTCCTCACAATGAGGATCCCCACATATTAAGAGCTCAGTAGTCTCCCCTTAAGGAGTCTGCTGAGTCACCAATAGATTTCCTCACTCAGGTATTATCCCGAGAGGACCAGATGACATGTTACATGCAAACCCAAGACCAAAAATTTAAGGTAAGACATGAGCAAAGCAGTAGAGAAAATTATATTTTAATGGTTTCAGTCCTGACCATCGCACAGCTTACTTCATTTAACTTTCATAGGGATAAGATATTTGTGAACTTGAATAGTGCACATTCATTTAGAATGAGGAGACATATCAAGTTCATCTGCACCAAATGATATATAAGAAATAAACAAAATATAAATTGAAATGTATCTGTGCCACACTTGTGGCAAACAGTATAAATGTTCTTTCAAAAATTCTTTGCACATTTTTAAAAAATTATATCAAACTATGGAAAGAAATGGCATTAAATATGGATGAACAAGAAAAATTGAAACCTGAATCCACTCCCCAGATATCTCATCTAGTTACTAGCACATCTGTTTTCCTTTAGGTAAGACAAAAAGATTCTTACCACATCCCTTTTCAGCCCTTTAATAATGGAATTAATCCTTTTAAAGAAGATATTCATTTAAATATATTTGTTATGTCAACGTAACAACCAGTCTTCAAAATGTTGAACAAGCATGCTGTCCTTGAAAGAATATACAGCACAGCTTCTTCATGGAAAACATCCTAAAATCACAATAACTTCAATATAATAGGGAATAGCTTAATACTACACTTGAATTCAATGATCAAATATCCAATAAGCAGTCATAATGTGAGATCTGATTTGGATCCAAGAATATGGTTAATTTCCAATCTTCAGTTTAAATATTTAGTAAAATTGTGAATATTTTCTTAGTGTTGTGTCTATAAGTCAGTACACCTTATTTAACACTGCCTTAATAGTTAAAATTTTTAAGAATTGGTGATTTTATTTTTGCTTTTCAAATAGTTAAATTTAAGGAAAAAAAAAGGCTCCATCTATTGTAAAGACTATTTCTAAGAAAACAATAATATGACAAAAAATAAAATGTTAAACTATCATGGACAATGAAACAAATTTTCAAATTGTCAATGTCAATGTGTTTGGGAAAATTTTTTTACAGAACTATAGCAAGAATTTAAATATTGAGAAAAAGATGACACTGTCTGTAGCTTTTCCTTCTTTGTATTTCTAACAGTTTTACAGAAGTGTTTGTCTATTTGGACCATGCCAACATGTGAGTTCTCTTCTATATTGTGTGAAGAGGAATTTTGCAGCTTTTAAATCTATTTTTTAAGAAAACATTTGATGGGAGTGGCAAACCATCTCCCTTTGGAGGAAATATAAAAGATGTATTTTGGTTTGAACTTCCAGTGTTGTGGTTTTATTTCACAAACTACTAATTAAGATTTCAGAGCTCCAAAAGGATAGAATTTTCCTTCAGTGTGACCTCAGAGGTTTACTTTAGTAAGTCATTGTCTAATAAACCTTGCAATACAAGCTCATTCATAATATGTTACATCAAGTAATGATATTACACTCTGATTTTAATTTCAAACTTGGTTAACACCTAAAATGGGTAAAAAAACCATCCAATCCTTTCCTCAGACTGGATCACCATTTTTTTAATTACTTGAACCAGAAGTTCTCTGTCAAAATTTTTGCTTTGAATCACATGAACTCTCAAGAAAAAAAAAAATTTTTTTGCTACTGTTTATCAGACAGATGGAAAATGTGACTCCTCAGTGGCATTCCACCTCAGTTCCTGGACCACACAAGGCTTTTCAAGGCTTGAGCTGTCTGCTTACCAGTGCTCCATAAAGTTTAATATAATGTCGCCTTTCATAATCAGAACTTAGTCAAATATATGTGCCAGTCTGGTAAGAAGTGAATAAAGCTGATGCAAAACCTATTTCAAGTGGGTATATCCAATACTAAATGTCACATTTTAGTGGTTGACAAACATTATCACTTCATTTCACAGTACAGTAAACAACTCATAAGTCACTGGCTAATTTGATTGACAGTAGCCTTGGGCATTCTTTAGAAATCATTTAGTATACTGCACTGAGTCAGACTTTCAGGGCAATTGACCTCAAAAATATGAAAAAAATGGTCCTATAGTCTGCTTAAAATGAAGGAAAAGGGGGAAATCAAAAATGTGAGAACAATAAATTATAGAAATTTCTCATTTGAGTAAGTAACAGCTTTAATAGCTTTCTTCAAGAACTGAGTGCACTCAATTGAACATCTGCTTTCCAGCTGTGTATATTGATATATTACCAGGGTTTTATCCTCTTCTACTTTAAATATATCCATAAGTTTTTCAGGGCTCCACTACCTGACTTTCTGACAATGCCTTGATTGTGAAAGATATAAAAATGTCAAAAATTCTGTAGGCCATTTTATGCCCAGGATATTATTTTTCAATTGAATCCAAAGACAGATGTCTATGAACAATTAAACCATTCTCCAATCACACCTTGTTCCAGCTGGGATCATAGAATTAAAAGGAAATAAGCCATCATGATTCACTTATTGCCAGAGTACCTAGTGTTTCCTGTACAGCTGATAGATTCTTATTAAACAATTCTGTCGATGGAAAATGAATATTGTCCGCTGCTTGAACTTCTAAAGTTAGCTCTTTGATATTAAATTTGATTTTCTTTTCTTATAATAATTCATACACTTAGTGACTGGCTTCAGAAATTCCCATTAGATGGAGATTATGTTATCTAAAGCTTACTAAATCCCACATCAGGTCTCAGGGAGTTTAGCTGTAAAGCAGAACACTGAAAAGACCTGTAGTGGAAAGAGGAACTTGCTAATCAAAGAAATGTAGCCTGGTGACTCTTCTATTAAAGGAGATGTGGAAAATGTTTACTTCTTTACCCCCACCTTAATATGAAGTTACCTTTTTCAACTCCCTTTGCCACTGTTTCTTTCTTGGCAGCCACAAAGCTCAGACTTAGTAAGTCTACAGCAAGGGGCCAAATATTATGTGCCTGTGAACCAAAATATCATCGGTATGTTTATGTTTTAGTGCTTCAGAACAGCTATACTCCCATTCATGTGGGGAACATTTAATTTCTAGACTATGCCCAGAAAGATTGCTAATAAAATATTTCTGCACTTTGTAGATAGACAGTTTGTGATAGGTTATATATTTTGAAAGAAATATACACTCTCACCATTTCCCCTGGACACAATAGAGCAGACACAACCAGCCTTTGTTTCAAAAAGCTGTTATAAAATTGAAGGGGAAAAGCTACTGATTGATATGTTTAATTTTATTAAATGGTACCAAAGAAACATGATTGCATCTTTCAGAAACACTAGCAATTAAAAGGATGCATTAAAGTGTGTAAGTTAAATCTCTCAGGCTTGATAAGTTTTTGCAAAAGATTGACACATATTAAACTTCTGACTATGGAAATTACAATCAAGTGAGAAGTCATTTCCTTTAAAATGTTGTGATTCTCAATAAGACAGAGGAGAAAATTTAAAAGATTGAGAAAAAGCTGATGCAAATGTGTTTCTTTGTACCATTGAAAATCTGTACTAGGGGCACTGGTTTATATTACACACTTCTTGCCTATATGTATGCACACTTAACTTGAAAGAAAAAAAAAAAAAACAAACCAGGTCAGCTTCTGCTCACAGGCCCAGGCCAAGAAAATCCTTTAAGCATGTGCTTAAGTTCAGCAGAGGAATAATAATGTCGACATGAAGAAAACTCCACATATGTTTAGGTGATTTAAATGTTCACAGGTCCAGGGTAGTTTTATTTAGGATCTATTCTCTTGTAGCAGCAAGCACTAACATGACTTCCACTTTCCTTCTACAGATCCACTATTTATAACAGAAAAGAAATTGGTAGGGCTGGGTAACTCTTTGCATAGGTATGAGTTTATATAACAGCAGTCATCCCTTGAGTCCATCCCATTCCACCCTGTCTGTGTCTCCCTGTCTCACTGCCACCCTGCCCCCGACTTCTTATTCTATTTTACCCAACAATGCTGGAACATACAGGATGTTTGAAAATCAAGAATAACATAAACATGTTATTTGACCAAATGTATGAGACAAAATTTGTTCAACATCTGTCTTGCAGAAAGAAGTACTGAAGTAGCACTTCAAGGGAAAATACACTCAGAAAAGTTAATTTTTTTTTCTGTTTGGTTTTCTTTTTGTTGTTGTTTTGTGGTTTTTTGTTTGTTTATTTTGTTTTGTTTTCTTCTTAACCTGAAGCAGTCCTATTCCAGTTTCTGATAGGAAAAAATCTTAATTTTCTTAGTGACTACATAGGCTGTAATTTTTTCACTGTTGAATTAAGGATAAAATTTAAAATGAAAAAAAAAAGATTGGAAAAAAAATTTTTAATTCTCACTGTTCACTTCATCTCCACCTGGATCCAACTAGGAGTTTAGTATTAACAATGCTGCTTGTTAAAAGCCAGCCAAACTCAATTGGCTGAGGGGTTATTATAATGATATAGGATACTTCCATTCAGAGATTCTTGCATTTATCATGGAGTGGGTATGGGGTTGTGGGGAACTGAAATACAGAAAAATTAAGCAAAGCATCAATATTCACACAACATATAAATGGCAGAAAAAAGAATTTCAGAATTCCCGAGATTTTAAAATACACACTAAACCTCAGACACTGCTTCAGCTCAAGCAGTTCAGCTGAATTTAAGTCTTCAGAGATTATACCCAGATATTCAATTGATTTGAAAGCTGTTCTCTCTAGATATGAAACACCTGAAAATTCTGGTAAATGTGGAATAAAACTTGCTGGCTGATAAAGGAAAGAATATTTTCTTAAGCAACTGCTGGCTCTTTCCTCCAGATCTGTATGGTGAAAAGATGCATGATATTTGTTGCTTTCTCTTCAACCCTCTGAATTACCTTTCAGGCTTTTTTTTCCCCTCCTCTTTTATCTCGAAAAATAAATTCAGAGATATGGTTGAAAATCAAGTCCTTTGTAACACTTTCAAATGCTTGTAATTTGTGCCTAGTAATGAATCTTCTTGTTGCAAGGATATTAAAAATTGCATTATTAGTATTTTACAAAGTATTCTATGAGACACAAGACTGAAACATTCACACTTTGCATTTAAGTTGCCCTAAACTTCGTCTGCAGACCTTTTTTAGTTGAGTAAGAGAAATTTCCCCATAGGATTACTGGGAGTTTAGATATACTCACTCTCTCGTCTCCCCACATATTATAAAGTTACCATGGTGGACTTAAAATCTTTGCTAAAATGCCAATACAAAGCAGAAGCTTTGTCTTATTTTAAATATTCTACTTTTCAAAAATGTATTTATTGACCTATTAGCATTTAAAGTAATTTGTGTTCCCTCAGCATTAAAAGGCAGAAATTTTTCAAAATTAGCATCACTGAATTATATTGTTTGTAAGATTGGACAAGATCTGTCAAGAATTCATGGTTGATATTGATATGGATTACTGATAAAATCATGTTAAATGAAATAACATAATTTACATTACATCTGACTGAAAAGAGAGAGTCTGATAAGTTTTTTCTCGTTTAACGTCTGAAATCAGAATGGTGACATCCTAATTGGCATTCAAAGGAATGCTGAGGTAGAAAAGTGTTGCTGCAGGAGTGAATGTTAACAATGTGAAAGATTTACATTACATCTGGGGAAGTCACGGCACATTGGATGGGCTCCAGCAGGTAAGAAACCTCTGTGTGGGAAAGGCAAATAATTGTATGTCACAGGATCAAAGAAGTTCTTGAAATGTTAGAGAAAATTACTACATGAGTTTAGAAGAAAGGTTTCTTCCCTCGTGGAAAGCTTGCACTGGCTGTCACATGCAGCCAGTGAAAGAGAAGGCTGCATGTCCTAAAAATGTCGGGAGGCTATTGCTGGAGAGATTAGGGAAGCAGGTTGCAGCACAGAGATCACACTGCCCTTTGGCATGTGAAGGAGACTTACAACATGAGGTTTCAAGTCAAAGAAAACTCCCACAGGAGCTGAGGACTAAAGAAAGATTCATTTATTTTGTGTAGTTGTAGGCTAGGGCTTTTTTTAGCATGTAGTTTGAGGTTTGCACCTAAGCATCAACGCAGATTTTTGTGAGGGGTATAGGAGGATGTAGTTTATTGTCTTGCTGAATTTTTGCAAATAAAATTTGATTTGGGTAAGACACCTCTGTTTCATGATCCATTGCTTCAATAGACATACCCTGTAGTGAGTTTAAAAAAAATTAAATGAATGTTTTATTTTATACCCTGAGATAGTCCAGATGTTGATTAAACTGCCTTCCACATGCCATCAGGTGTTAAATTTAAAGTCTATGGCAAAAACCAAATGAAAAACTCTTCCTGTCTCCAAAAGCAGGAGCTTGCCAGGGTATTTATCAAGGTAGCAAAAGTCAGGCAAGTAGGAACTTAAATAAAAATCAAATACCAACTTCAGGATTTGTAGTTTTGAAATTCCTTGAGATTAGTCTCTCTTGGTTTCCCTTGAAATTAATGATGGCAACAGAATTGATTTAGATGAGAATGTAGTGAGCTTAGCCAAGAGCAAATCTCCAAATCCTGCTCCATGAACACCTAATCCTGAGAGATTAAGTTACAGAAAGCATTTCTAGTATTCCTTTTTTCAGCTTTCTTCCCATGGAGCTATACCCTATCAAAACAAACAACCATTTTGCAAGGATGAACTTGTGAAAGAAAAAGGAGTCTCATTTTCTGTGGTGTAAATTTGCCACATACTTTAAAACTCTGTTTTAGATAATGATTTTATGTGTTACTACACGACCAGTATAGAGTCTCTGTAAGGTAATATGCACATGCTCACTGCAACAGAGGATGCTAATCATGTACTTTAACAAACTCTTGCTATTTTTAGAGGAATTACAGCTAACTCTAACCAAAATCTCCTGTCTGTGAACTCAGTTACTTGGTTCAAAATATGAAGATTAATAACTACCCAGGTAATACACTTCTAAAGAACTTATTTAATGATCACAAATGCCAATCATTTAGTGATCTTATGTAATTAAAAATACTTTTGAAAACTTACATTGACCCATGCCTCCACTTATCACAGTGTGTAGGATATTCAGATGAGAAACCTGGAAGAGGCCTCAGAGTTGTTTGAGAATGGACTAACCTGTAAGGACACGTGCCAGGTTCTGACCTTTGCCCTTAGGTTGGTAACCAAGTTCTTCTATCTATTGATATAGACTAAATTTCCTTCCTGGGCTTTACAGACCTCCATGAATTTCCAGAAGATATTTTTGCCCAAAGCGAATCTATGACTTCCCTCCTTACGTCTATCATGGTTTGAGAGTGAGAAGACTGAACAGTACAGTTGGTCCTGCTTTTTGTACAAATGCTGCACATTGCTACGTTGATCTTGTGTGGTATCTGTTGTCATTAATTGAACTTTTTTTTTTTCAAATAGGCATTCCTGATTATGAGGACAAAACACTGTAAGTGCAGGAACAAAATAAAGTTTTCTAAAGTCACACCTTTTCTCTTCATTTCAAATAAGGTTTCTAAATTCCAAAGCAGTGTTGTCTCTTGACAATGGCATCATGTTTAGAGTTACTACTTCATTTGTCATGTGATATTAGTCTTTACACCTTCTTTAATCTTTTTTTCCATTTCAAATTCTGACTTCAATCTTCTGTCTCTTTTTGTAATGTGCAGGCTCATGGCTAAAGAAAGAGACTTTGGCTGAAGAAAAGTTCATGGAATGAGGTTGATATTGAAACCTTATGGAATAACCCTAGCACAAAATGAGAGAATTTGGTGTACTAGATGATAAAAAAATTAATCTGTCTTCTTCCCCTCCTTCAAGAATTTGGTATTTATTAATATCTATTTATCAAGCTTTTTACTTAAACAAAGTAAGTACATTCTAGTTATATCACACTGGAAAAGGATGTTGCTGCTACTTACAATTTTCTGACAAATTGTGAGGCATGTTTATTCACTCATTCACTCTAGAGGTTTCTGCAGTTCAAACAACATCTACTGGAAATGAGAAGTGAATCTTTTGTCTGTATCACTTTATTGTTTGCCTGGTTTTCATTGTATGTTCTTTAGCCTGATAAAAATTAGCTGAAACAGGGTTTTTTAAAGTTCTGTTTCCTTAGCAATCAATACAGAAAATAGGACTGAGGGGAGGAACCTAAGATAAAAGAGGAACTTTAATATGAATAAACTCGCTCTCTACTGTTCGTGCAAATAAGGAAATGGGAGAAAAGGGACTTAAAATGGGAAAGAGGAAGAAATTAAATACTAAGCAACATTGAAAGTAGAGGTGTGTATTTTGTTATATATGGAAGGAAAAAAGTATAAAAGAATCAGGAGAAATGATGAGGAAGGTATAGTCTGGTCTTAAGTCTGGGATTCCTGTAGAAAATTGTAGCGCTTGCAGTATTATCGGTGAAATAACAGCTGTTCTATACAATTACCCCTGAGAAGTTAATAAAGAATGGGAGGAGAAAAACCTTTTAATCTCCCTCATTTCCTTTCCCTCATGTTTTTAAAAAAGGAAGTTACTACTCGTGTGTCCTGTGATTTTTCAAAGTAAGTGCAATTCAGTATACCAGAAATCACAGTAAGAAACACATTCTCTCCAAGTTTTCAGCTATTTACAGAGTCAACAGATTTTGATAATGCATAGAAATATTTTTTATCATTTTAATAGCTTAAATGTCAAAATGCTTCATCTGCTTAGTTTGTAAAATCTCCTTTTCCTTGGCAAACCTTTCCAACAGAACTACAGTATAGATAAATAAATGGGAATGAATACAGAAGGGTTAAATTGGAGCAAGTGAATGTATTTTGTTTTGAGATTCACAGTGCAAAATTAAAAATATTTTTCATTTCTATCCCAATTAGAGAATAATCCTAGAAAAACTAGGACTAGATTTCTCATGCTTGCTTATTTTTTCCCCCAATTTACAGGGTGCTCTTTTATATACCCCAACCACAGAAGCCCTTCTTAATGGTGATGTTTTCATGTCTCCGTTCACACATCCGAGGTTTTAAAACAAGCTATCAATAAACAAGGACAATTTTTTGATTATAAAATATTTACATAATACTATCAAAAATTTAGGCTCTAAATCTGTTTGTTGAATGCCCTACATAATATATTTTAGAACCAATGAGACATTCCACTTTAAATCTTGTTATGTTTTAAAAATAGAGAACAACCATCTACACTTTTCCCCTTTACCCTAGTTCTCAGCTAAAGACACAGAGTAAATTAAGTATTGCTTCTTGATCTTTTTCTTTACAAAGTGCCAAGAAAGTGTTTAAAACTTTTTTGAACTCTTGTGAATGCCTCTAGAACCTTTACCCTATTCACCTCAAATACGGTAAAAAAATGATTCAACAGTATTAGCTGTGACCTCCTAATTTGAGGTCAACATGGCTTTACTTGCAAATAAAACTCCAAAATAAAATTAAGAAGCCATGTTCCTTTACAAAGAATTGTGATCTTCCCCTTTTGTGTAACGTTTGTGTAATGTTATATCCATGCTTCATGTCTACTTTGAAAAACAGCTGTGACAACACACAAAATGTATCTGATATTTTTAGATCTACTTATCTCTTGTTCTATGTAAACACCTTTCTGCCTCTTCTGAGACAGTAATTTTCATATTTGACATGTACACTAGTGCCTCCTGCTTTGGGATATAATATGCTATGGCTCCTGTAAACCCCATCCCTCTTATTAAAGCCTAAAATATCTTGCAGCCATTGTTTTGCTAAGTGTTCTCTGCCTCTGGAGTCTTGATGACATAATTCAGATCTGCTTTCAAGATCCTCACCTTAGGCCAATTACATTCTAATTGCATGACTTTATGATTTCTTGGGAAAGGAGAAGTAAAACACTTCATATTACATTTTTTAATATTTTGAGGAGGAGGTGACATACAGAAGACATTCGCATTACACGCTAAAATTGTGTGGACATTTTCTTTAAATAAATGTGACAGCGCAAAATCAATGTGTACTATGCTTAATGGATACTCAGTGAATCACTATTAAGATTTTTAAAAGTGCTTTATTAATTTAAATATCTTATTACATTTAGTCAAGGTGTAGGTTTGGCAAACTTACTGAATTTTTTTTTGTGATTTTTTTGTGATTTTTTTTGTTTAATTTTCACTTTAATTTATACTGCTTTTATAAAAGACAACATTTTAAAGTAACCTTGTGATCAGCAAGGAAATCTTGAGAAGACATTTCATAAAAGTAGATGTGTAGGCAGAGACAAATCTTAATCCTGGAAGAGAAAACAAACGGATTTAAACTGCAAATAAAGTGACAACTGCTCACAATAAAGGTTATTAGTGTAATAAATCTTCAGAGCAGTTTTCTTAAAAGCATGGTAGAGTGTTCATCCTCTGAAGTTTTTATATTATTTCTGAGGGTCCTTCTAATTGGCTTCAGTTTACAGTTGTAACAAACTGTAATAGAGCTGTGCTGACTTTGCAAAAAGTGATAGAAGTAAGTTTCACACCCTCAAATATTTTCTCTGAGTATTAACAATCCTTAACCTTGCTGAGAACCCACCACATATACAAATGTAATAAGAAAAAAACAACAATAAGAATAGAAAAAAACACTCAAGCATTTTTATACATCATGCTATGCCTATAATTTCTACTCTTTATATGCCTTAGAACATAAAACAAGAGCCTTTGTCTTTTTATAATTTTAAATGTTTGGATAGAAACACCATTCTTTTGCTCTTATCTTTAAAACTGTCCAAAATAACAAAGTACTTATTTTCAATCATATATTAAATTTCCCAGTTGCTAAGATTTATCAGCTTAAAAAAAATCAGAAATTGTGAAAGGACATCTCTACATTGCCTTTGAAAATGGTACAAGTAAGTTGTACTCCTTTGTAATAAGAGAAACATTTTCATCTTTATTATGAAGGCAAAATCAATATATTCATTTCAGAATGCATAACTCAGAAAGTTATTATAATAGATGTTCTTTGGAGAGCCAGGATAACTAGTATCTAGTTTATTTAGTTATAAAAGATATAAAAAATGCTCATAAGAAAATGCCTTTAATGAAAATTCCCAAAAGGTGGATTGTGATAAGCACTGCTCTGCCTATCCTTACTACACAATTTCTCAGAGATCTTAAGGAAGGGATTTCTATATTGAATGAAAATTAGGAAATTAAGCTTTTTTCAGTGAATTTTTTGAGCAAGCACACAAGACCACGTAGAAACAGTAAAGACTAACATAATAATGTAAACTGAATTTCAATTTGAATTCTCCATATGCTGAGTGAGAGCCAAATAACCAGGTGTGTGTATATATATGTGCATACACATATAAGCAGTTCACATTTCAAACCTAATGTGTTATGACAGGAATAGTTTTATGTAAATTTTTGAGGTTTTTTAAAAGGCAAAAATCTTCAACCATAAGGAAAAAGAATCAGCTAACATGCTGCCATCACCACTACCAATTGCATGCCTTCCCTGCAGTATACTTCCAGCTTATGTGACCTAACCTCTTACTGACCTTAGAAAAAAACTTTTCTTTATTTTAAAATGTTACAGAAATTATATAAATATATAGGCCTGCTAAAGTCTCCATAGTAGTATTCTTCCTCCTGTCTCAGAGAATATACCAAGCATATTCCTCATAACTTCCTGAATTTCAGTAAATATATGCCCAGAGTCAAAGTGACCTAAATGCTTTCCACTTCTAAGTACAATTCATGGACTGTCTGAAGAGCTAATCAGACTGGAAACAATAACTTTCTGGGTGAAATCCTATCCTCTTAGGCTGCTTTGTTTCTCATCTCAGAAGAACCAGGATTTTGTTTTCTATTTCTAGTTGGGCTTTTTTTTCAAAGATAGAAAAATGAGGAAAATTGAGCATTACAGAAACAGGCTGAATGCTACAAATCTTATTAAAAAAATTAAATTCCATGACTATAAAACTTAGCGGTTCTACAAACCTTTCAGTCTTTACTGTTCCAGAAAATTAATGCACCATTAACATACTCCTTACTTTTCTTTCCTTCACTCCAGAAAATAATTCTATAGTTTATACCAAAGACAGACAGAAAACTCAGGAAAGTCCATTTTAAGAGTCTAGCTTCCAAAAAAAAAAAAAAAA
>VZDJ01000141.1:4825581-4915448 GCA_008694505.1 Cyanoderma ruficeps
AAAAAAAAAAAAAAAAGAATTTTGACTTTAAGAGGGTTAAAAAATAAATTTTCATAGCAGGGCTTTGCTATATTAAGAATTATCTTTGTATTTGGCCTTTTAAATAACATCTGAACTTGTTCATGATTTTATCATTTGTTATGGACCTGTTCTAAATTCAAGTTTGGAAATTATTTTTAGAAATCCTGTAATATTTGACATTAGTTTAAAGGGAATGGCTGAATGGCCAAAATATGTTTATAAAGATCCAAACATGGCAATCCATGACTTTCAGATTACAAAGTTCAATCAGTCCTGGATTACATCATATTTGAGCTATATCCGAATTTTTTTTCAGAAAAGTTATAAAGCCCCGCTTCTCAGAATGGTTCAGAGGGGAAAGGACTTCTTGAGGTCATTTACACTAAGCCTCCTGTTCAAGCAGGGTCACCTTTATTGGTTACCTCCATATTCTGTTTAGAAAACCTTTTTTCCATGTTTGATTACACTCATAGTAGAAAAGTTTTTTGTTATGTACAGATGGAATTTCTTGGGCTTTAATTTGGACACATCACGACTTGTCAATGGGCACAATCATTTGCTTTAATCAGAACTTTATAGGTATTGAACAGATCCTCCTGAGACATGTTTTCCATGCTCAATCATTCCCATTTTCATTGCCTTTCCTCCACAAAAGATGCTCTAATCCCTTTATCCCCTTTGTGGCCCTTTGCTGGATTCTTTCCACTGCATTCCTGTCTCTCCTGTAGTCAGAAGTTAAGAACAGGATTCTGTTCTTCTAGTGTGTCTCACAAGGGATGAGTAGAGAGGAAAGATCACCCTGTTGAATTCCTGGCAATGCTTTTTCTAATGCAATCTAGAATATTGTTGTCCTTCTTGGCTATAAGGGCACTTGTTAGCTCAGATTTTCCTCTTGTGAGGGCATGAAACAGCAATGGGCACTCACAGTCCAGAAAGCAAGTCATATCCTGGTCCGAAACAAAAAACATGTGGCCAGAATTCCTTAAGGACTTCTCAGAAGAAAGTACAATGATTGTGGGATAGGGACTAGAATCACTGAGAGATTATCAGTGGTATGATAGGAGGGAAGGAAAAAGCAGGAAGGAAGGAAGAAGAGGCAAAACTGAAAATTTAGGAACTTCCAGCTTGTGTGATGAGTATTTGGGAATGGATAATGTTTCTAAAAAGATGCTAAAATACCCAGACTTTGATTTGGAATGGGAGAATCTGTATGTGCTAATAAAACCCAATCAAGATAAGAATGATGATGAGAAATAGCAAGGGCCTGAATTAGATCCTTTACAGCACAGGTCTGTGACTGGATTAGAGATATCTCTAACACAGGTTTGCCGAATGATGCTACCCACAAAGAAGGTCTGCAAAATGGAGACAATAATATTCAAATTGGGCCAATCACTCAAATTAGTGTGTTATTTCTAAAGGAGTTCTTTATGACAAAGAAATATGACAACGCTCTGGAGTTGTAACTACACAGGATGAAGAAAACTCAGTGTTTAAGGCCCTCAGATTCACATGGTTATTAGGTGTGATCATTTAGGATTGGGACAATGCCTCCTGGATGTCTGGACACTTTTAAAAAAATATTCTTTAAGCTTTGTTTGCTGTTCCTTATTCATTAATCATTGTTTCTTTTAAAGACATATTTAAAGAACTGGGGAGAGGTATGTTTGGTTTGCAATGATCTTTGAATTTTGTGTGTCCTGACATGTACTTTCTGCATGCCACAAGACAATTTTATATACCACAAAGACAAATGAAACCAGCATAACTTTGAAGGATGTGATGAAAATTTCTATTCCAACTCATTATTCACCCCTCAAGCGCACACGTGCCTCTATTACAAAAATGGACGTTTCTCTCTCAGTTTTATGCTGTTTAAGAAATAGTATGTATCATATATCTGCTTACATTCACTATATACATAGGTAAATAAATGAAGATGTAACTTTACTTAGTATTAGCTCTACTAAGTATTAGAAAGATTCAGAACTAATTTGCTAAAATGTTTATGCAGTAGAGTTTAGTTCTGGATATTAAGATTTCCTAGGAAAATCAAGGGAACGATTCAGCTGCATAAATACCAGCATCTGCAGCTATCTTTAACTTGAATCACATCTAAGTTCCAAGCATAGAGTTGCTTGTGTTTTTATTGTGAGTAAATCCACACTATCTCCAAAATAATAGTCAGTCTGAGAGAAATAGACCAACATTAAGAATTATGAAACATATATTTGCTGTTGGACAGGTTTGTCTATTGATCTGGTTGATAAGTGAAAATAGTTGACCTAATGTAAGATGAATTATTCTGTACCAGAAAATTTCTAATGTAAGAAGTGTTGAGTAGATAAACAAGAATGTGCTGATATATCAAGGTCTCTACCAATATTACAGATACTGAGTGGATAATCAGAACAGAGTAAGACAGTAAGCATCATTAAAAATTCAATATTGAATACTCCATGGAGCAGTTGTCCAGTGCCTCAAAAGGGACGAGCTGCAGGGATACTTTAAAGCAACATTTGCTGAGGTTTTAATAGAAATCACTGTACCTGAACATTTTTAAATTCACTTTTTGCGTAGTTTCAAATGAATAGTTAGTCTTTCAGTGTTTTTTAGCACCAATCCTTCATGCCGTCCTGAAATCTGTAATCTAAAAAAGATAGATTTTATTTTTAACTGACATTTAAAAGTGGCAAAGCTTCTTCTACAAATTGCTTGTCACTTAAAATAGACTGTTGATACTCTGTCATCAAGAGATAATGCAGGATATAATTAGTCTTTTTCAAAATTTTATGCCATTAAATGCAAAAATTATACACATTAGCCATGCCTCTTAAAAAAATATGATACATCAATGCATGCAAATCGCTGTGTCTTTATAAATATTTTCTTAGGAAGCAGAACATCCTATTAATACAGAACCAACCAGAAAGCACTGATCAACTTTCACAGGGTCAGCTTGTCAGTCATCCCAATATTCAGATGACATCTAGAAGAATGTAGTATCAAAAATAATAAGAATGTTTAAAAACCCAAAAACCTGACTTTGTTTTTATAAAAGTGTCCTAAAGTATTTGAACTTACATAAAAATTAATTTACTGCAAAATTGTATGAGAATTAGTGAAAAACAGTAAGCTTATTCCTCTCCCCCCCCAAAAAAAAAGCCAATCAAGATAGTTTTTATTAGTGTGGTTTTAAAAATGTATTACAGTTTGGATTCAGGCTTCCAATTTATCATAAACCTTCTTTATCTTGGAGATGTGCAGATATAATAAATTTTAAAATAGGAAAATGATTTTGCAAATTATTTCATTATTTTTCATGTGGAAGACATAATAGATTTGAGCAAGATATTTACCATAAATTTAATTGTGAGGGAGCAACATCCATAACTCATTCAGTATTTAGTCATGATGTGTTTGTTGTCCTCTGCCTTTGTGGAAATCAAGGGTTTAATTCAAACAATTGACTGAATAATAATTTCATAAGCTTATTGTGGAAAATTATATGTTGAAATATAGATGAAAGCGTAAGTCTTTATACTATTTTGTATCTCACTCCTTCCACCTGTAAATTCATTTTATATTTAAACATTCATATATAACTATCTATGAATGTTCATGTGTATGCATGTAGCCAATGCTCCCTGAAGTACAAGCACTGCTATCTATCTAAGACCACCTTTTGCAGCTGACACCTTCTCATAAAAAAGAAATGCACTGTAAAGTGAGCTGGTCCTAAAATGACAGCTAAGAGGAACGACAAATAGGGCCTTCAGCTTGCACATTTTAAGATTCTGACAGCATGACCTCTATTGCTGTCACTTCATAACTTTCATACAATAGTTGTCACAAAAATAGCAGAATAGACATTGTCATGATAATCTCTAGGTCTTGGTCCTGTAATCGGACCTATTCCCTTGCAAAGTCCCAGAGATGGCTTTTTTAGGGCTGGGAACTTTTAATTTATTTTGTGCAATCAAAAAGTCAATCAACTAGACCAAGTTATGAGCTCTGCATTCTGCCAGTGTAGGGGAAAAGAATCCACTAAAATCTAATTCACTTTGCCAGTTTTAGAACATGGCGAATCCTATTGTAAAGTCTAGTTTAGATATGTAGAACTGATGATAGTTGTGAATATCTTACTTTACAAAGTTATGTAGCATAAATCCTGCCATAAAAGGGTGCCTGAGGCATATGACAGATGATTGAATCTATAACTAAATACAGTTCTCCTTTGTTCACCTGACTAGACTGCTATTTCAGGTGCAAGGTGAGAACTTTGAATCTGCAGTAAAAAGTGTATTTTTCACAAGTTCTGCTACTGCATAAACAAGAAAGGAAATAGCCAAAAATTTTTCAAATACAGAAATTTTTGGAGCTAAAATATTCTGAACTGAATATTTTGTATTTTCATTACCCACTTGTTTTAATTTCATAAATTAATAGTCATAGAGCAGAAAACACATTAATAAAATTTAAAAATCCACAAAAATATGAAAGTAATACCTTTTCAATGAAAGATACTTGTAAAATTACTTTAAATAATTTCCCATATTCTTGGAATTACCAGGATTGTAATCAGAATAAAGGAATCCTGTACTTTTAGATTTTAATCATGCTTCTGATTTGCATATATAAAGTAGACCTCACTATTTGCTGTACTTACACAAATATTTCTGAATGACTTTCCTTTACTGTCTCTAGTAAGATACATCTACATCCTCTTATCTTAACTATATTGGTTGCAGAAGTCATCCCAGGATGTGTCCCAGGAGGAATCCTTAGGAAGGTTGGAAGCTTGTAATGCATTAGTGAATTTGTCTCATGTCCCAGTTTCAAAGTAAGTAGGTTCTAGCTGAAAACAAAGGTTTTATCTTCAGATCTGGAACTGTGCAGGATGGCAAAAAATGGGGGAAAAAAAGAAAAAAAAGAAAAAAGCTCTGCTTCACACATTTCACACATGAAGAATCATGTGGAGGTCATATTGTGCAAGACCATTTGCAAGAAATCCAGCCAAATCTGTGTTATGGATTTACCTAGAAGTTTGTACAGTGATAGTGTTGCGTAATGCAACCCGAGAAATCTGTAATTGTATTATTTAATTATTCATAATTGCATCTGTCAGGATTGTACATTCAATATGTTAAATTATGCTTTCAGTAAGGGTAACTTCACTCCATCTTATGCAGTGAGATACCTCTTGTACATGCCAGCATATGATTCAGAAGACTTCACACAAGAAAGTCCCTGAGGACTTTCCACATTTGATCTCATGTCACTCAAGGACCTTGTTCTTTTTCACTGCTTCCAATAGCTGTGGAAGAAAGAAAAGAAAATTTTGCCAGTTCCAAAAAAAAGGTGATATAACAAGTGAATATAGAATTTAACTTAGATAAAGCACCTTTATAGTATATCTGCTTCAGCTGCTGGCATCATATTCATTGATTCCTTCCAGAAAATGACAGTGTGTTTTGTTTTCTGGGTATTCAAGATACAACACCCTCTGATGAACCCGAAATTTAGGGGTTGGTTATAGATACCATTCTTTTTGGAAAACACTTTTCAGCATCCCAAAAATATACAATTTTTGCAAACTTAGTAAAATTTTACTTTTCTAAGAATATGGGACCTGATTCTCCTGAATTCAGTAGAATTGACTTTAGTAGCATCAGCAGGACAAATTCAGGAGAGCCACTTGATGTACATTTTCATATTAGGCCTTTTTGAAATCAACAATATTCATCGGCATGAAAAATGCCATTGACAAGACTCAATGCATGGTTTTCAAGTGCTGTTGTCAATCTCTCAACAAGCACACTGTTTAAGGAATAGCTCTCCCTAGTATTCCCCTGCACCTTGAGCACCACTTACATATTTAAGTGCAATTCAGTTTGGAATGGCATACCTGCAGGCCACAGGACAGACTGAAGGAGTTAAACCAGATATAAATCATAATGAAATACGTGGCTCCATAGAAGGCTCAATTGGATAAAACAAACCATGCATCCACTTGTGCACAGCATGTCTGTCCCAGATGAGCAGAGTTGAGAAAACAGGCTTCACAGACAGAACAAGTGCTGTCCAATGATGTACATAATAAATCATCAGTGTAGAGAATTTGTCAATAACCTGCTGCCCTAAACATCCATATGTCTGCTGCATTAGGCTCATGTTGTTGCAACTAAATGAGGTCTCAGCCAACAAAGAATAATAAAAAAAAAGTAGTTAAAGTGGCAGCAGATCAGTTTGTGAAAAACAGACATTTTATCTCCAGTTCTTTTTCAGAGCAGTTTGGGGAATTCATAGTCATTTATGAGAACAAGGAGCACTAGTTTATTCTCCACAAGCTTAATAAAAATCTAGACAGGCATTGGGAAAATTCTTTTAACAAATTCAGACCACCTACAATGTTCCCAAATACATGACCAACTTTAGCAATGACCGCTACAACCACAATGCAGCTCACTCAGGTGAGTGGTGGGATTTAGCACTCAATGCAATTGTTTAGAGATTCTGGTTTCAGCTCTATCTCATTGTGGGGCAGCTGTCACCAAGACACATTTATTTCACCATTAATATTTAATGTGTCTTTTCCATTTAGTCTCTGTTCACCAGGCTGAACATGTGTGTTTGTCCAGTATCTGTGTTATATTTGGTGGCACCACAACAAAATAAAAACTATCAAAGAACTTCCAAGAAATATGACAGGAAAGCAGTTTCTGAGGAAGTAAAGCAGGTTGTATATTCTAGATTAAAATGATATTAAATATGTAAGAGAAAACTGAAATTTATTCAGAAGTATGTCTAGCCCTCTTACTGCTTAAGATAATCTATAAAAATCACTAATCCCTCTAAATTGTTATACATGCCCCTAATGTATTTAGTGCCTGGTATTTTTTGTTGCAATTCAATACAGGCACAGCTAAATCAGTACACAGATAACATCATTCAAATTATCTCTTACAAATCCAAAAGATAGAGAAATTTGATGTATTTATTATAAAACGCTATTCCCTTTGAGAGAATATCTGCTATCACATGAATTTCATACGTAAGGAACTGCTGGGTAGAAAAGGAAGGGTTTTCTGATGGTCTTTTTTTTCTACCACAGATGCCTCTCCACTTTTTTTTTTTTTTTTAGAAGTCAAGGGATAGTAGTAAGTAACTTTCAACTCAGAACTGCTGAGTTTCCAAACTGGACAACATATTTCTTCAAGGACTTGGGGGAAATGAATAAGAAAGAAGGGAGTAGATAGTAACATACCATGAGAAGGACAAAGAGAAAAGGATAACTGATTATCACTGGAAGAAACCCAAAAATTCCTTTTCAAGTACTGTATGGAAATAGACTATGAAGAAGAAACACCACATTTTTCAACACAAGTTTAGCAGAACTGAACTCCAAAGATAAAATGGTCTGTGTGAAAGCAGGTTGAGCAGAATTTTTAACTTGCCTGCTGCTGCTAATTCACACAAAGATGATTTTATGTAATATAATGTGGAGGTAACCAGAGAATACTTAGGAGTCTAAACCTCAAACTGACTTTCAGAGCTGGCCAAGAGTTGTGTGGGCATTTAAGAGTGTTGTCAACAGGAAGTGCAGTGAATCATTGCTTGTGGGTGTGATGAGCTCTTCATGAAACTAACACATTGGTGAACAGCCCCCATCTGAAACATGAAGCACTATATATGTTGGAATATAAAGACAATATGCTGCCAAGAGTAGCTCTTTTGGAAATGTTTAAGTCTGCATGCTAGTTTTTTTCTGTAATTACATGTATATATATCCATGTGTGTTTGTCTGTTTGTATCTGTGCATGCACGTGTGTAAGGGCAGAGAGAGAAGGGAGGAGGAAGAGAGTAATGGAGAGGAAGATTTTTGTAAAAGCTAATTCAGAACATCTATTTAGAGGGTTCCCTAAATCATGCAACTATTCCACAGAATATCAGCCAACTGATAGAAAATCACTAGACCAGAACAGTCCATTTTTTTATTGTTCACGGGTAATTTACCACCTAGGCTTGTTGTGGTTTTTCCTTTTATTATCTACTATTCCTGATTTCCACACTGTTTGTTATTTTCATGTGATTGCATACAATTGAATTTGGAACATAAAGCATTAGAGAGAGGAAAATAAATTACAATCAGAGAAAGAAAATACAAATGAGCATGTGAAATGTCAAAAACCATGAAACTTCTTGCTCTTTTTTTAGACAGAACAAGAAAGAGTAAATTAAAATTAAAGACAGAAGTAAAGCTGCTCAATGATTCCACTTTCTTTATGCAGTAACAATTAACCAGTGAAAATAATTGATACAAGTCTATATTAAAGCAAAAAAGTTTGGGATCTAAACTAATGTAGACACTCACATGAAAAATACACAGAATAATCAGAATTCCAAAATGCATTTGGAAGAATATTAAATACTCACTCCACAGGGAATGAGCCATCATATCACAAATGAAAACTCAGGAGAAATTCACCTTTTGAAAAATCCTTCTGTAATGGAGAATAATTTTATTTTGCACTTATTAAAAAGAAACCTAAAGGAATGGGAGATGTTTCTAACCACAAGAACTACGAGCTTACAGGACAACAGGATTGAAAAATAGAGTGTGAGCAATCTATTTTCTTTCTCTTTAAAACTTGCATTTTATCCTTCTTTCCGGCAGCAAGACTTGTTCTGGACAGGTTTTTTTGAGATGGACACTGTGGACTAAAAACATCACACTATATTTTTCATTTTTGAGGTACACACAACCCATCCCCATCATTTTGAGGTAACTTTGCTTTCCACTAGAATGCTCCAGGTTTTAATCACGAGCCTACTTTTATTCTCAGTATGAGATCAAAATAAATACACCGCCAGTGTGAACACTTTTCTGAGAGGACAAGAAGGATTCCTGCTTGTCATAACTAATGAGGGTGATCAAAGCCAACCAGGTGCTCCCAGTGACCTGAGCTTTGATCATTTACTATACTTTCCAATATCTGAGCCTGCGAGTGAGTTGCCCTAATGGCCTCTGGTTACTTTAGTGGCATATGGCAGGAAAAGGGAGTAAAGATAAGAAGAAGGAAGAAGGAGAGGCAAATGTCTAGCTATGCAGCATGTGTAAGTCTCAAAACCTCGGGGCAATTGAAGTAAGCTCATATTCAAGGCCTTTAATACTCTGTACAAGTTAATGTTATTGAAATACTCTGTGGGTTTTTCATGAAAGCTGGTCCCAAAGGGCAATGACAAGATCCTTTACTCACCTTTGAGAAATTGCTCAAATGAGCAGACTCAGTAGTTTAAAAGGGGTTTTTTTTGTGTGTGTGTGTGCATATGATCTTTTGAAGCTTGCAAAATTTCTGACTCCTCAAAAGAACATGTTAATGCTAGAATTTTGCACATTATAAGTATTTCTACTGACTTGAAGATTCTTTTACCCATTGCTGGCTGTGGTGTTGATGATAGCCAACACTGTACAATCCTTCAAATGTAGACTATGATGTTGTCAGATGAAAAATGTTGTCTATCCTGCTAACTTTAGTTTCTCATTAGTTCTAAAGATGGATTATGTGATAGAGTTGATAGCTAAAGGCATTTGGGGAAGACTTGCTCCCATCAAGTCTGATTCACACAAAGTGAATCTTTCTGAATACAGCTTTTGTCTGTGCTAGGGCTTGAAATATTTTACGTACAGTGGCAAGTTTAAATGTACAGTTGTAATTTCTTAGGTGTATTCAGGTTCTCCAACTGCTGTGCAGATTTCAGATGTTCTCCAAGAACCTTGGAGCCACAGTCATTAGCAGGTGATGTTATTATATGGGCCAGAAACTGAGACAATTATTTAATTCATATCATAATAAAAAGCAATGAAGGAAAAAGGGGCTTGCTATCATATTTGTAGGATTCTCCTTCACAAAATTCAGAGAGAACCAAGACCATCAGTATCCTGTTTTTCATTTCCAAAAAAGTAGAGTCTTTCCTTAGCATTTTAACAAGGCAGGAATTCAAAGCTGTGATTTTATAAAAGAAAGAAATTTCACCTTCAAAATACCTGCAGTCCTCAGCAAGTGAAGGTTTGCTTTTTTCTGTGCTATGATATCCCTGTTGTAAGCAAGACAAGAGAGGGTAATCAAAGCTACCTGAGCGTCCTGAAAACTGGAATTCTATTAATCATGAAATGTTTTTCATTTCTTCTGGCCCCCTTATTACCATTGCCATAATTTTTAAAAAATTCCCTCTAACAGGAATAATGCCATTGAAGATCATAGCTAAACCAAACAGACCCAGAGTGATCCAAATACCTACCCTGGTGAATTAATTAAAAAAAAATTAATTTTAACATAAAATTTAGCTGTCAGTGTTTATTCAGCATAACCCTGACTATAGAGAGCCTACTAAGAGGATATGTTAACCTTTTTTATTAATGTACAGGCTTGATGTCTCCATTGTTCTACACTGGTTCAGCCACCTTTGGACTGTTTATTACTATAGATGCTTCAGATGTCTGGCTTTTCCACGGTAATTGTCTTTAAAAGTGGAAAGGAAAGTCCCCAGAGTTTCCTTTCCTCTAAGCATTTGTATGTTTACACTTGCAAACTTTTAACTGTCGCTGCCATTGTAAATCAGCTCTGCTGTCAGGGGAATAAAAGAAAACTTTAATATGGAATAATTGTCAAAACAGAATTCAGCTGAGAATTTTGACACTTTCAGTGACAACACTACAGATGAAAGCATTTACAAATAGATGAATGATGTCCAATATCGCAAATAACAATACAAGGAAAGAATATTTTGGTCTTCTTTTGAAGTGTCTTTAGCATGCAAACGATCAGCTTTAGGCTTAAATATGCAGATAGTTCCCTTGTTGCATATTGTGTGGCCTCTGAAGCCAGAGTGCTGTATCACAAGTTGGTAATTGCATGGTGTCAGGTTGCACCTCGTCTAATGCCATGTCACAGTAAATTCTGGGTGTCTGGGTCATGCAAGATGTGCAGCTTTAAAAGCCGAACCATGTGATGTCATTTTGTGCTAGGTGGTACTGGGGAGTGCTGTCCTTGATATGTAATTTAAGTAGCTTTCAATGCATTAACATTGCTGATGGACGTATTTAGTAGTGTCACTGGCAATAGAGGAGATAGAATCTCTTTTATATCTTACAAACTGGAGTTCTGCTACTGACTATAATGTAAAGTGTTTTGTGGAAAGTGTTTTGTGGAAAGCTGGCAGGCATAATGCTTTCCACAAACTTGTACCACAGCATTATTTATATCCTTCTGTTGGTATGTTTGTCATTTTCAGGCTTATAAATGGAACATCAAAAACATGCAGCAGAAGCTGAATGAATTCTACTATTCCTGTGTCTATGGCTCAATTTATGTCACATTAAAGATGGAAACACTTGTGATACTTTATAAAAACATGTATTTCGTATCCAGGGAAATCAGGGCAGATCTGAGCTGTGGCTGTGACAATAATTATTTTTGTTTTACCCTGAACTAGCTTGCTTCAGAAATACCATCATCCAAGGCATAAATTTTACAGTCTTTTATACACAAAAAAACCTCAACCATTTTTGTATTGCAAATATTTTTACCATGATGGATCATAATCATCAGAGGTCAAAGGCAGTAAGCAAAAGAAGCAATTTCAACTTGGCTTAATGAAAGTTGCTTGAGGTAGTGGGAACAGATACCATATTTTTATGTGACTGCCTATAATGCTTTTTACAATGGGAATGAGGTTCTTTGCTGCTGTGTAATCACAGGAGGAAGGGATTTTGACATTGATTTTGTGCTTCTTGGAACAAAAATATTTTATATCTGATAGAGAAGTCAATATTTTCTACCAAAAACTGTACTTCAGTTTCTAAAAAGCAATAGTAAAACGAGGTTGAAAGTTAGCTACAAGAGAAATCTAACTTTTGGTCAAACTTCCCTCTGAATCAAAATGAAAATATTTAAAAATCCTGCACAATTAAAACAATAATGCAGACCCCAAATTCCTAATCCTGTGTTTCACAGTATAAGATTTACACTGAGTAAAAGTAGTGGAGTTCTTAAATTCTGTGAGATTTCACTCACTCTTTGGTAGAAGAAGATCACAAGGCTGAATTTTACCAGAAGATTTAAAAACTATTATTAATTCCCTGAAAAATATTGTTGCCTGACCAAGACTTATGTCAAAAACTGTTGAAACTCATAAAATGGTGTCAAAAAATCACCTCTTTCACATGGACCCCTATCGTTCTATTAATGGCAGTTAAATTTTTCAAAAGCCATTACCTGATTTAACAGCCTAAATCACATTTTAGAGGTGACTTTACCATTTAATAATTCAGCCTCGCTTTGAAAGAAACTTGGAAGTTACATATCATCTGTTTTTGCCCTTTTGAAAATCAGATCTTGTACTTAATGCAATCTTTAAGCCCCTTGGAAAAGCTGGTTTAAAATCCTTTTTGAAAATGTCACACTTGTAAAGGTACTTCTAAACTATGGGAGTTTGAAGCTTGCAATGCCTACCTGGAGTATATCCCCCTGCTCTTTCCCTCCATGTTAAAGCAATATACCTAGCAAACGTTTTTCTTTTGTCTTTCATGGAAAGGCAATGACATGCCTGTGCCAGGAAAATTAATCAAAACTTTTTTACCTGCATAGAGCAAAGTGTTTGTGTGTGGAAATAAATACATAAGGACAAAGCAGAGGGGTGAAATGAATTTTAGATTATTGGAGCTTTTGACTGGCTTGCTGAAAGCAAAATGAGTTTGTAAAATGCAGAGGATGAATAGAATTACTGGTGTGATGGATTCGCCTAGCTTATCTGTAATGATCTAGCTACAGTTGCAGCTATAACATTTTACCCGTTTTTTGTGTGATACCTTTCTAATATTCACCTCACCTGAAAACACTTCTGCTGGAATATGAGGGAGACTATTCCCATTAATAAACTATCAGTGTTTTTGCAAGGTGCATGACAGCTGCAAAGAAGTGAGTAAAAATTCAAAAATAAATGGGACCTTCAAAGACCTTATCCATTCGCATCATGCTCTGAATTCTGACTACCCTTCTTTGCCCTCCCTACACTATTTCCTGTGTGGCTAAAGATGTGCACGAACCTTTTAGGATAAAGGTCTGTAGCTTTGATTCGGGACAGGACACAAGGCCAAGCACATCCTGGGCAGGTTGAGATTAGATAACAGGAAGAAATTCTTTACTGTGGGGGTGGTAAGACACTGGAACAGGTTGCCCAGGAAGTTGTGGATACTCCATGCCTGAAGAGCTCAAGGCCAGACTGGATGGGGCCCTGAACAACCTGGTCTAATGAATGGCATCCCTGCTTATGGCAGAGGCGTTAGAACTAAGTGATCTTTAAAGTCCCTTCCAACTCAAACCATTCTGTGATTCTGTGACTCTCCTACCCTCTACTTTGGTGGTCCTAAAGAGACCAATAAGACCTTGTAGAGCACAAGGATCTCTGTGGGCATAATAAATTTTTTGGTCTGGATGTACACTCTCAGTAGTTCTTCACCCAATCTTCAAATTGTAGTGCTGCTGCACTTGTGTGTTTTTTACTATTATTATTAATAATAGGAACTGGAATGAAGTTTAGACAGCTGAAAAGTATAAGCAGTGATCACATTCGAAAACACAGTAGGATATAGCACATAAGCACTGGAATGCTACAAATGCAGTATTTAATGCTGGTAGACTGCTGTTGTGACTAGAACCAGGCTTTTAGACAAGTAAAGAGGTATTTCTTGGTATTATTGGGTCACACCTTCCTGTCAAGCTTTAAGTAGCACTCTGCATTGATCTCAGTGGATAGTTGGGTTTAAAAATTGATGGCATGACCTGGCCCTTAATATGGAATCTCACCTGAAATGACCATACAGATTTTGCTGCTCTGTGCACAGTAAGAAAAAGAAGGAGGAAACACAACAGGCTTCATGTTATCTTGACTTATGCAGACAGCAAAATATTTTAAGCAGCATTTCATAGTGTGAGCCTCAGCCTGCCTAATAACCAGTACTACCTTAAATTATTTTCACTGACTTCAATGGAGCTGTTGATTTATATCTTTGTTAATGCAATCAGAAACTAACTACACTTGGAGTTAAATGCAGAAATATTTTCATGAAAAAAAATTGAAGCATCTCTAATGTTTTGTTATTGAAAAGACTTTTTGGATTTGGAAGCAGAACTTGAAAAGGTATATTAATATTTCCAACTATCCTCCCAGGTTTGAAATCTATGGATATTGCACATCCCTTGAGCTGCAAGTTTGCTGCATTTTCCAGTCTGACCCTCAACAAACCTTTTTCTATTATTCTTAAAGCTTACGACAAACTGTAAAGCGTTTGTTTATGGTTTGACCAGGGAATAAATTCTGAAAGCTTTGTCTATCCTGATTCAAAATTCCCATATGCTATTTGTCTTGCTCATATATTCATCTGTTTTGTATAAGCTCTCATTTTTCTTTGACATCTTTTATTGTATGATAGAGGCTTAAATTCAGCCTCTCAGCCATGTTGTAATCATTTTGATCTTCCTGATTTGCTTCTCCTCATACAAACATCTCATAAACTTTTACCACATAGCAAGGCTACATATTCAGTATGAACAAAATCCTCTCATCCCTGTTACATGTTTTTTTGTTTTTGTGCTTTCTTTTGTCTTACCAAAGGGTGTGATCTGGTTCAAATTACAATATGAATACGGCATAGCAGAGGGATGTATGCAACGAAGATTTTAAATAAGTCACTGAGCTCACTGTAACTTCCTCAATGTCAAAAAATGTGCCATTGCAAATCCCCTGGGACTGCCTGAACAATACTTGCATATTCCAGGCCTTATGTCAGGCTGATACCCATCTGTCTATTTGCTAGGCTCTGTCTCTTCTGTCCTTTCTGGTATCACTCCCTCTGTTGTGGGGGAATGGGAAAGGAGGGGCTCTGAACAGCAAAATTTCCCTACATTTTGTTCAAAGGTGAGATCAACTGGATATTTTCCTGCAAGGTACTCAAACTCCATTTGCATATTGTTGTAGGATGTTTTTGTGTGAATCCTAAAAGAAACAAGTCAGCACCCAACATTTTAAATAACCTTGACTATCTATATTGTATTTGAATAATTTAGACCAGGGTGCTAACTCCAACTTGCAAATAAAATTTTGATAAATCTTAATACGGGGCTGAAGTTTTGTGGTATGCATAGCACAAAATTTGCAGAAGTCAGAAGATATCAAGAAGAGGTAATATTAAACTCTTCTGGTTCTGTGCCACCCAAAATTAGAAGAGGCATGAAGATTAATTTTGAACCTCTACAGGAATGGCCTATGAACCACAGTACAACCTACAGCCTCTAAAGTGTGATGTGACATTACTCTGGCCTGTCCCTCATTTAGCACTGTATCTGAGTCAGACTTTTGGGGAATTCTGCAGGGGGAGCCTATAAGTAAAGTACCTCTTGCAGACTCAAGACTGAGATCTGCAGGTGAGTCATTGTGCAAAGCTGCATGTTATGAATATTTTGTGATTGTGCTGTGGGCAGAGGTGTGCAAATCTAATATTTGTCACTACCATTAGATTGCTAAATACTTCTGTAAACAGCAGATAGAAACACTTTCTTTGGCTTTTTGCCTGCAGTAAAAGAGCAATGTAATTTTTTCCCCCCTATCATCATAAAACTGACATGGCCTTAAAATTATATATGTACCACAAGAAACTTCACTGTGATATTTCCAACTCTTTTGTTTTTCCTTCAACAATTCTGAAATTCTGCTGGATGTTTAGGCAGTCATGGGCTGGTTGGTTTGGAAATACAGACTTTGAGCGGTTGGCAAACGTGCATGAGCTGCTTAGTGCCTGGTTGCATCTTCTCATCGCTGTGTGAGACAAGCAGAACATGCCCTCGTGCCTGGAAGACCAAACAAAGGATTTAATTCCCAGGGAACATGCTTTGTTGGTTTCCCGTAGGATGTTTCTATCTCTGCGTCTCCTCCTTCTCTTAAACTAGCAGGCTAAAATGTCACTAGGGGAGAACTGCTAGACAGCCAAAACCTTACACTGAACATGATTGCACGAAACTGTTTTCCTTGGGAAGGTAGGGGGAGGGTAGAAATTAGCAGTGTTCTGAAGTTATTCAGTGACTGAACTTGTCACCTGATTTCAACTAGGTATCTGAGTTGGTGCAAAACATTAAAAATCTCCTCTGAAGTTTTCAGAAGTAGGTGGTATCATCTGGCATCATTCAATTTTTATTTCTGGTGGAGTGGGACAGGGGTGGTAATATAAATAGAGCTGCTTGGTTTTATAGCTGAAGTATGCAAAAGAAAATATCTACTCCTGTCTGGCAAACTATTCGCTTAATATATACAGCACAGTCTTCTAAATCATCTCTAAATCATTGTGTGACTGCCTAAAATCTTATGTACCTAGGAAAGTGATGATCTATTCAGTGATGTGCTAGTTGTCTTCAGCTTTTCTTATGTCCCTAAATGAGCAGATACTTGGAACAAGCGAAATCACAAGATTTGGAAACATGACTTGTGCTGTGCAATACATGTTTATTAGACTGTCCTTGGATAAAAAACAAAAATAAAGTAAGAGATTTCTCTAGTTTTCTCCCTGAACACCTGCTTAGATATTTGTTCTCTGACTTGCCTCACGCCTCTTTTATTCTTGAGTTCACAATGTCTTATTTTCAGTAGAAAAGAAGTTAATAATATTTTCAGTGTACACACAGCCACTATCTGTATTCTCTGATTTTTTTTTAAGTGTTAGCAAAGTGTGTGATCTTATTTTAGCTATCTTATTTGCACAACAAAGCCAAACCTGCCTTGGCTAATATGTTTACCACCTTTTAGGAGAGTTTGAAAACTGTAAACTTGGGCAAAAAATGTTCAGGAATTTAAATTTCTCACTTTGTGGGCAGCCTGTCTCTCTCAGTCTTTTGAGAACAATCACTGTGCAATTAAATACTATGTTCAGGAATGAAACAACAACTACAACAAAACCCTCAGATTCTGAAAATTAAATGAGCAGTGATACCTTAATATGCAGCCTACAATCACAGCAAAGTTCTAGATAGAAACGAAAATAATATTTATTCTTGCACAATGTCCTTTTAGTTCTTCGATTGTCATATATACATTGTTGATTTTGTAACTATTTATTGTAAAAGTATATACCTAATACACTCAAACTGAATGCTCCAGCTGGGGCTGGATACTTTCTCTGGAGGTACTATGGCACTAAAACAATGTGAGCAATCCCTTACTTAATTTGCAAGGTCAATGAACAAAGGTAATTTCTTGGGGTTGTTAACCCAAAATTCTTTTCTTAAATATATGACAATATAGCTTATCATAGAACCTTGTTGACAAGTTAGGCAACAGCAAAAATGCCATTTTACAAATACACTGGACAAGCTCCATCCATCAGGAAACAACAACCTCCCTATGTTTGTTTCCTCTTCAATAGTGATTGTTGCTTCTGAACAATGTTGGCTTTTCTCAGCTAGACATATTTTCCCCAGGCTAAAAAATTAGAGGTTTATGAGTTAAAAGCTCATATAACATATCACATGCAATTTTAACCATATTAGCTAACAAACAGTCACATGTAGGGTCTAAAGAACAACTCTCTTTGGAGTGAGATCGAATAAGTCACACATCTAATGGATGGCTGCCTGCCTCATTGCCATATGTCATGTACTCTATAGCTGATCTTCAGGCTACTGCTGAGCTAAAATGTTCATGTTGTATGTCATTATCTCCTTAAACTATGCTTGTACTTACCTTTCTCTGCTTTTACTTCCCAATGTTGTACTGTGCATTTTAGGAATTCTCCAGTGATGCATATCTGAAAAAAAAAATTATCTCAATATAATGTTTAAAATCTCAACTAAGATTTTAAAAATTAAGCCCAAAGGAATACCATGAACAGAAATAGAATTCTGGTTTTGCACTGATGGAAAACTGCTGTTGTATAATTCCCATTTTCCTCTGCTAAGATATCATAATTTACATTTGTGCTTGCCTCTTTTTTCTTTTCCTATGGTGCTTTTTTTTTTCCTAGAGGGGGAAACAACATTCCTTTTCCTTATGGGTGTTCTGGGACTATCTAATGTCAAAATATTGTATATTTCATGAGAAAATTGCTCATCTCTCACACAGGAAAATGTTTTCTGCATGTGGCCTTATGGTAACAAATACGAGAAAGGTATTTTAAGCCATCTCACAGATCTCAATGTTATCACTACCATATATCATCCAGATTCTGTATTATTTATAAATATTGGTTTATTTTATATCCTAATTCATGTCATCCAGTGGAAAAAAATATCGCTTAATTTTTTTAGAATCTTGTCAAAATAGTGTAAAAATAGTTGTATACCCTATTTGCCGCTTCCTAATGCATTTATACTCTTAATTCAGACAAATGTTTTAAGAGTAAAATGTCAGCATTAACACGTGGTATATTACCCCAGGATGCTGTTCCTTGAACGGCTGTCAAAACCTAGAAAATACTTATCTACGTATGCGGGTTAAATCCACAATATTCTTGTGGAATTCTAGTTCTTGTGTTTTTCCTTTTCAGATGCGGACAACTAGACACATACATACGTGAGAAACCAGCACTGTGCCAGTTTTAGTCTCTGCTTCTTTGAACAAGTAAAAAGATTGTTTAGAGGTGATAAACAGTTTGTTTTTCATGGTAAACTGTATCGAGGAAAATGTAGAATTGGTGACCGCTGTGGCACTTAGTGTGTAAAACTCTCAGGATGCTATTGAGCCACGTCTCTGCAAGATGAATGGCAATATTTTGACCTACGATTTTCACTCAGGGCTTCCATTTTCTCCAGTATACATTTGGAAACAGAATTTCTGTTACATTATCTTCAATATTTTCTGTGTGTAGTATACGTTTCAGCCCACCTTGGTATAGATTCATTATAGCGGTATTAATTTAGTTCACCATACCAAATTAGAACCGAAGCAGATCTTTAAACTGTGTGAGATT
The DNA here is from genome assembly GCA_008694505.1 of Cyanoderma ruficeps. NCBI lineage: Eukaryota > Metazoa > Chordata > Aves > Passeriformes > Timaliidae > Cyanoderma > Cyanoderma ruficeps. Next base: position 4,844,618 of record VZDJ01000141.1, read on the forward strand.
TTTCCATTTTAATGTGTTTTTGAAAGTCCTAAAGCAATATCATATGTGTGTTTTATTATAGCTATTGCAAAATTTAAATTCAGTACATTGTTTTTAAAGAGCATTATTACTTCCTTTTTTCTAGTGGTGCTATTTTAATATACAAAAAGCATGAATGCTGGGGAAAGGAGAATTAGGAAATAAGTTTTCTGAACCAAACAATGTAACGTACACTCTCAGTGAATCCACAACTAAGCAGAGATAATTGATATTGTAGTTTATGCAAGCAATAGCATGCAAAGTCACCTTTCTTTCACTTGCTAATGTCAGAGTTTTCATAAAAATTCAATATTACAAAAAAGTTGTTCACAAAACACCTTCAAATTCTAAGTAGTAGTACTGCTATTACTGAGCTGCTATTTGTAAGAAAATCAAAATGCTGACTTAACAATCTTTCTCCAAGTATACATTTCACATGCTGCTTTTTCACACAGTATTGAAATGAAGCTGACATACTGACACAGATCATTTCAAATCAAGGAAGGTTTTCCTGAGGATATATAACAAGACTTTCAAATTTAAGTTTTTAAGTACCCTTCTCCATGTAAGAGGAAAAATATAGGAAAAAAAAAGATCTTAATTTATATTTTAAATTAATGTCATGATTTACTTGTGTACTTAATCACTAAACGATTTTTTTAAAAATTTCCTTTCATATTTTTAGTCATTGTGATTTAGCATCTGGATACACAAAGCACTTTCTCAGAGTACAGAAATATATCATCATTTCACCTTTCTTTGGAAAAGATGAAGTTATTTTCAATTGGACTTAATTGTATGTTCAGGTTGAATTTTCAATATTTTTTAGCATTGTCAGGACAATACCTAATTTTCCAGATGACAAAATTACCACTTTATTTGCATTTATTTAAAATACTGATAGGTTGCAAAGCACAGTTTGGTAAGATACTTTATAGGGAATGTTACACATTTCAATTTCTACTTGTGTTTCTAATATCCTTCTTACAAATATTTGATATCTGAGTTTAATTATACTGTAAAAGAAAATCCTGTATTTCAACATTGTGCAATTTACTTTTAATTTAACAAGCATACATATCTAAAATATCTTTAGCAGACTCATGTAAATCTGTACTACATCAATCTTTTGTATGTTTGTACCATTTTTAATCACTTAAGAGAGAAAAAGGAAGTTGTTAATTTTTGAACACAGAAAAATAACTTTTTTTTTTTCTAATTAAGAAACTTTTTAGATGGTTGAAGTGAAACATTCAGACTGAAGTGGCTTATTGAAGATAGGATATTTCCTTAGGGATATTTCTCTTTTAATGCCATGGGCAGATAATAAAGAGGGCTAATGTCAGAATTCTTTCTTTCTGGTGAACATAGTGTAAGGATATCCTTATAAGGGTAAGGATATGGTGAACCTTAGGATAAGGTATCAAGGGTTTTTTCTACTTTGTGGGGTTACCACATTGTGCTGGTTTCCGCCGGACTACAGTTAATTTTTTTCCCAGTGGCTGGTGTGGGGCTGTGTTTTGGATTTGTGCTGAACACAGTGATGATGATGTGGAGATGTTTTTGTTATTGCTGGGCAGGGCTTACACAGGGTCAAGGCCTCTTCTGATTTCTGTACTGCCAGGCTGGGGAGGGGGCTGGGCGTGCTTGGGAGGAGACACAGCCAGGACAGGTGACCCAAACTGACCAAAGGGACATTCCAGACCACAGAACATCATGCTTAGTACATAAAGCTCAGGAAGAAGGAGGAAGGGGAGGATGTTTGCAGAGATGGCCATTTGCCTTCCCAAATCACCGTTAGGTGTGATGGGTCTCTGCTCTCCTGCAGATGGCAGAACACCAGCCTGCCCATTGGAAGCAGGGAACTCATTCCTTCCTTCGCTTCGCTTGTGTGAGAAGTTCATGTTTTCCCTATTAAACTGTCTTTGTCTCAGCTGATGAGTTCTCTACCTTTTACCTTTCTGATTCTCTCTCCAGTGTCACTGGTGGGGGTGAGAGGGAGCAGCTGTGTGGGGCTTGGCTGTTGGCTCAGGTTAAACCACAACACAGTTAAAGTTATACTGCTATTCTGGTGCCAGGGAAGATGCTGGCTAATGGGGTCCCTTGAGTACAGGGTTCTGGGATGGAGAAGAAAACAGGCACAAGGGTAAAGAGTATTTAAAATTTAGTGTTTTCAACCCTGCGAACTCTTTTGAATTGTTGACAACTTGGTGCTGGTTATGGAGTAAGAGAAAGACTCCGGTGCTGCGTTTCAAAAGAAATATTATATCTACTCCTACTTATATGCTTCAGAGTAGACATGCAGTAGGAGACAGCTGTGTAAGGTTTAGCTGATATTGAAGATGAGAAGCCAAATTACTTAGTCCTTGTACCTCCCAAAATATTAAATATAAACGGTTAGTTCAGGAAGAAAGAGTCAGATATATAAAATTTAGATTCATGGCTGGTATCAGAACTTTCTGCAACTGCCAAAATATCTGTAATAATTTAAAATGGTTTTGAAGAAGGCTATAGATATCTATTTTATTTTCTAGCCTTAAAGTTTTCTGACATCAATGAATGTCACTTGCCTAACAACTAATTATTACTTTTTAATTCTTCATTTGATCCATGTTTCTGCTGTACTCTGACTATGGAAAACATGTAAGAGTATTTTTTTTTTTCCTTTTCCCCTAAGGGAAGCTGGTATTCCAAATGTGAGAACTTTAAGGGACTTAATTGTGTAACTAAATACAAAATTGCAAATTTTAGCACTTAGAAGGCTTTTTCAAAGCTTTTCTGCACTGGTCTGCTCTGTTTTTTATTTATGTCAGTGGAAGTTCTACCATCAGCATGAGCAGAAAGAATCCATTCCTAAAAGCTTTTCAAAACCTACTCTGTAGCTATTTTCCTATGTACGATGAAAACCACAACAAAGTAGAATCAGGTTTCATCTAAGGTCTCTTTCTATCTGGCTAACAATGCAGAAGGCCTTTAAAGAGGTAAAAATATAATTTACAAGGTTTTTAAATTCAATTTTCCTTCTATATCATCATGTAGATTGTAAAAAGAGAAACTTAAGATAACTGAAATTGTGATGCATGGGAACCCCATATTTTTAGGTCAAAATAATCTGAAATTGTTACTCTGAAAAGTTAATTTCAGAAGAGTCTGAAAGTATATGTTTAAATTTAAGGCTATGCTTATGTCCAGGAGTCACAGAGACAAGGCAGTTTAGGTATTCGTTCCAGAGCAAGACCAAGATCTATGCACCTTGCTGTGGACATCTTCCTGTAAATGTACCCAGATAAATAAATTCCAATAATCAAGTTTGATTCGGCAGCCAAACCAGATGGGAGATCCCTAGTCAAGTGCTTGTTTTCTATGATGATAGCTATAGATAACAACAAACTTGAACTGATCATCTAGACTTGATTAGAGCTCATTGCTCCAGCTCTTTATTTGGCTTTTATGTCAGCTGTATCTGCTGAGAGGTCAGCTGGGTCCCAGTGAATGTCAGCCGAGCATCCTGTGAAAAGCCATTTGTATCTTTTCAACTGAAGTGTCTCTAGCTAGCTGGCTAGTTTGACACCTGGCTCTAAATCGCAAGATTTTGGCAGCAGAGGGCTGCAGGGATGGTTTCTCAGAGAAGACTAGGAGCTGCCCCCATACTGAACAGAGCCAGTTACAGATGGCTCCAAAAGAGATGCTCAAAGCTGACTCGATCAGTGACCCCAGAGATGTCTCTGCAATAACTTATTTAAGAAAGGGTAAAAAATGCTGCATAACAACTGTGAGGAACAATTGAGGACACCAAGGTCAGGCAAGAAGGAGTGGGAGCAGAGACTCTGCTGCAGCTCCTGGAGAAGACCATGGCGAAGCAGGTTATCCGCTGTACAGTCCATGGTGGACCATGGTAGAACAGATACCCACACCTCATCCCATGGAGGATTCCATGCTGGAACAGGTGATGGTAACCTGAAGAAAGCTGCAAACTTTGAAGAGCCCATGGAGGAACAGAATTTCTGGCAGCAACTGCAGCCTGTGGAGAACCCCTGCTGGAGCAATCAGTGCCTGAAGGACTGCATGCTACCCATGCTGGAGCAGGTCAAGGAGCTGCAGCCTGCGGGAAGGAATCATGTTGGAGCAGCGGAACAACAGGAGAAAGGAGCAACAGAGACCAATATGAATTGAACACAACCCCCATTCCCTGTTCCCCCGCACCACTTGGAGTGGAGGAGGTTGAAGGGTCAACATTGAAACTGAGCCTGGAAAAAAGGGGTGTATATTTAGTTTTGTTTTCATTTCTCACTATCTTAATTTGTTACTAATAGACAATAAATTAAACTAATCTTCCCCAAGGCAAGACTGTTTTGCTCATGATGGCAATTTCTAAGTGATCTCTCTCTGTCCTTATCTCAACCTACAAGAATTTTCATCTTATATTATCTCCATCTTATGCTGAGGATGGAGCATGAAAAAGCAGCTTGGTGGGCACCTGTGAGCCAGGCAAGATTAACCCACCACACCACCATATTCCCACTACAAGCAGAAACAGTCCACAAATGAAGCTGTATTAATTAATCTTCAGTGAGTAATCAACTAGGCTCCTTGTGTGGCCCTTTTCAGTTAGGCCAAAGAACAGATGCATTTTCTGAGTTCTTTGATGTACCGAATCTTGTTATTATCTTTACAAATGCTCAGTGCATCAGGAACACAACAGGGATCTGATTATTTTCCCCAGGAACAATCAAGGGATTAGTGGAATATAGACGGAGATTGAATCTGCATGGAAAATTGTCCATGCTGTGTTCTATTAGAAGGTGCTGCTGTGCAAAATTTGTTGCTAATCATGTGGCAAAATTACAAGAGACTGCAGAAAGAAGAAACTAGTAAACAGAATAATAAAAGTAATTTTAATTATTAAACTTCAGTGTTATAAATTATTTGCCATTCATCACTGCCACAAATAAGTATAAAAAATGGAAAAAATCCATATGCTCCATGCACTCTAATTTAATTTTGCATAATAAATTAGTGTAATGCAGAACATTTAAAAATATGAATAATCACCAAATTACTATCCAGTTTCAACAGGCAGTGTCTAAATTTTAATACAGACAGCTATTACAGTTAACCTATGCTTTATGTTGACTGAAGCACAATAAAACGTTGGATGGGTATTACAGACACAGTTCCAGTTATCAGCCACTAATGATGCTAAGTGATGAATTGCTACATCTTTAATACAACAATAAGAATCCAGGGTTTTCATTATCTTTCTCAGAATATTCTGCATGCCCACTATTGTTCTTCCAATTAGTCAATAACAAAGAGGATCTGTTTGAAAAGATATAGCAGATGATGAGTCATAGGTGACAGGTAATTCTCCCCGTGCTGCCTGGGAAGAAATGACTTCTTGATGTTAGTCGTGGTTGTTTTCCATCATTTTTTTCAAGGCCATAAGGTGATGCTGTCCCTTTAGCACAAAAGTGTTTTCACTAAATAAATGCAGATGATGTAAGCACAATGAAACACTTGCTCCTAAAGCTTCTAGGTCCCTATTGATCTAAATTTGTAACTTTCTACTGCTATTAGTGAATACCCTTCTGAGTTAAACCTCATTATTCACATTCCTCCAAAGTGGTAAAACTCATGTCAATAAACATCTGTTTAATTACTTCCTTAGATGGTTTATTCTTCATAAACCAACAACAGGGAATAAACTAGTTCATCATAAAGTAAATTATTTTATAACTATCATTATCCTGCTTACAAATGAACAGAGTTACAAAGACTATTCACAGGGGCTGAAAGTAGAAAAATAAAACAGTTCGGTATTGCAAAAATGATAGATTAAATTGAATGATCCAGAGACCTCTTCCAATACTTATAATCATGGCATTCTATTCATAGGATGCATTACCATGGGGCAGCATTTCACCCCAAAATAGTTCAGATGGAAATCCTAGGAGAATTTGAGCAATATGCAGAATAAAGCCTTCAGAAAATTATTCTCTTTTTTTTCCCCATTTTTTTTTCTTTTTCTCAGAATAGTTCTCATGCTAGAGATACTCATTGTTTCTTGTTAACCAAAGGCTTTTGATCTTACGGAGACAAAACATATGAGTTCATTGCAATGCTGTCACTAAGCTCTTGTCAATATTCAGGCTAAAATCTAACAAGTCATCCCCAGGAAACAGAGCATCAGTTAAATATTTTGTTGACTGCAGGGCCCAATTTTTTGGAACACAAAGTGAATCAAACAAAGGAGATAAGCTGTACCATCTCAGTTCCCAAGACAGCCTTTTTCACCACTTTCAATGGCTTATGACTACTACAGACCCCTTTTTTAGTTGGTCCTTATCTTCCCTACTGACTTCTCTAGTGTCCACACCAAACTCTATTGTTTAAGAGTTCACAGAAAAACTATTATTTTACTTAAATGGAATCAGAATAAACAACATTTCTTAACGTAATAAAATTGAGAGACACTTGTAAAATATTTCAGAAGGACTAAATGACTTGTCAATAGCAGATGGTATTCAGTGTAGTTACAGGTGTGGGGAGGAAGAAAACTATTTTCCTATATAAAATAATGAACACTATGCTGACAAACAAAATGTTTGGAGCCATGACAAATAATTGTATGAAAATAGCTCAGGTCTTGGTAGCATTCAAAATTCAAATCAAATGTTAAGAATTACTATGAAAAGAATAGAGAACTAACCAGAAAAGACCACTATGCAGCTGTATAAATTCATGATCAGCAAAGTTAGCCAAAGGTCTTTAATGACAGTTTCTTGATGGTGAGGAATGAAGTAGACTGGGACTTTTCAGCTTGGGAAAGAAGTCACTAGGAATTCTATAAAAATCATCAGTGGCATGAAGGAGCATGACAGGGAGAGACTGCCTTCTGCCTCTTTCACTGAAAAAGCAAGTGACCATCAAATTACATCTCTGAAAGCCAAGTCCAAACCCTAGAGAGGGAATAAATTTCCACAGAAAGTTGTGTAAACTACTAGAAACACATGTAAGATCGGTTATATCTATGCTTGAACCATAAAATGCATAAGAAAATCTCTAAATGGAAAATTGTCAGAAGCTGACCGGATATTACTACTATATTTACTAGTTCTATTATTTTCCTGCTCTAGATGAACTGGACTTGTTGGCTTGTGGCTTTTTGTGTAATATTTGGTTTCTAAGACAGGTCCTTTTAGAGTTCTTTAAAGATTTCCTCTGATTTTGATATGTCGATATTAAAAATGGATTTTTTTCCCTCAATCATCTTGGAAAGAAGGGTATTATACTGGTACCCACCTTCAAAACAGAGATTAGAATTCCTTTGGTGGTCATAGCCCTTTCTTTTACAGCATTTCTAGAGTGCTCAGTTGTTTATTTTCCTCTTTGTATTTCTCCCTCTCCTCATATTTTAAAATGAAGGAACTTGAGGCAAAGCTTTGATTTTCCCGATTCCTTCTTTATCTTCCTATGAGTTTTCCCTATGGGAGTCAAGCACATAGCACTTACCTTATTATTTCATTTGAAATAATCTGAACTGGATTTATGTACACCTTGAAACGTACTCTACTTGCTCCCTCAACACTGCTGGATAGACACAATATAGCAGTGTGCTGCAGGGAGGCAAATGACTTAGGCTGTGAATAAAACAAATTGTATTAACCCAGGGACATAGCAAAGAGCGTTCTTTTAATTACTACAGAAGGGAGCGTACGGGGATGATTTACAGTAGGGCAGTCTCACAAACAGTGTGGCCGAGAACACAAGGTGGTGCTATTTACGCTTCACAGAGCGGGTGTGCGGGGCTCAGTCTCTCCTGCTGGCATTAGCCATTCCCCCCATCAGCATCAGCTTCCTATGGCTTTGGACTAGGTTGGAAGTGCAACTGAGCCCCATTGTCCTCCAGATGTGCAGGTACTAGCTATGAGGGGACATTTCCTTGGCAACAGCTAGCTAGCCAAGGAGTTCAGCTTGACTGGAAGGGCATGTTAATTTGTCCTTGTCATCTCTGGAAAGCAGGACAGCAGCACTAGATGTTTTGCTGCACCAGATACCACAGGGAAATTTGGTATTATAAGAAATGACACACTTGGCTGTTTCTGGATAGAAAGAAGTTAGAAGTAAAGCAGCAAGTACTGACTCTCTACTATTCCCCAGATTAAAGAACTGCCTTAGAAGGATTGAGGATACCAGGTGGTGTGGTAGACAGCTGATATTTTGCTTTTTTACCAGCTTGCTCTGTGAAGTCAGGTTGTGCTTTCAGCTGTAATTAAGCAAGGTCATTATCAAGCTTAAAATAATAGCTTCTATTCAGCTGGGTGAATCACTTTGAATTTCTCCATGGATGGTAGATCTCCCACTGCAACTTTGTTGAAAAAGCTGAGGAAATAATTGTCCAAATAAAAAGTGAGATGTTATTGTGAGTGTTGCTTGGAGGGAAATGTGATATTGTTAAAAGTTCATTACTTCACTGAAAATAAGCATGATCAAATATCTGCACATTCTTCAATGTTTGGTTTTTTTGGTGGATTTTTTTTTTTAAGTGTTGTTTGATTTTATAGATTGGGGTTTTTTTTCAATAAATAGTCTTTATGTCCTCAGCTGCTTGTTTCTAGATCTTTGCTTCACAAGACAGTTCTGTTGCAGCCAACAGTTCTTTACCTATCTGTAACATTTTAATTCTGCAAAGAGAAGTGCTGGAAGTATCATTTGGCTTGCATGACCGTAATTTTTAGCTGTGGGTGGGATGGTCATGGTGGTCGAGGGAGCTTCTATAGGAGTGGCTTCTATGAGAAGTTGCTAGAAGTTTTTGTCATGTCCAACTAAGCCAGTGCCAGCTGGTCCCAAGATGGACCTGGCGCAGGCCAAGCCCATTGGTGATGGTGGTAGCATATCTGGGATAACAGATTTATTATTTAAGGAGGGTAAAAGACCAGTGCCACTGCAGGCCAAGAGAGGAGTGAGAATGTGGGAGAAACAGCTCTGCAGACATCAAGGTCAGTGCAAAAGGAGGGGTGAGTGTGCTCCAGGCACTGGAGTAGAGACTTTCCTCCAGCCCCTGGTGCAGTCTGTGGTGAGGGAAGTGTGGCCCTGCAGATCATGGAGGACCAAGATCCACCCCATGCCAGAGCAGGTGGACGCACCAGAAGGAGGCTGTGATCCCAAGAGAAGCCCACGCTGGATCAGGCTCTTGGCAGGATCTGTGACCCATGAAGAGAGGAGCCCATGATGAAGCAGGTTTTCTGGCTGAACTTGTGACCTCATAAGGCACTCATACCAGAGCTGCCTCTTCCTGAAGGGATATACTCCTTGGAAAGGGCCCACCCTGGAGCAGTTCATGAAGTACTGCAGCCTGTTCACAAGGACTCACACACGCAATTTGTGGAAGACTGTCTCGTGTGAGAGGGACCTCACTCAGAAGCAGCGGGAAGAGGATTACAAATCCTGCTGAGGAGGATGGACAGTGGATGGACTGATTGCAACTCTCATTCCACTCTGCGACTGCAGGGGAGGAAGTAGAGAATTCAAGGGTGAATTTACACCTGGGAAGGAAGTGTGATAGGAGAGTGCCTTTGAGATTTGGATTTACTTCTTTTTGTCTTATTCTGATTTGTTTGTTAATAAATTAAACTGATTTTCCCAAGTCAGGCCTTGTTTTCATGTGATGGCAACTGTTGAGTGATCTCTCTCTGTCCTTATTTCAGCCCATGAACCTTTTGTTAAATTTTTTCTCCCTTGTCCATCTGAGGAGAGGAGTGATACAGCTGCTTGGGTTGGCACCCACAGAAGTTTAGGATTTCCCTTCAGAATGGATTGGTTATTTCAAATACTGTCCCAGAAAATAGCTTCCTGCTTTTTGATTCTTGACAGCACTAGGAAACTGAAATTATTTCAGGAAAATCCTGAAAATAGAAAGTCCCATTTACTTTAGCATGAGTATAGGCAATTTTCCTCCTTTACAAAGAAAAAAGACCACAGAATTATTTTACAGAACTTTTTTAAGGGTGTGTCCTGACTGAGCTGCTGCAAGTAAATCCTGCTTGCCATTTATTTTCAAGAAGCTAACAGATTAAAGTAACTGGTTATGAGAACCCTGGTCTACTTGTGCACTGTTATGCTTTATGGAGTTAAACAACCCATGTGAGTTCTGTTTTTAATTAAACTCTGAAAAATTAATGTTTCTGGAGTGTAATAGAATAATCAATATCCAGATTATTTTCAAGAATAAGATCATATTTATTGTAATTTTTTATCTCATTTGAATAGCCTGCTGTTCTAATTGGTCATCTCCTTCAGGAATTTAATCTATGTAAGAAAGTCAGTTAAGGATTGTTGTAGGCATCTTTCTTTAACATAATAAAGTGGCATTTCAAGAATTATCTACATCTTTAATCAAGGTGCAAGTCTCGTCAAGAGTGTTACGATGTTAGTTTGCAAGGCCTAACTACTGACAGAATATGTTGAAGGAATTTAATATGTTTAAACAAGTTGTTTCCAATCTTCAGGAATTATGAAATGAAGCAGAGGGGAATAATTTGTCTCCATGGAGTTATGACAAACTGGTGGATGACTAAGGCAAAGGCTATCAAAGAACCATAAGCAGAGACATAATTTAATCCCAAACTATCTAGGATATTCTGTATTTCATATTAAAAGATACATCATCTTGTCTCACCCATAAAAAATTTTACATTTATTTCTTATTTGTTCATTTGCTTCAGGTGAGAGTAGTCTAAGAAAGAAGTGCCTTTGATTCACTGTAACTGGAAAGTCTCATGTCATAGGTCTTGTTGTAATAAAACAAATTTTTATCTCATGTACTCTGTTTGTTTGGAAATAACTGCAAGAAGTAAATGGAACGATTTATTGCCACTACACAATATTTGTATCATCCATGACAAAACAGTTCATAAATAGATTCAAAGTATGATATAATATTTTCCAGATGTTTTATATGTGTAATGTAATGGCAAATCTCACATCTAAAGGATGCAGCATGGTGTCCTCCGTGGTTTGGCTGAGCAAATTTTTTGTCACTTTCCTGTGTACAGAAAATGTGGTTGAATGAGTTTATCTCTTTGGGTGGACCTGTCTTAAAAGGTGAAATTAAATGTTAACTCTTCATAATGGATCACATCTTGTAGAACACGTACTACTTAGTGCCATAGGAGACTACGGTTGCTGCTATGTAAAATGTGAATTATTCTTTTCCTCCTAACTTATTTTATTTTTTGCTTATGAAAGTCCTGTCCTGCTGCAAGCAACCCCAAATATAGCTATATGCATCTTAATTAGTGTTTTCTTCATTCTATAAATTATAGGGGATGTCCTGAAAACTCTTCTCAAATGTCAAAGAACAATGAAAACTGCAGTTCAGCGGTGCAACTTTTTATACTTTGAATTCTCCCATTCAGTACCTAAGGGATCTTTTTTCCTAATGAATAGAGGTGCAGATTTATTTTCTTGACTCCAGGAGATACATCCAGGATACAGAGAGAACACAAGCATCTCCGAGTAATTAAGCATCCTAATGGAGGCTGAGAGACAGAAAATGGGTTGTGCTCTTCTGTGAAATGATCACAGACATGCTGCTCTGAGATGTATTATTACATATAACTTAAAAATAATTCAGTCTCTTACCTCAGATCAACAAATACAGCCCTACAAAATAAAATAGTTACACAGATTTGCATTTTTTCAACTTGTTGCACTCACATGAGCTGTCCTGTGTGCATGGAAGGATTATAATGCATTACATAAAATTTCATTCTTTCCAGAAAAGGAAAGATAGTATGGATAATGGTGGAAAACTATACTGCAAAATTCCAACCTCTGTGTAACAGATTCTTATCTATCTGTCTCTCTGCCCTGTCTCAGGGCACTACTGAGGAGGAAGGTGATTTCCACTTTGTACAGTTCCAAACACTAGCAATCTGTACTCTTCTCATTTATTTCAACTGTTCTTGGACAGGTCCTTTAAACTTCTTTTATACAAATCAGGATTCTTTTTTTTTTTCTGCTTTTAATGCAACATTTTATTTATCCAATATTAAATAATTGACTTTGAACTGTCATTACTATGCTGAAGCAAGAGGCTACACTTTGTTGGGGGAAAAAAACCCCAAACACCAACCAAATCTTTGCTATACAGGCTGTTCCCAGAAAAAGACAAAACATCCCACAAATCATCCAACCACACTATCCATGCACCAGGAAATAGCAGAGAGGATTGTTCTTGATCTGGAGCCATACCACATTGTAGAGATTATAGGCTTGCTGAATTTCGAGGATACATTATTCTTTCCCAAGAAAAAGACTCTTTTATGCAACTGCTATGTTTTTTATTTAGGGTAACTTAATGATCAAAGCAAGGAATGCCTTCAGAGAAACAAATAGTCTTGAAAGGAACTAAATCAACTGCATATCTTTCCCTCACAGCACACAGACCTTTCTTTGATTCTATGATGAGAAGGGGGCATACATATTCAAAACATTGCTTCTGGGCCTGCTATCATCATCACTACCACCACAACCACTAAGCAGGGACTCTGGCAGCAAAAGCAAATTCTGGTCCAAGTTGCATATTTCCCTCAAATTCAAACAGCTGAGAATATTTAAAACTGGATCAAAAAGTGAGGGATATAGGGTTCACTAACATCTGCTCTTTCTTCCATTACTGTTACTTGACCATCCTGTTTTCCGATGGTCACTGGCAGGCACCACATACGTGTGTTATGTTAACATCCACTTTGGTTAGAATGAAGCATGAATAACACAGACACATGAAACAACAACAGCAAAACATCTTTGCAATACAGGAAACAATGCCTCACTGGAATACATCATCACAGAAAACAGGTGGAAGATTTTCTGATTAATCATAAGATCACACAGCATTCCTTTTGAGAAGTATTTGCCTTTACTTGGTCCTCTATGAAAGGGGTTGACTCACCATTTTCATATGCTGGTAAATTAAGTCAGTGTTTGAGCACGTTGTCCAGTGAGGTGCCTCTCAACTTAAATCAAGCTACCCATTCAACCACAAAAAAAAGAAGCTCAAAACATCAAAGAAGCCACAGTATTGAACATGAAAAAGCCTGTATTGGAATAGGGTCTCTATCTTGCATTTAAATAGGCCACACCAATTCACTTTGTAAATAATATCTGAATATAAAATTACATAAAAAGAAGAAAAAACAACTGTCTCTCAAAATCTTTCTGTGACAAAAAAGGAAAGAAAAGCCTTTTTGTTTGGTTTGCCATTATCATTATTATTCTGTGGTAAGCACATAGTTTTCTGAATTCTCCTAATTTCATTTGCAACCAGCTGGGTACATTAGTTTTGTTTAGAAAGAAGGCAGTTATCCTCAGGTTTGAGGTAAATAAAAGTTTCCTTCCAGTCTAAAATTGTTCGAGGCTCTTAGTCTAATTTAGTATAGTATTCAGTCAATAGCAAAAGGTGAACACTTCCAGTGGACTCACCTGTTTTAATTATCTAACTGAGGGTGAACTGTTCTCGAGATTTTCAGCTTTCTTCTTTAAATATCAACAGTTTATGTGGACAACATGCCTCTATTACATAGCATCTTTTTGGAAATTAAATAAACCAAATCCCACACTAAATGTCTGTATAGGATCCTTGACTTTATAGGTGGATGTAGGATTTTTTTCTTCTTCCTTTTTTTTTTTCCTTGAATACCTGATATTAGAATTGTAAGCTTAAGCAAACTCTAAGCTTCCAGCAAAAGCCTTACATATGAATACTAAAATTTTCTCAGCCTTAAGGCTAAGATGTGCTAAGTGGTACATGGGCTATTACTTTAATTAACCTGACTTGCTGTGATTATCTCAGACTGCTAATCATGGCCCAACAAGATACATATGACTCACATGTAAATAGATTCCCTTGCTCTAAGTGGGGAGCATGTATCTGCATACATAACACTCTCTCTACTGGGAATTACTGCTTTTTCTATCCTGGAGTAGTTTTTATGGCTTACCTACGTGAGCAAGTTCTCTGACATATATATATATATATAGTATTTTTAAAAACAGATGTGCTCCTGATACGTATTTAATATTGTAAATACCTGCTTGTGCCAAAAGCAAACAAGACTTTTTTTTTAACCTAGTTAGTACTCTACACTTGACATGATTCAAGACAGACAATTCTGACTCACAAATCATGACTTGAATCACCAAGCCTTATTTTCTATGTAAGTACATTTAAGGTAATTTCAAAGGTAATTTGAAAGCATGACATGAAGGTATTGGAGTGTATCTGAGGGTCACTGAGCATTGGAACATGTTACCTAGAGAGGCTGTGACATTTCCCTCACTGGAGGCTTTTAAAAGCCCTGTGGACACAATCCAGAGTAACATGCTCTACAACACCCTGCTTGAGCAAGGAGACTGGACCAGATAACCCCCAAGTGGTTCCTTCCAACCTTAATCATTCTGTGATTCTGTGATTCTGTGGAGGGGAAGGAGGAGACCAGCAGAAAATGGGGTATTTATGATGATGATGATGAGGAGAAAAGACTCAACTGAGCTTGCTTTCATTTCAAAATGAATTACAATAATTTATTTTGAAAAATTTAAATATATTCCTACATGTGAACTCAGGCACATCCAGGTAGGCTCCAAGACACAAATATGAAGCCCCATACAGGTATATTTAACCAGAAGACAAATTTCAAGTTAGCGGTTAGATAAATATTATAAACCTGCTAAACTCTGGTAACAATAATATAAATTTATCATAGGCTGTATATATTGAAACCACATATGCTTGTAACATCATCAAAGATTTAATGAAGATGACAAAGCAAGTTCATTAAATTAATAAAATACTTAAATCCCAGCCTTGAATCCGCTTTTTCTTTCTTACTCATCTTCTTGAATTGGATAATTGAATCAGAAGGGCAGCCACTAGCAACCTTCAAGCCAACTGGTAAATTCTCATTCAACAGATTAGGATTATAGTCATAATGCTTCTGTTCTCATGATTACATATCCAGGCTAAATTTGGTGCCTTTGGGGATGGTTTGAAAGCACTGGAAAAGCACTAGGTTTAATCTAGCTGGATCTTAACATGAAAAGCATTCCATGTAGTTGATCTAAAATGCATATGAGCAATTTTGATATCTGGCAGGAGAACTGACTTGGGTAAAGTTGAACTTCTTCCACCATACACTTGAGACAACTCTTAAGCCAGGATAGTATGATGTCTCCCTGCTTTCTTCACTTTATGAGAGTGTCCTAGGGTGACTTTATGATGTTTGTATCCCCAATAGTCTGTTCTGTTTGTATTGGGTATTGTGTTCTGTACCTTTAAAGCTGGTTCTGAGAGCGAAGTGGGGAAAGAAGAAGTGCACAGTTTGTTTTCAGACACTGCACTCGCTGCTCCACAATCCCTCTCCTGGAGTGTGTTTGTCTGAGAGGACAGACAGCAGGACTAAGATCTCCTTTGCTTTTAGTTAGTTTAGCTAGCTGAGGCAGAGAAGTTCTCTGGACCTTTTATATATATATATTTATTATTATTATTATTATTATTATTTTGGTTTTTTGGGTTTTTTTTGTTTTTCTCAGGACTGTTTAAACCTGTCCCAAACTGAAAAACCCAGAGAGACGCCGGGATCACACACCTTGGCCCACCGGGGCCCAGGACGGCATTTTCCAGCGCTGGAGGGACTGATAAGAGACTGGGAGAGCTGAGCTGCAACTCATGGCAAGGATGTTCTGAGTTTGCCATCTCACTTCAGAACGAGAGGTTTTAGTGTTTCATATTGTCCATTATTTATGCTTGTGGGTACTTTGCTTGTTAAATAAATAGTTTTTTCCACTTTTCTGTAAGGAGATTCTTTCCCAGACTGATTGGGGATGGGGACATTTGGGTTTTCTTTTCGAGAGGAACCCCATTTGGAGGTTTCCTCCCAAATTTGCCCTTAACCAGGACAGAGAGGCAAGACAGATGTGCTGAAAGGTATTGGGGCAGAATATAAAGTGGAGAAGGTACAGGCTGTATCAGGACAACTCAGGGATAATCTGAGTCAGAGGCTACTCCACCATCTGGGCTTTGGTGGATCTGTAAGGTATCTGTAAAGTATCTCTGTATCCCTTTCTGCCACAGAAATTCAAGAATGAGGGTGTCAGTGTAGGTCTTCCCTTGTGTTGGAGTGTATTCCATCCAAAAGAGGTGTTTCCACAACAGCATGTGTAAAAATATGAGCCTACCTTTAAAAACCAAATAAACCAAATAGAAGCAAGAAACTTGCTGTTACGTGAATAAAATTTGCAAATTTAGTCAGGTTAAAAAATGCTCGAGTCACCATGTTTTGGATGCTTTCAAAGTAAGAAGTAAATTAAATAGTAGATTCTTGTTATATTCCATTTGATTTACTTAGCATGACAAAAAAAGCCTTAGTGAAAAAAAACATTTTTTTCATTCAATTTACATTTTCTTGTGAAGTTATCACAGACAGATTAATGGAAATCAGAGCTACAAAAAAAGGATTTTCTGATCTTTACCCTTAATAAAGTCTTAGTCTGAATATTTTATGTTTTTTCAGCAGTTTCAGCAAAAAGAGTGTGCTTATGTATATTCGTGCACTTATATATCCCAATGTGTGCGTGCATTTTTACATATATCCACCTCTGAACAAACTCGTTCAGTTCACACAATGCCTATTTGTCTTTTTGTGGGCTACATGACAGTACTATTTAAAGTTTCTCAGCCAAAGGCCAAAAACTTTGCTTATGGGCTTTAGATAGATGTACAACCTGATTACTGAAGGACTTCAGAGGACAAGTGCAGGAGAAAAGTAGGTCAGATAAAAAGGAAAAAAATAGATAAGGAGCTAGAAAGAGATATTCTGAAGACTTTTTTTTCCTAAGAGGTTGTTTCAATGTGAGTCTTGTCAGATGCTTCAAGTTTGAAATTTGCATTATCACAGTCTTTAAGAGCTTATTTAAAGTCTGAATACATTAAGAAACTTGACAGCAATGATCGAAGTACAAAATATTTCCCCAGTATTAATGACTAGCCTAAAACTCTATACCTTGGGCAATGAACATCTTCTAGCAGATCATTAATCCCTTCAAAATACCCTGTCCTGAGGTCATTATGAACTGAAAACTGGAAAAATAAAATAAAATATGCATATGCTTTTTTATTTTTGAACTATAGAATTTAATTGATATGTATAGAACAGGTCTGAAAAATTATTCCCTTAAGTGTTAGACAATCAGATTGAAAGAATTCTCTCTCAAACTGCCATTCAAATTATAATAATATATGCTGATAATATAACTTTAATAATAATAAAAAAATAAAAGCAGGTTTCACATATAAAACATATACTGAAGCTAAGTAGACCTGTAGTTTTAACATAAGAATTGAAACTAGATTGTGGAAACATAATTTCAAGCTATTGATAGGTCAAATATGTCATTCATATTAATTAAGCAGAATGTAAGAAAGGAAGGCATTATTGCAAAATGTCTTTGTATTCTATTTTTTATATTTAGCTTGCTTTAAATATTCATTTTCTTGGAATTGCAATGCAGGTGGTTGGGTTTTGAAATTTCTACTTGCCATTCTTTACAGGTGCTTCAGCTAAAGACATGGCAATTCATTTCCCATGTTGAACCTGTTTACTTGTCTCCATCAGCTATAAGGAGGACAGACGAAGTATAAATCTACACTGTGGTACTCTATTAGGTAAGGTGATACCCATCCTGAGCCTAGGCTTCAACTAACATTCCTGAAACTGTTTTTCTAAATCTTGCTTATTCAGATGACATTATTCACCAACTATAAAGGAAGAACTGGATGATTACTTCCTGGAAAACTGTGATGTTTCAAATGGATGGCATTTGGAAATGCCATTGAAATAAGGAGTGCTTCCTTCTTATGACCTTCAGATATGAGTTTAAATTGCGGATTTAACAGTATGCATATTGAAAAAGTTTTGATGAAAGCAGCCTTCAATTAAACCAGGAAACTGGAAATTGTGTTCACAGCGCTAGAATTTTTTTGTTTCAGAGGAAAAAAACCCAAACCTGATTAAAAGCAATACCTATTTCAACAACTTTGAAATCATGTATTGTTTTCTTTGATTTAAACTCACTGCTGCATTTTAATGGTAAATAATGTGACAGAAAATAAAATCACAGTTACTACAAAATAATCTACAGTATTTTTTAAAAAACTTTTATCAATATTTAATAAAACAAATTGTAGTAGTCATATAATGTAATTGCCAACATATTCATAGATCACTTGGACATAGGACAGAAGTCATACTAAGCAAGTTCACAGATGATACAAAACTGGGAGGAGCTGTTGACTCCCTCGAAGCCAGAGAGACCTTGACATATTAGAGGGCTGGGCAGCCACTCACCATGTGAAGTTCAAAAAGAGAAAGTGCTGGATTCTGCACTTGGGATGGAGCAACCCTGGATATATGGACAGAGCGAGGAATGAGAGGTTGGAGAGCAGCGCTTTTGAAAAGTGACCTGAGGGTCCTGGTTGATGGCAAGTTGAGCATGAGCCAGCAGGGTCCTCGCAGCCAGGAGGGCCAAGCATGTCCTGGGGTGCATCAGGCACAGCATCGCCAGCCAGGCAAGGGAGAGGATTGTCCAAGCCTGCTCTGCACTGGGGCGACCTCACCTTGAGTGCTGGGGGCAGTTTTGGGGGCCACAGTGCAAAAAAAACCCATTAAGTAATTGGAGAGGGTCCAAAAGAGGGCCACAAAGATAGTGAAGGACCTCTGTATGAGGGCTGAAGTCACTTGGTCTGTTCAGCCTGGAGAAGTGGAGACTGAGGGGACACCTCACCACAGTTATAACTTCCTTGTGAAGGGAAGAGGAGGGGCCAGCACTGATGTCCTTGCTCACATGACCAGTGAGGGGACCCAAGGGACTGGCCTGAGATTATGGCAGGGGAAGGTTAGGATGGTTATTACAAACAGGTTCTTGACCCAGAGAGTGGTTGGACTCTGATCAGGCTCCCCAGGGAAGAGGTCACAGCACCAAGCCTGGTGGAGTTCAAGCAGCATTGGGGCAATACTCAGGCACGTGGTGTGGCTGGTGGGGATGGTGCTGTTCAGGGCCAGGAACTGAAGTCAATGATCCTTGTGGGTCTCCTCCAACTTTCATATTCTGTGATTCATGCCAACATAATTTCATTGTTTTGTCTCTGTCTGTACAGTTGCACAGGGTTTAGGTAGTTTCTCATGTTCCTGAGTGTTTTAGAAATATTTTTCTTGGAGTGGCAAAAGGCCAAAACATACTAGAATATTTTTTCATGTATTTTATACACATTCAACTGAAGATTTGTTTTAAATCAAATTTTAACTTAGTAAATAATCTATTTTCAATTTTTTACAAGTTTTTTTTTTCCTCTACAGATAGTCAAATATTGGCTAATCCAATTCCATAATTTTAATTTTCCTGTTATCATTCAGCTGATATTTTTCATATACCCCACTCCAAAAATAAAAATAGTTGGAGTCTGGTGTAACATGATAAATCCATACATGGAAATTCCTGTTAAAAGGTTGGACTTTTGCTTCTTCATTGGACAAAACATCCAATACTGAAAGCATCGAATAATGCAAAACTTCTGTAATTAGGTCAAAGAAATTCAATGAATGATATGTATTAGGAAGGCTGATAAGTATCATATGCATCTCATTGTTTGGGAATTTTGTCAATAGTAGGACTTATCTTCAAAATAAATTTCTGCTGGATTTTTTTCATTATACTTTCCTCTTATGGTCCTGATGATAGCTTTTCCACACATATATTTTTTTCAAGTGGCGTTGAAACACTGTTTCAGATCTGATAAACCTGAAAGGTTGCAGTGCATTTAAGATTGAGGTTCTTTTTTCCATGAAGTGAGATAAAAATTACAGGAGAACCAATGTGTAGGAAAAAGACATACTAGGGAATCTTACTGATTATTTGTTTGATATTTGATCATTTACCTGCTCTCAGTCATTCCAAAAGAAGTGGTACAGTATTAAAACTCACTGTACACGCACACTCACTGCACAGCTCTACGTGTTTCTTAAAGTTGATATTGAGAATTATTTGGAATGACATTTCACTGCAGTTTCTGTGCCCTTTCACATAAGATCAAGGAAACTTCCAAATTTTCCAACCTCATTTATTCACTTTTTATTCTCTTTTTCAGGGACTCTGCACATATTTATATTTTTTATTTACTTTCCTCACTTAGAAGATGTATGGAAAGATTAATTAATGTTATTTCAAGTTACTTCAAGTAACTGTTGGTATTTAAATATTGTTTGCAATATATAAAAAGAATTGTAGAAAATCTGGCATGTCCTGTGGTGAGAGATAGAACTGTTTATTTACTACAAAGTCAACATATCTCAGGAATGATCAATTTTGGGTTTTATGTTCATGAAGTAATAGCTGACAAATCCTGTACTGATGAATAGGCTTAAAAACAAGAGTCAGCTGAGATCCCAGAGGACAAATAGATACATGGCTTCAGTGTGGTGATATCCAAACACAGCTGAGGGGTGCAGCTAAATAGGGAAGACAACAAAGCCTATGGCACTGTCGTGAATAAAAATATTAAAACTGCCAGTAAGTAACAGCCTGAACAACACAGGGGAGGTAAGATTATGAATTCATTATTTTAGTGTGGTTTTAAAATCATCTGATGATTCATCAAAATGATGCAATTACAGGGTCACAGATTGTAAGGCTGGAAGGGGTATCCAGAGGTCACCTGGTCCAATTCCCTACTCAAAGCACGCCTAATCCAAGCAAGTTGCAAAACACCTCCCAAGACAGAGATCCCTCTACCGCTCTAGTCAGCTTGCTACAGGACTTTGCTGCTCTCATAATTAAAAAATAAAGACAATAATAACAAAGAAATTCATAATGTGCAACTAAATTTCCCATGTTCCAAGAAATAATAAGTTTTTTGTCATTAGGACTTCGTTGCTTTTATTCCACGGTATTTTGTAGGATTTTTTTGTTGTTGTTGTAATGTTAGAAAATCATTCATTGTGGTATTTGTGTCTCCAATAAATTTGAATCTGTCCCTCTCACATCAACAGAGGTATAAAAATTCAGCTTCTCAAATGGCAAATACTTTGTTGCCTTCATCACTCAGGCATTTACACATCTTACCTTGCAACGTGTTGTGATCTTGTAAAAATGTCTGAGTATTATGTGAGCATCACCAAAGTGTGTTTCTCAAACTTGGAAGGCTTTCTTACCCCCTTTCTTGCCAGCTTTTTAGATTATTTGCATTATATAATAGGCTATATTTCTTTTTTAATTAAATAAACATTATTGTAACCAATTAAATTCTACTCCAAAGAAAAACAATTATTTCATTAAACTTTTAGTAATGGTAAAACAAACTTACCAATATGTGCATTCAGGTTACAGCAAGACTTTCTTCCAGTTTCTGTAATTTTATTTTTCTATTTGGGAAAGATTTTTTCTTTAACATATCAGTTCAGGTGCAGCCTTCAGAAGGCATTTGATACACAGAAACAGAGGATTTTACACTGCATCCTTCTATCTCAGTGGGAAAAGGTATTTCTCAGCCTGTAATAATCTTCAGATAAACAGCAAAAATTTTGGACATGTTTCCTGCCTACCTCTAAGTCTTTCCTTGCCTATTCAAGGCACAGCATAACCCCATTAAATTCAAGGTGTAAATAGCCCTGCACAAAAAACCAAAGGAGGTTTATATTTGCATTATTTGAATTTACATAAACATAGAAGAATTATGTTCGGAGTTCAGATCACTACTATTCCTAGGATGTACAAAGCACACATTAGTCAAGGAAAAATTGCTAATGTTTTTGCTGCAGCTGTTTTAGAGAAAGACTGGAACATAAGAGAATGTTAACATTTTGCTTAAGGATATTATGATGCAGAACACATTCAGATTCTTCTGCCATCTCTTTCCCAAATTTAAGTAACTCAAAGGATGAAAAACAAGAAATTGAAATTTTGCATGCATACACACATATATACATACACAGACACAGGCACAACACACACATACACACAAATCCTTATATATTTAAATATCACTACAATGCCTATAAATATCACTACAATACCTGTAAAAATGACTATGGAAATATGATCACTAGGTATATATGTAAGGGTATATGTGTGTGTGCATGTGTGCATTAATTAATTAATATTTTTTTTAAACACACACAGAATCAATAGGTTGGATGATTAAGATCATTGAGTCCAACCCTTGCTCTAACACCTCAACTAAACCATGGCACTGAGTGCCACATCCAGTCTTTTTTTAAACACATCCCGGGATGGTGACTCCACCACCTCCCTGGGCAGACCATTCCAATACTTTATCACCCTTTCCATAAAAAGCTTTTTCCTAATATCCACCCCATATTGCCCTTGATGCAGCTTAAGACCGTGTCCTCTCATTCTGTCAGTTGCTGCCTGGACGCCCACCTGACTACAGCCACCTTTCAGGGAGTGGTAGACAGTGATAAGTCACCTCTGAGTCTCCTTTTCTCCAGGCTAAACAACCCCAGCTCCCTCAGTCGTTCCTCACAGGGTTTGTGTTCCAAGTCCCTCACCAGCCTCGTTGCCTCCTCTGGGTGCACTCAAGCATCTCAAGGTCCTTCCTAAACTGAGGGACAGAACTGGACACAGCACTCAAGGTGTAGCCTCACCAGTGCCAGGTAGAGGGGAAGAATGACCTCCCTGCTCCTGCTGGCCACACCATTCCTGATTCAGGCCAGGATGCCATTGGCCTTCTTGACCATCTGGGCATTCTGCTGGCTCATGTTCAGCTGCTGTCACCAGTAGCCCCAGGTCCCTTTCATCCAGAGCACTGTCCAGCCATACCGTCCCCAGCCTATAATGTTACAGGGGGTTATTGCGGCCAAAATTCAGGACTCAGCGTTTGACCTATTAAGTGTCATCTTATTGGACTCTGCCCATCCATCCAACCATTCCAGGTCTCTGCAGAGCCCTCCTACCTTCCAACGGATCGACATGTGCTCTCAGCATAGTGTCGTCTGCAAATTTGCCCCTGTATGCATGTGTGGCCATATATGTATACAGAGTTTGACTGTGAGAGTGAGCATACACGTTCCCTGATATTTATATTCTGAATTAATTTACAACTTTATGGCTTCTGAACTGAGAGAACTATATAGGCTATAATTCCAACTGTGAGTCACTGTGATGGAAATAAATGATAATGAAAATAGCCCATAAAACTGTTCTATTTAATAGAAAAATAAAGAGATAACAAGGAACTGATCCTCCCACACATTTTGGAACATTCCTCTTTAAAAAATTTCTTTGTAAACAGCAATCTAATCAAAGACAGTCATAAAGAAACAGTTTATCCTTTGTTGTGGCCTTGAACTTTGACTCAAACAATTCTGCTCTGTAGTCATCTGGTGAACATATGGGTATTGTTCATCCCCTAGATAAATGCAGGCCAAACCCACAGATAATTTTTGTGATGTTTTAGGACCGCAAGCCAAACAATACTATGGCATAATTCTCCTTCCTGGACTTCAGTGGTGGGGGATGTATTACTAAGAAGATTATCAATTGGATTTATGCAGAAGAAATTTTTTTGACTCAGGTTTAGGCTGGATAAACACAGACAGACAGCAGCCCCAAGCTGCCATTAGATGAGTGTTGATAGAGCCACAGAGCCTAGAGCTCCAGGAATGCTGTACCTGGAAAGGGCACACCAAAGGGGCACAGCACTCCTTCCAGAGTCTTCTAATTTGGACTGCCAATGGCACGTGGAGCTTCAGCTGCAGACCCGCGCTGCACCTATGGTTAGGGGTCGGGTCCAAAGAACCACAAGGCCTACAGGTCCAGAGACAGTGAGCAGGGGAAAGACATGCCAAGGGAAGCGCAGCACTGCAATAACATCGCTGCCTGCACACATTTCTAATCTGGAGCATCCATAGTAGCGGCCCCAAGCTGTCATTAAGGTTGGAGTAAGGATTCAGAGACCAGAAATGCCCATACCTCCAGGGACACAGGGGTGAAAGCGGCAAGCCAAGGAAAGCACAGCACTGCACACACATCCTTGCCCTCACAGCTTTCTAGGACGGCCTACTTGTGTCCAAAGGTTAAATTGTGCTTAGAGTCAAGGTCAGGATAGGCCTTCAGATAGCAACAATGGTTACAGCTTTGGGGACAGGAGGGATGGAAAAAAGCATTCCTAAGTGGAACAGCACTGCTCAAACATCTCTGCCTGAAGAAATTTCTGATCTGGGCCACCTATGATGCTGTGAACCTCAGCCTCAACTCCAAGCTTCCATTAGGGTCAGGATTAGGGTGCAGAGAGCCATGAGGCAAACTGCTCCAGGGATGCTGTACTTGGAATAAGCATGCCAAAGGAAACATAGCACTGCACCAAGATTCCTGCTGCCAGAATTTGGGACTGAGAAATGCAATTTTACACCTAACACTTTATACAATCATGGACTGATACAATGGCTTTAGATTGGAAAGGACCTTCTAGGTTACCTAATTCCACCTCTCCTGGCATGGGCAGGGACACCTTCCACTAGACCTGATAGCTGAAAACCCCATCCAGCCGGACCTTGAACACCTCCACGAAAGGGGGGCAACCACAGTTTTTCTGGGCAACCTGTTTCAGTGACTCATCCCCCTCATAGTAAAGAATTTCTTCCTAATATCTGATATAAACCTACTTTCTTCCAGTTTGAATCTAGTCTCCCATGTCACTACTTTGTAAAAAGTCCCTATCTGTCTTGTACACTCCCTTCAGGTACTGTAAGGCTGCTATAAGGTCTTCCTGAGACTTCTTTTCTCCAGGCCAGCTTTCAGCCTGTCTTCACAGTAGAAGTCCCTTTTAACAATATTTGTGGGCCTCCTCTGAATCACTCCATGTCCTTCTAACATTGTGCACCCCAGAGCTGAACAAAAACCTGTGGGAGGTCTCACCAGAGGGGCAGAATCTTCTGCCTGAGCCTGCTGGCCGTGCTCCTTTTTTTTGCAGCCCAAGATATGGTTGGTTTTCTGGATTACAAGCACAAATTGCTGTTATATTGATCATTAACACACCCAAATATTTCTCCCCAGAACTGCTCTTAATCCATGCACTGCCCAATGTGTATTTGTGCTTGGGGTTGCCCCAACCAAGCACAGGACCTTGTATTTGGCCTTGTCTGTAACACAGTTTAAACAGCACAAGGTTTAAGTTTGTGGTCTCCAAACTGGTGTAGTTTCACTTTCAGTCTAAGACTGAAAATATCTCACATCTGTGTTGGACAGCTATGTCTCTTTTTGGAAATAATATTTACTATGCAGTTGGATCCACAACCACAAATTGGACAAAAGACTCCATTATTTTCACTTCAGTGGGATCCCACACACAAAATATTTGCTGTTTGAGTTTTTCCAGTACACATTCCAGTTTTTAGTTTTAATTACCTTTAATATCTGTTAGTTTTTTGTCATAATTTATAGTGGTGTCTGTTACCTAGACTAGATCAAAAGTCTGGAGAATACAAGGAAAAATTCTCTGAGAAATATAAATGTATTTCACTTTTTTTTATTTAAAGACAATGTCAGCTGCTCAAGGCAAGATGATTCCTAAGAAAATGTTCTGTCAGAAACCTTCTGGAAAATGGCTAAGAGCTGGATACTAAAGCATTACCAATGTTGTTGAATAGCTTTGACTAAGAGACTTTTATTTCCAGACAGAATCCTGTTAAATTTGGAACAGTGATACGAATTATAATCAAACCTAACTATGATTTGCGAACTTTCATGAGAAAATGAGATTTCTGGTTTTTTATCTCCAGCTTTCAGATTCCGCAAAACCCAAAATGACTATAATTTTTTGTTTTCAATTTAATTGCCACAAAAGTGAAAAATAAATAATTTCCATTTCTAAAACAGAACTTCAAGGAACATGCTACTGATGCTAGACTGAGCCACAGGAAAACTTACACATTATAGTGTGTTTGTGATGGAATAACCAACCAAAACAAATCTCCAGAAAAGCAAACCAACTTCTAAATTGCTCTGGATGCAAATTCTACTGAAATGTTCTTCTTTGATGACACAGGATTTTACTGGCTTTGGCTCACTGATTATTTTTAGTGTCACACCTTTAAATATTAGTTGGCTTGGTTTTGATAAGCATCCAGAAGTCCTGCTGCTCATTTAAATTTTGATGCTGCAAAATTGCTTTCATTGCATTCTGTCATTTTACATTGATTTTATATTTTGGGGTTGTGGTTTTTTTTTCTTTGGAGGAGGTCTGAGCATATCCTTGTTATCAGAAGGGTCAAAAGGACAGAAAATATGTTGGAAATATCAAAATGCGATAGAGTGGTATCTTTTTAATGGCATAAAATTGAATTCCACACAAACTTCAGCAAATAGATTGAATTGAAAATATCTTAATTTCTGAAAGAAAAAGTACAGAGAATATTTTTATTACTTGTTTTGTTTCATTGCTAAATGATTTTAAACAGAAACATTGAGCTTCTGGTAAATTATTATTTTTATCACTTGAACTTCAGTGATTATTTTTAAGATACATGGCTCCAAGGTGTGGTACAGCTGGCACACTGGGGGGAAGAGATGCCATCCAGAGGGACCTTGACAGGCTTACAAACTGGGCCCATGTGAACCTCATTCAGTAGTATTTAACAGCAAACTGGAAAAGGCCTGGATAGGTTTTCCACAAAGATATGGAACAGTGTAACTTTATAAACATTTTCGAAAAAGAAAAGGTGGTACGACATTAAGGAAAAACCAGCATTGACCAGGCCTGCATATTGTCAGCATACGTTAAACCATACAATAATTCTCAGGAGACAAATGCTGTTGTTATATCCTTTCCCCTAGCAAGGCAAAACAATTTTTTGAAAAACACAAGTGACTAATTTTGAGTGAGGCAGGAGTTTTATTCCCAGGAATCTGAGTTAGCACCCAAAATTACATCCAAACAGTGCTTCCCTTTTACTGCCATCCTTGCTAAAGTATTTGAAAGAGTCATCTATTCCAAGTAGGCAATTTTGACAGCAACTGGTACTGCTTAAAAGTATATTAACTCTGTTAAATTGAACTGAATGTAATGCTGGGAAACCTTAATATAGGCCATTAGCAGATGTAAGGAGATAAACTACACATAAGGAGAAAATGCTGTCTCTGGCCATCTGCTTGTCCTGGTAACACACAGAAAACTTGAAATATGCAACAATTCCCTCAACTTACTGAACAGCAGGTGCCCATCTTTTCGTTCAGCTGTCCAAAAACTGTTCCCTTACAACTCTCTCTGCTCTCCCTGAAGGATTATTTCATAGTTTTGTAATGCAAATTTAGAATAAGAAGGAACAGGTTCTGTTTGAACTAGAATTATCTCAATTTACCTGGTAACCAGTGGATATAGATCCTTATTCTGTCCTGTGAGCATTCTACTTAAATGAACAATCACTTTTTTCCCCCTAGTGTCACATCTTTTATAGATGAAAACGACAGCAGTATTTTGCAAAAAATAAAAAGCACAGGGTGTGAGGACTGTGAATTAGGAATGCTGTTTCCACTGTGCTGTTTTTCTCAATAAATGCTAAACCATAAGTAAAGCAATAAAGTGAACCAGAATAAGTTATTGTCTTACTGCCTTAGCAATAATTTTTGTCTTCACTTGAAGGGAGGTTATTGTTGGTTGAGGTCCTAGGAATGTCAGGCTGAGATGTTACAGATGGAATGGAGAAGAGTATTCCATTCAAAAAAAGTCACCATTTAGGGGATCAAAGGTCAAAATATGGCAATATTAAATTCAACGTACAACTCTGTGTCATTTCTGCATTTATTTTGAATGTCTATGTTTTTAATTACATGCCATATACATTCTGGAAAAGTCTTGTGGCCCACAGTTAAAATTTAATACAGTAAACTAAGATTTTGGGGACTGCTAAAATAAATAATTAAAGCTCCAAATTTACAACCTCATCAAAAAGAAAATATGAATATCAAATTTAGTTGTTAGGCATGTAGCCAAAAACTATGATCTCAGCAGCCACTAAGCAGACAGTTCAATGTCTTTAGCTGCCTCCTCATTCATCCTGGGAATTTCATGACCACTCATACAATTTTCATATTCTGCACCTCTACATGAGCCTCTTGATATTCAGAAACTAGATGGTACCATGCATTTAGCTATGAGGAGTTTGATCAAATAGGTGTGTTCTAGTTATGGATTAACAGCAATCAAAACATTAACAAATTGCAATTGTGAGTGCATTGATTGTGGTGTTTCCACAATGTGCCCTTTGCAGCATGTTGTAGGTTGGAGCAATCCCTAGAAAGACGTGAATTTAAAGCTCTCTTTAAATAGATTTTTATGTAAGTGGATAGGTTGCTCAGCTCTCCAGGGAAAAAGGCTGTTTAGCCCTTCCATCAAAGTCACTGTGTAGAGAGAGAAAAGCTCATGAGGGCTGTGGGTGAAACATGGTCTTGGTGATGAGGGCACTTATCTGGAAAACAGTGTATTTAAATTCCTAGAGACAGAGAATGGAATTAACCCACTTTTGCACCCTAGGGAAATGTTTAATCTCCTACTAAACAAGGAAGGGGAAACAATGCCAGCAAAGAGTACCAGCAGTCTCCGTTCCTTTTTAAAGAAAACCTAAACAGTCTTTGCATCTCAACTGACAAATCACTATTGCATAAAACCCTGCAACAGGCTGGGGTTTGGACATCCTACTTGAACTCTCAGAGGAGACCCAAATTTGCACCAGTCTGTGCTTGAGTATCTCAGATCCCTAAGTAAAATCTTACAATTGAAAAACTGGGAAGTCTTTGAAATTTAGACACCTCCAGGGCTAAGCACCACAGAGGATTAATTTTGAACAAAGAATTACTTTAAGGACCAAAGTTGCATTAAAATTGTTTTAGAGGTCTACACACAGTACCAGATCTCATCCCTAGTGTTTCAGTGTTACAACTTCTCCAAGTATACCATCAATGATTTCTCTCAGTAGTATGCAGCTATTAGGAGAATGAAATTGATATACAGAGTTAATGTGATGATAATAGTAACATCTAGGAAATAGATAAAAATGGTATGACATTATACCAATTAAAGTGTTGCACAGTATTAGAGACACATTTCAATTCTTATGATTTTCTTCACCCTTAGCAGGTTACATTAATCTTCTGTTCCAATGACCCTGTTTATATCTGACGTGGGCTGTAATTTTAAAACCAGCATCTCTTTTTAAGTTCTCTGGCTGCCAAACACTTAAAATTAAAAGCTACTTGTAAGAAATGGGCTTTATGTTACATTAAAATGAATCCATGGCTGTTCCATTTGCAATTATTATTTTTATTTATTTATTTATACCTTTTTTTTTTTTAAGATTTTGTTCCATTTTAGGGATGAGCAACAGAGAGGAAAAGTGCTTTGCATTTTTAACACAGCTCAAGCCTGGGTCAGGAGAAATCCTCTGGAAGAAGGGGAGATGCTGCTTTCCCTGACAACACCTGACCTTGCTCAGCTGGGAGAAGCTTCTGGAGAGTATGATACATTCTGGAGGATGTGAGTAGCAGAGTGTGAAGGACACAGAGCAAGCAGAGGGTCCACAGCAGGAAGAGGCTGGGAAGCCCCAGAGAGGATAAGTGAGCAGGCCCAGAGCCCAGTCTCCCAGAGGCTATAAGAAAAAAAAAAAGATTTTTTCTGAGGACACTGAAGGAGGAGAGGCTGCTGGAAGCAGAGAAACTGCTAAAAGCTTCTGGCAAAGATCAGGACTAGGGTTAGAGGACATTATACATGGGAGACAGATTTTTTATTTTAATTTTTTTTTATAAGGGGAAGGTTTAGGATTTCTTGTTTATTATAATGCTGAAAGAAACTTAACTTTTAATCTAGAAGTCCTGATGATGCTATGCTCATTAAATAAAAAGTTCATGTAACATAATCTCAAATCTCACATTCAGTGGCAGACATATCAGAGTCAGATATGTTTCTTATTCAAACTCTTTTTAATTTTTAAACAAGTATCCTCTGTAACTTTAAACAAGTATCACTCAGTAACTATTATTTTAAAACATTCACTGAATGGCAGGTTTTCGACTTGCTGCATTTCAAAGGTTCAGTTAAGAGTAGATGAGAAACCCTGTCATCAGACTTCAGGTGTACTTAAATGACTAGAGTTTTCACAGTGAGAAAAACAGTGCCACTTCCCACCTTGCCCCTCACCCCCAAACAAAGCAAACAAAGTGAAACAAAGCAAAGCAAAGCAAAAAAACCCCAAAACAATAAAAAAATAATAACTGAACACCTGCATCATCTATTTAACCCAGGCAATAATATCCAGTCATCAGTGACCTCATCAGCATCATTTCACATAGAGGATTAGCTGTGTAAAATAGAACAGACATAAAATTCATTCCCATTAGAAATGTGAGTAAAGTATTACCCTGTTGATTGAACAGACGGCCGGAAAGAAAACATCCCATGGAAATCTGTGTCAAGAAAGAGACTGCCAGGAAAGATAAAGCCAAGTAATCAACGGTCATTTCAGCTCCTCAAAATGGCAACAACTTTGTGGCTGGATCCCTTTGATCCTGCAAGGAAGGAAACCTGGGGGCTGCTGCTGGTAAGTGGCAGGACCATCATCATGGGGCAGCCACCCAGGCAAATGCTGAAACATTTTTTATGTTTGTTAGCTAAACAGCAAAGGATATGATTACTGGCAAAGAGATTGTGATAATATTTCACTAGAGGAAGAAAGGGTGCTGTATTCCCTTGAACATCACTATGAACATACAGGACAGGTATCAGAAAAGAAATATTGCCTTATGTTTATCTACAGGAAAACAAACATGTGTCTTGCCCAGTCCTCTGGCAGAAGGCATGACATGTTTTGGGGGCAGATGAAGGAAATCCAATGAACAAAAACCAGAGCTGTGCAGAGTATTCTATCCCTCCCCATTTCCCCCTCTGCTGCTCTAATAGTAATAATTACTTTTAGTAATAAAAATTATAATGTTTAAAGAAAAATTAGATGTCACAATATTTTCATACAATTACTATGAGAGCAAACACTCAGTTTTCCTCTCTCTCTTTTGCTTAGTGAGTATGAGAAAATGTTGAAACAAAACATCTTAGCAGTGTCATATTTTTTAAAAGTGCTGTTACTAACACAAGATGCTTTCTGCAGCAGAAGGCCTAATAATGTCAGGAGTGCAGGAGGTCTCATAAGCAGAAATAGTGGCAGTTTCATGCAACACGTGAAATTAAAATGCATCTTATGAGTAAATCAAATCACTTTTTCTTTATAATTTCTGAATTCCATAGGGGCCATGAAACACATATTTAAAAGGTGTGCAGAAGGACCTTATTCATTAAATAGCAGAGAAGTAGTTGAAGCTTTATTAAAAATTGACTAATAGGCATTCCGGATAATTGAATTGACAGGCTGTTTTGACAGCTGCAAGCAAAAATGTGCTTTCTCTAAACAGTTGGTGTAAATCTTTTAGATTTCTAGAAAGAGAAATGATGTACTGGTTTAACTTTAATCAGTTTACAAAGTTAAAAAAAAATCTGTAACTGTTCACCTAAGTAGCTGAAGCTACGCTAATTGAAGGTGCTGCCAGTCATTTCAGTGGTAGAGTTTGAGCTGAAAGAATTGCCAAGTTCTCACACAATGAGAAAGGTGGAAGGTGAATACTTTCAAAAGTTTTGATTAGCAGAAAATGTAAATTAAGATGAAAACTGCACTCTGAACTTGATTTCCAGAAAGGCACTGAAATATTGAATCTGATTGAAGTTAGTGGATTTTGCAAGAATCTATCAGCTTTGAAACTCAGGCTGCAACTAACTAACAAATGTGACAGTCTGCACCTTGAGTGGGCTAATGTGAAGTAACAGGCAATTATACTGTCTAAATAAAAAAAAAAAAAAAAAGAAAAAAATAGAAGGAAGAAAAGGGGAAAAAAAAACAACAGAGAAAGGCTGTTTATGAGACTTTGCAGGTTTGAGAATTCAAAGTAGCAGGAAGTGGGGAAAAAAAAATTGTAAAAGTTAAGCGGGAAAGACATGATAGAATTAAAGTTGGATTTTATAATAATTAGTTCACTAAACAGGAAAAATTGACCAGGCAGGCAAGTGTCAGAAAAGAGAAAGAAATTTTAGAAAGGACAAGCAAAACATTAGAAAGGTAAAGTAAGTGAAGACTTAAAAACCTGATAGAAAATTGAATATTTTCAGAATATTGTGTCAGTATTGACACACTACATAATTAGAATCGATGTAAGGCTGGTCAAGGAAGCTTTGAAAATAGGACCTCATTACTTTGGATTCAATCTTTAGGTGTCCTTTTAATCTGTGTATACAAGTATACATTTCATATCTTCATTTAGAACAGATCTATCCTCTTTTTTGAAGCTCAGAAAAAGAAGGATAAATCAGATGGACTCGCCACAGGCATGTCACTTCAACTATAGGCATATATAGAATAGTACAGCAACAGCCAAGAGAAGAGAAAAATCTTAGAAGAAATGAATAGCTGACACACTGAGACTAGTCTACCTGGTGTTTGATTATAACATCTCAAAAGCAGAATGACACAGCTATTGAATTTCTGTACATGTTTTTATTTTTAATAAACAAGAAAACCAAGAGTTTTAGTATCCAAACACTGCAACACTGCCATGCTGAACTTATCTGATGTTTGATTAATGTGTTGGATTGATGTATAATAACTGAACAAGAGATCTACATGCTGTTTTGAAGGGTTTATTTGATTTGGATGTAGAAGCCTTTTAGTCATTTTGTATGAGAAAGAGTGCTCTTGGAAGATAACTGTGTATTTCACAGTTATCAGTTTTAAACTACCCTTTATTCCAAGAGGGAAGAGCAATTGAAACAGTGACTATTAGTAAAACTGGTTTGCAAATGAAATTTGATTGATATTTTAGATTTCTTGGGACTATATGTGGCACAGCTTTGTATAAATTATATTTGTTTAAAATGCAACCAAGCTCAGAACTGCCAGGAACAATTTAGATCCCATAAATGTTTCCTCTAAATTGAATCAGAGAAGGCTGAAAAGCCTCTAAACACTGTACAGGGATTCAATGTTTAGGTTTTAAATGAAACAATTTTAAAAATTGGAGCCTTGCCATCGTTTATAGCACTGTCAGAGTCAGTGCTCTGAAAAAAATAGGTTGATTTTCTTCTTCTGTTCCTTGCTGATCTTTATTGGACACTTTCACCATTAAATGCAGCAAATGAGAGGGGGTGGGAGGAGAAGGGAGAACAAAAGGGTAAATGAAACATTATTATGGAAAACTATTTTCAGAAATTGCATTTTATACTCAATATCGATATTTTTGCCTACACCCAACACTAAAGATCATTTTTATGAAACACAGTAAACCCATCTCAGATATTTTCTTGTTTCACTATATCCAAATAGATTAATTTTTTTGTTTCAATGAAGATTTATGCTACCTATATTGCACAAGGTAAGTGTAAACAAGGGCTATAAATTGCTAAGCTGCTAATGTTGCCTGTGAATGGAACTATTGTTCTCTAAACAGCCTGAATTTTAAAGAATACAGCTAACTTAACGCCTGTGAGGTGCCATACAGGAAAAATGCTATAAAAATCTAATAACAATAAATGTGCATTGGTATTAAGTTATATTAGTTTGGGTGAAAGTGCATATATTTAGAACTTATTAGTATATGCATCGTTAAAATGAGTTTAAATTAAAAATGTTTTGGGCACATGTGTGTCCAGCTCACCACATACGTACCTACTCCTTCATTTGATTTGTTGCCTTATTATTAATTCTTGGAAATACAGACTACCTAGAAGTGTCTGAACTATAATGACTGAAATTATTGCAAACTTCCAGTGCGGTCTGCAATGGAATTCACAAGTGAAGGCAAGTGTTTAGCAAGAAATCTTTTGCTAACTTTCAGGAAGTTAGTACCTTAAGGCCTAGAGAACATACCAGAACCCACCATTTCTTAGAGGAGATGTAGATCTGCTTATTCTGGATGGACAATATCAGGTTCCAAACGGAAAGCCTACATGTCAAATCCTTTGTATTATGCCAGATTTCTGTGTCAGGATTCATAGCAGCTCCTTAAGCCTCAATAGCTTTACTGTACTCAGTTCACTGAGCAGAGACACGTGCTGTATGATATCAAGAAATAGTAAATATTAAAGTGTGAGCAAGCCTTAGCTATTGCTAGATGTATTGTCTAAAATTTTAGCAAAGAATAAAATGTGGTAAAGGATCAGCTTTCACTAGAGGAACTGGAAGTTGCCTATGAGTGTCAAAGCAATGCGTACAGCATAACAAAATTAGCTACAAACCACCTACATTTTGCTGTACGAAGGCACTATGTCCACTGCCAGAGCCAGTTATTGCACAGCCAGTTTTCATGCTGCTACTATTCCCTCCAGTGCATAACACAGTCATACTCTGCCGCTGCTCTACTTCTTCCTTTAAAGGTTAAGACACATAAAAATGCATTCCTGAGCACCGTTCAGATATGGTAAGGAGATGTCTCAATCTATTTGAACATAAAATGTGCTAATATAAAAGTGAGCTACTGGTTGTATTCTAGCCTTGAGGCTACTACAGCTTATCTTCTGAGGCTGAAGAAGCAGGGCATAAAACCATGCTTTGAATTAAAACCATACCTATATTCTGACAGTTAAGAATATTCTTCTGCTGGTGGTATATTTCCACACAATTCAAAGGTAATAAATTTAAAATGCAGCCAAACAGAATAACAACTTTCATGTGCAGTGATTTCTCAAATCATAATATGACTGTTTTGACTGCAATGGTAATAACACTTATTTTAAAAGAAAAGTGATTACTTTTACTTTAAATACGTTATCTTTTGGCAAAAAAATGAGGGTTTCAATTAATGTGTATTGATTCAAAGGGATTTGCAAATGAAAGTTGATATGCAGTGGTTCTGAATGGTGATTTTTTACTTACTCTAAGTATGAATTTAGCTTAGAAGAGTGTATCTTGCACTGAAAATATTGGTTTGTTCAGGAAATTAAAAGAAACTAAAATGAAATGGATTTGTGGGGAAGGAAGTTCGAATAGATCAGAGGAAAATGTGGCACATCCTAAAATAGTTTAGAAAAAACATATTCTTACAGGTTATTCTTTCTTTTGCCATATCCTACACTTAAAATCGGGAAAAGTCCAAGTCAAAGTGATCTTCCCTTGCTCTGGCTCTCTAGTTTAGTTAAACCTGAAAATCATGAAATATAACAAAATTACCCCTCAGCTTCACGTTAAACTATTCATTTAGTTTGGAAGAGAGTAGAAAGGACACGGGGAGATGTAAATGGCAGTGTAATTAGGATTTGGGAACAGGATATTTCTTGCAGTGATTAAAAAGTGTATGGAAGAAACTTCCTTTGTTCATTAGGGCTCATTAAAATTCTTGCCACAACATTTTTGCCATATTCATACAGGCCAAAACCTAGTCTGGATCACTACACCTGACTGCTACACAGACAAGTGCTCATATTTCTTCATTGCATGCTTAGTTGAAAAATCATATTCAAAAGAGCTTTTTAAGAAAAAGTTGCCTCATTTTCACTCCATGCTTGTAGTGGATAGTCTTTTGTTAGATATTTTACTGTCTTGTCTTATAAATCTTCAGAGAAACTGTGTGTATCATATTTGAGTGCATGTATTAGACTGCTCAGGTAGTATACATATAAAACTGAAAACAAAACAATAAAGCACAAGGTGTAGGTACTAAATAATTAACATCATTAATCTTAGTCCTGATGCACAGGTCCTCATAAACTACAGAGATATTGCAGAGCAGCAATAACATAAAAATGAAGTGCCCTGAGCCATCCTTTCCAGAACCACCAGTTTTAGGTTGTAAACATTGTTGCTCATCTCTTGCTTTTAAAGTGCATGCTAAGTAGGGAGTTATTGTTAAGGTTCCATCCTCACTTTGCACACAAAGGAGAAAGAACTTGGCTAGACTGGCCTCTAGGAGCACATTTTTTGTCAGGGTAATTTTAGGTATTTTCAGCCAGTCGCAGAAATAATTATGGGGAAAGGAACATTCCAAATAAAAAAAAATAAATTCACTTTTTCCCAAACTTTTTTTGTTTACTATTATTATTATTATTATTATTATGCATACCTTTAATTTGGGCTCTAAGAAAAAAAACCTGAAACA
This sequence comes from Cyanoderma ruficeps, assembly GCA_008694505.1. Classification (NCBI taxonomy): domain Eukaryota; kingdom Metazoa; phylum Chordata; class Aves; order Passeriformes; family Timaliidae; genus Cyanoderma; species Cyanoderma ruficeps. Next base: position 4,880,888 of record VZDJ01000141.1, read on the forward strand.
TTTAAGTGCTTTATTTTCTTTCGCTTTGAAATTTTTTACTTTTGGCTAAATGGTCTCTTTATAGATGGTCTTAGAAAACACATGATAACACAATCTGCCCAACTCCTACAAGTCTGAAATTGAACTCCTTTTAGCTCCTACTGGGATGGAAAGGCACTGTTTATCTTCCCTCTCTATTCCATAGTTTAAATGTGTGTATCATTCTCTATGGTCACAGCCCAGAGTTAAAACTGTTTCTAAACCAGTGCAATTAAACGGAACATGCCAATATCTCCAGAAAACAGATGCCATAATTTTGGCAGATTTCTTATATGTTTCTCCCTCACTGAAAATGTTATAAAACAGTGATGCATTTTTGCTGTAACATATCACCTGCTTTAAAAAGGAGTACATGATTGTATTTATTTATCCATGTCTATAAAGCACACATGCATGCGCACACAATTTGTTTTCCACATGCTTCTTGTTCAGAAATTACCAGGGCCATAGAGGAAAATAAAGGCAGATGAATAAAAGTAAAGGACTAAAGTAAATTAATGAAGTGCAAGCATGCGAGATTTGACTCACAGTAAGTTGTGTTGGCTGCTTCCAGAGACAGACTTAGCAGTAAAACTGTCATGGATACCACAAGTACAACTGCACTGAAGCCCAGAGACTGGGAAAGCCAACTGAAAATGGCAAGGGAGAAAACAGTACTGGATCTTGGCTGAAGCAACTGTCTGACTTTATCCCTTTCATCAAGACTCACTGCATCTATGCTGCCCTGTAAATAGGACTCAAGCACTGGAAAGCTTGGTTTACACAGAGTGACATGAATTTTCTAGTTTATTAAATGCCCCAGGAGCTTTCCCAAAAGTCAGTGCTATTTGACTAAAGAAAATATTTGATCTGAGGATATATATGAGACTTCATAACACAGACTTCATGAATGTTCAGGTCAATGTATAGACTATATTCAAGGTCAGCCTCAGTTCCAGGCCTTGTTCTCCTGAAAAGCAATTAACCATTTCCTTCCTATTCCCCAGATTTCTCACCTGTGGAGAGAGAAACTCCACTACCTATGCTATGGTTTGACTTGGTTTGACTGTGTATTCAAGATGTGCATTTGTGAAATATTACCTTCCCAAAAAGGCAAAATAGTTTCATAAGGAACCTTAAATCCAATACAGACTTAAATTTTGACACTTGTTTGGTTTTTTTTTGTTTAATTGATTGATAGGTTTTGGGTTTTTTTTAACTATCTACAGAAGTTCGAGAGAACTTTGAAGAATTTTGGTGTGAACACAGAATACTGCTGTTATAATTTTATAATTTTGAGTGGAGTATTTTTCACAACTGGTGAATATTTTGGTGAAATATCTTCTTAGATCTCCGTGGCAGGAGGTGAAGGGGGACACAAAGCATTTGTCTCAGCTGAAAAATGCTCAGTGGGCTGCATTTCATATATATGTATGAGTGTTGAAATCATTCAACAGAGCAGGCACATTGAAGAAATTGTATCCTGTATATAGATATAACTTCAGAGGGGGAGGGAGAGAGACCCCTTGGGAATGAATGTGTTCTGAAAGGCGTGTTTTTGTGTGCATTTATGTTTTAGATCTTTTAGGCACATTCACAGTGTAGAGTAAAAGGACCCATATAACCTAACAGAAGGGGTGACTGTGTGTCTCATAGGAAAGAACCTCAGGGAAGAGGTCTTCTATTTACCCCAAATTCTTCTGGATCCTCAATCCTAAATGCTGAATCCTGAATCTAAAGAAAGAGTCGCTTCTCAGCACTCGACTGTGCTGCAGTCTGTTGGGGTTATGTTGTGTCAGCTTATAGAGACTGATACGCCTCTTACTCCTGCAAAATTATAGGAAATAATTGCTTCTGACTAATTTAAGAGAAGAAGTTTATATCATAAAGCTAAAATAAATAAGAACATGATTGGAAATTGATGCAGTCATTTAAGACTTAGACAGTTTTGTCTCTTTTTTCCCTAGATACAGTTCCTTTAATATCTCTAAATTATGCTGTGAGGAAAATGCTTTCACTGCCATCTAGATTTGGATTGTTTGATAAATTAGCAAGAAAGTTAGAAAAATGCTTTTTCTCTCCCTCTCTGAAAGCCATATTAACATTGTATATAGTTTTTTCTCTTTGTCTCTGTATTATATAAACGACTGAGCAGATTGTGAGTCGTGGGTGTGGGTGGCAATTAAGTTAATAATTGTTCATAGAATATAGAAACTGCATTAGAAAATGGAGAAATTCCTGCCTCTTTCTCTGCTCTTTTAGACAGTGAAAATATGGTCTTTATTATGTCAGATACTCCACTGAGTAATATGCATTACTTTTCAAATAAGATACTGGGTGGCCAACTGGCATAGCATTTTTGGATAATGTTTGTAAATGCTGTAAACCTACAAGTATTTTTATTATTGCTCAAAGATTACAAGTAAGGTTAGAGCAAGGCTGAATTTAGAATTATGGGAGGTTTCAAGCCAATGTCTTTTTAAGATGCAGTGAATAAAAATTCAGGGAGGATATAGTTTCAAAGGTTGGTTTCTGTTCATGGCTAGGGACACTTCTGTGTCCCTTTGTTTTTTAAGGTGGACTTTGTAATTTTGCTCTTCCTGCCATTTTCTTTTTTTTTATTATTGTACTTATTTTTCTTACGTAAAACTATGTAATTTTCTCACTTCCTAGATTGTGGTTCCAGTACTACATCAGTTCTTTTTATTTTGAGTCCCAACCTGCCATTAACAAGGTCTATTTCTTTTTAATCTTTTAACTATCAAAGTTTAGTGATCTCTGAAGCCTTCTGATAGTAAATACTTGATTTTTCTCATTGTGAAGGTATAGTGCATTCTGGAGATTTGAATGGATTTATATTTCATCCTTTTTACTATTTGCCAAGAACCATTTTTTTTAGCCATTTATTACAAAAGAAAAATTCAAAAAAATAGAGAACTGCTGTTTATGTTATAGGGCTGGTGCATGCATTTAATGATATGTTAGTTCACGTGGCAGAAAGAAAAAGAAGAGTATAAAATGTGCAGCTAGATCTAGTTTTTTGCACCTATTATAATTTGGCGTCTTTCCATAGACTTCGCTGGAATTATAATCTGTGCCAATGAGTATAATATGTGGTTTCCAGAAAATATCAGCGCATTAATTCACTTGGCTCGACATGGATTTCTGTGGATGAAGCTTAAAAAGACATATTTTTATATTTTTCTTGAATGTTTCTTTCAACATGGTAATTAGGATAATGGATCATGCCCCCACTACAATCTATGCATCGGTGAGACAACTGTGCTTGTCTGTGATAATGCATATCACAACCCCGAGGCAAAGCACATGAGAGCTGGGGAAAGCATTCTCGGGGAGAGCTGTCTAACAAAATGCATTTCTACCTAAGGCAACTAATATCCTCTGAAACCTATGAGTCTGTTTTAGCAAGTCTAACTTGATGGGAATTCCAATTAGGGTGTCCTCACTAAAGATGTCTCTGTTATCTCTAACATTGGAGACCACCTACATCACCAATTAGTAGATCTTGAGGTGCATGAAATTCTCTTAATGAATTAATATGTACATGCTCTTGGAGGCTGTGGGGTGTGTGGGGATTTATGCCTCTGTGCTCGTGCTGCTTTCCTCTGTTTCTTCCAATGACATTTCTTGTTGTGTCTGTCTGTGGTAATGATGACCATCCAGCTAATTTTCAGAGGATCACATTGACACTAACCTTTGGCTCACCCATCTGTTCCTCGCTTTATTGCTTCAAATGTCTCCTTTCTGACTCATTGTTAAACTGGAATAGAAGCAAATTCCTCCAAGCACAGCAGGGCTCTGCTGGGCCATTTCTGACTGCAGAAGGCTGCTTACCAGAGTCCTCTGATTCAGTTGCTCTTGTCATTGAGGATTTCTCACCACTGAACATCTTGCTGGATGCTGATGGCAAATACAACATCTGTGGGTGATAGTAGGCTTTCCTCTCAAAATAACAAAGGAACACAGCTCATCTCCCATCTTCTTCCCACCCAAGCTCCCCTTGGGTGTCTTCTCTTCAGGAAATGAATAGCTTCTAGGTTGTTAAGCTCAGCACAAACACACAATACTAAAGGTTAGGGTGGTTGCACCCTTTGGATTTCTGTAGTGACATAATAAATAGCAGAGCTACAGGTAGATTATTACTATTGCAAGAATGCATGGACATATCAAATATTTGATTTGAGTATTTTCAGTCATTCATTCATAATTCCATATATACTGGTGTATAAAACCTTTAACAGTGCCAGAGTTGTACAAATAGAAAAAGCTACTAAATCTAGTGTATATTATGAATGCAATGTTTTCTGTATTAGCATTTTCCCACCTTTTTTTTTATGGGAAAAGTAAAGAATATTTCATTTTTAAACGAATGAATGTTTCATTTCGTTTCATTCTTATTTACTCCTGATTTTGTCTGACACTTTTTTTAATAGCAAATATTCTTTTTTTGTCTTTTCCAACCGCAATAACAAATATACAAATATACAAAACAAAAACCCAAAATACAGAATATAAGAATGTTATAATTACACCAAGTTAGATTTGTTGCTTTGGGAAATTTTGTCCTCCAGATTGCCTTGCTTTCAGTGCACTGTAATAAAATATATTTTTATGTAATTTAAAACATATGTTTTGAAGTGTGTTCTGCAGCAACTGAAGAAAAATGTGAACAACAGAGCCATTAAAATTGCAGTACATTTTGCATACCTTAAGTGCAGATACTAAGAATTATTTTGCATTGCAATAATCTTATCCTTTTAAATTAACTTGGAGTGCCAGGCTAAAACACTGGGCCTGAGTGACAGTTAAATGAAGGATCTTTACTCTCCAGTCCAGCAAGCTACATTGAAAAAACAAGGAAGGGGGCAGGGAGGTAACAAAATTGTCAAGTAGATGAATACCGCCCCTTAATATCAGCGGTAATGGAGAAACTGTTTGCCATCATGCAAATCTGTGCTTAGCGAGCAAAAAACATCCTCCAAGGTTTTCCATCAATGTCACTTGCATACCAACATGGTTTAAAACTACTAGCCTAATGTAATATAAAAGCGTCATACACTTATTTCCCAATTTTTTTTCTATTTAGCAGAATATTTTAGTGGCTAAATTTGATGGATATCTATGTGTATGTGCTTTCTTATGAGAATATACAGTATTTAAAGTAAAATAATATTTTATATTCGGGCTATCTGATATATATTTTGGTATGCCACAGTCAATGCTATGGAGAAAAAAAAGAGGTAAACCCATATTTCTCTGTAAAGAACAGATGTACTTTAGCTGACTATTTGCAAGTATAATAGGAAGCTGTGAGTTTGGGACTTGAAAAATGGTTATGTTACTTACAGGAAACATATCAAAACTGAGAGACAGCTGGAAATTGCAGTAGATGAGACACTGGAAAAATCCAGGAACCTCCTGCCAAAATCAGATACAGTAATATTAGATCCAAATGGATTTAGTTGCCTTTCATCTACACAGCTACCTACATATGCATGTATTATACATCTCTTTGAATTACGTTTATATTACCTGTACATTTGCAAGACAGTTTTTTGGGGGTTTTTACCCCTGTAAAGACATTATCTAATTTAAAATCTTGTCGCTATCTGAGATTACATATGTATTCTGAAAAACCTGAACATCTGACAAACTGTTTAAGAGGAATCACTGCAAAAATCCTTTCAGACCACTGTCATTCTACTTGTTGTGCACACTAGCATTGCTATGTTTCCAGAAAGACTTGCAAGATTCATGCCATTTCAACCTGTGGATGGCTCTGAACATTATCTCTTCCCTTTTTATGCATAAGCTATTTTGAAAGTTGTTTTAATTCTACCTGTTTTATTGAATATTAATATTTAACTGTCTATGTTTTCCCACTTATTTCCCTGAAATCCCTCAACAATGTGAATCAAAATCAAAATATTCACCCAAAAGACTTATAATTTTCACAGTTCAAATAACATGGGGGTAGAATTGGACTCCCAGGAATTAAAGTTACAGTAATAAAATATATCACTGTAGGTATACCACTAACATGAGCAGGGAGAATCCTTACCTTGCTAAAGATATCCAAATTGATATTTTTGATATATTTTTATAGCATATCTGCTGGTCCCCAATCCCTTTGCAAAATTTGTTCCTACAAACTGAGAACAAATTTGGGCCTTCTAAATTGTTTGCCTTCCTTTTTTGTCCTTGTTCATTGTATTTATTTTGTGAATTGCTTGTTTTTTACTGTCTCTTGATATCATATCACCTCCAGAACTGCAGCTTGATTCTAGAGGTGAAACAAATCAGGAGATCCTTAAATAAAATTATTTAATAAGAGAACAAGGAGGCACATGAGACTATGGCATGTAGCTTTTAAAGGGCTTTTTTTTTATTTTTTTTTTTTCACTTGTAAGAACCAGCTGAGAGTCTTTGTATGGAAAACACCTGGCTTATTTTCTCTATGAAACAGAGATTTCAGCTGTGGAAAAAAAAAAAGCTGAAGGACCTGTGGTGCTGTAAATATTTAGTGTAGTTCACATTAGAGTGTCCAATGACATAACAAATAGGTGTCCCAAAAAAATTAAGCAGTGCCAGGAAAGCTAAAGAGAGAGATTAGATGATGTCAGAACATTCTGTTACATTATAATCCTGGTGTTCTGATCAAAAGAATAAGAAGAGTAATTTCAGTGACCAAATTTAGTGAGTAAATTCCTTCTCCTCCATCAGAAAAACTTCCTTCCATCTATCCCTTCTCTGTCTTCCTCACATCCCAAAACTGAGATTTCAGATAGTTTCAGCTCCATTTCCTGATGATAAAAGTTTTGATTTTTTTTTTTTTTAAATTCAGGATCTGATAGAATGCAGCACATTTATGCATGAAAAGATAAGCAGAGAAAAGCTATTACCATGAACAAAGAACTCTGTTTTACTTGATCAATTACTTGGTAATTATAACCAGTTTCAGTGTTTGATTTTCTATTATGTAGAATTTTGAGGCAAAGAACCCAAACCTGACAAACAAAGTGCTCTATAAACATTAATGAAGTCTTGAAACAAGCTGTGAGCCAGGTAATTATTATTAGGTTAATCTACAAGTGAGTACCTTGAATCACAGGAATTAAATTACTTCTGTGTCAAAGAAGTATTCAATGGCAGAGCTTAGAAGTCAAGTATTCCAGTTTCCACTTCTTTTATTAGACAATGCTTTGTGACTTAGGATCAGCAGTTTCTGAGAAATTGGGTTTTTAAAAAACCAACATATACATCGTTCCTTGTAAAAAATGAAATTATTAATATTTATATCAGGGCAGACAAGCCCTTGACCTAAAAGGAGGGAGTTACACAGTGATGTGGTTGAAGGCAGCAGAAGTGACATGGGAAAGAAACACACAGGTGTTATTAGGAGAGGACAAGGAGAGAAAAGAAAAATTAACCCTCTGATTCCCTCTGATAAATCTGCTATCCCAGCTTCTGGGATAGAGATCAAATGATGCAAAGATCTGATAAATCCTCAGAAGAAAAACAGTTATTTCAGCAGATGTCTCCAGATATTTTTCATTATACACCTCTTCAAAAAAATGACTGAGAATTTACTAAAAAGTAAGCTCCAGGGAAAATGTAATATTTTGTTCCTAATATTTTCTATTTTTCTGTACTGAAAAAAGCCAGCATAGGAAGTAAAAGTAATGATATAGAAGTGTAAAAATAGTAAGAAAAGCACAGGAAGAGCAAAGAAGAACTTGCAGAGGTCCGTCTCCTTGTAACAGTGCATCAAGGTCAGACCTTACTAACTATCCCACTGGAATATGCAAAACTCATTCTCACTGAGTTATTGATCTTCTGGAATGTTAGGCACCTTTTTGGAAAATGTACTAGAGATTGTGGGAAACAGTGTTATAAAGCACACACTGAGTTTCATGAGAGTATATGTGAAAGTACAAGCAGTGTGTAAGATACAGTCTCTGATTATAGTATGTTAAACAATGATTTAATTATTTCCCAAAATCAAAAGAAGCCAGATCCAACCATGTGAGGGGCACAGCAATTCAAATGCAGATCCATCCTTTTTATGTGAAGGCTACAATATTTGCTGACAGGTTGGGAAACAAACCAGGGAATCTAAGAAGCTAAATGCCTAAGTCTCAGCAACTTGATCCCAAGCTTTTCAGCTGAGACCATGAGAAGCGGACAGCCTCCAGGGATGCGGCTCACAGGAGAACCTGCGAGGCATACTAACAAGTGGGTTAGACCTGCATCATGTAGCTTTTCATAACTTTTTTTACCTAGATATGGCTTTGTATATGTGATCCATCAAGACAGCTTTGATCCTTTGGAGCACGGCAACTAACAAAAAAAAAANAAAAAAAAAAAAAAAAGGGCTAGGAGAAAAGATACACATATAAAGAGTTAGGGATTATAGGGGCCTGGCTATGATGGACAGACACAGGCACTCACTGTAAAACATAACACTAGGCATAATACTTTTTTTTTTTTTTAAACACAAGCTTTCCCTATATTCTGCAATGTTTCACACAGAAAGACCCACACAAATACTCTGAACAATGACAATAAAGAGTAAGGGAACAAACAGAAAAAGACTTGGAAATTTGAAAGGGAAAATTCACTGATGAAATACCCAGGAAAGAGACAGAGCCCAGTCAAACTTTCCTGTCTCAGACGTAGTCACAAAGGACCCTGTGAAGGCTGACTCTAACCTTTGCGTGCATCACTTTAGCATGGTAGCTGTGAGCACCACAGAAAAGAATAGTATTGTTATGTGGATGCACTCAAGGAGACATCCCTTGACTGCTTTTTTTAGTGCTGAAGGGAGGAATATATTTTTCAGTAGACTCTTAATTGTTTTTACCCCTGCTTACAGAAAACAAACCCCCAGGAAATTCAAAGGGGCCATTTATGAACTGTAAACCCAAAACTTTGAAATAATGGGAAAATGAAATACTTCAGGGCTCATGAGATTTAGGTATTCCACTCATTTAGCAGACATTTCATAAAAACTTGACTTTAAATGCTGAGCTATATAATGCGTGATTATATATTTTAATCCCTTTTTGACCTCCTAAGTGAACACCATGTTAAGAAAAGACATTACTAATGGAATTGAAAACATACAGTTAAAAAAAAACCCAAAAAAAANAAAAAAAAAAACCCAAAAAAAACCCCCAAAAAAACCCAAAAAACCCCCAAAAAAACCCAACAATAAAATATGCAGTCTCACTCTCACTAGAATTTTTGGTCAAATTAGGCAAACTTGAACTAAAAGTGGATTTGAAAATGTAAAAACAAATTAGAATTCTTTCTTTTTACCAATTTCAAATATTTGGGATTCTTACTTCATGTTCATGAAGATATGCATTCAGATGATAGTTTTTTTAAATATTTAAACTTCATTTCCTTCTGTGTTATCATTTTTGTAGTGTACTGGTGAACTTCCTATCTATTATTTCATCAGATTGTAGGTACAAAACTGTATAATTCAAAATATTTGTGCTTTCAATAGCAAAGCACCAATCCAAGCATGGTTGTCCAACACTGATATTTCAGAAAATACAACATATTTTGCTATACTTCTTTTTCTTTCTTGTCCATCCTTTCTTTATTGTCTGCTCTCTCACAAAATGTCCATATTTAGTTTTATTTCCATGATTATGTTTGAGGTGTCTCAACTCTTAAAGGCTCCTTGCAGTAAGTTCTGCTGCACTCTATTCCTGTTTCACTTCCAGCCATCTTCATTACTTATAAAGCTTGACAATGTACAAGTAGGTGTCTGTCCTGCATGCACACGCTTGTATCCTTTGTCCAGCCCTATCCTCACATTCTCCAGCCCTGTCCCTAGTATTGATTATTAGTACTTTTGTGGCTGACTTTCTTACAGAAGTATTCATTTTCCTCCCCCTTGGGATAATTTCATTACATCAGACTTCTTCTAGTACCTCTTTTTCTGCTGTTGTTACTGTTAGTTCTCAAGAGCAACAATTTAGTGAGGTTACTTCCTGCTACTCCTATTGGAGGGTTTTCACTCACCACTATTCAGATACAAATGTCTCTTACTCTGTTTTAGAAATAGTCTTTGGGTTTTCTGACTGCCCTTCAGAAGGACATCTTCACTGGTTTCAGCAGCCAACTTATAAACCAAGAAATGGATAAAAGAGTTGTTGGCAATTGACTAAGTTGTCAAGGATGTAAGACTTTTGTGCAGAATTCCCACAGAATTTTGGATTCTTTTGTAATTGTCTATGATATCTAGTGAAACTTTATGCTGTACTTCATTCATTGCAACGACTTTCAATATACTTCTTATTTTATTCTGTTTTTATTCTGGTTTTACCTGTCATTCCAGCTTCTGAATATATCCAGATCTACAAGAAGTTCCAACAAAGATTTTGGTTAATTCCTTCCTGTATTTCTATGTTGTTGCTAGTTACTTGGAAATCTTAGATCAGTGTAGTTCAACTTTACTGTGATAATCATCTTTAATACATGTAGAAAGTAGATTGAAGCTGTTGCTAGCCTGGATATTTTGAAAGGAAACTTTGGAAGCTGCACTTCTTTCTAGTTTTGTCATCTGTACAAAAATGGCAAACTAATCAAGTCTATAATGTTTTGAAGGAAATTAATCTATTTTACTTAAAAGAACAATCATTATGCATTAAATCTGAGGCCAATTTGAAATTTTTACTTCTATTTTGTTTGTTGGCGTGAGAGAAATAGAGAGATAAATATGTGATGAAGTCCCATTAATCATACTCTTCCTAAAGTAGAAAAGTGGGTTTCCAAAATATACGTAGGGAAATTAGATGCCTAAGTCCCTTGAAGTTTACAGATACTTTAAAAGTTTCGGTAAATAAATAAAACCCTATTTAAAATTATGATCCAAGTCTCCTTGATTTGCAGCAAAAGTATCACCATTGACTTCTGTTTATGTTTTAAGTCCTAAAAAGCATGACTACACAAAAGGTTAAGTAAAGAATCCAAAATTTGCCTGTTTTGGCACATGTTGAGTTATTCTTTAGAAGGATGCTGAACTAATGTCCTTGCTGTTGTAAAATATTAAGCAAGAATATATAATAGCTCTTGACACGTAGGAGTGCAAATTTAAACAAAAGCAGAGCTCATATATTGCTTTTACATTCTATCTGCCAGTCAGGCTGAGACGTTATAAAGAATGGCAAAGCAATTTTCAATCATGTATGGTATATCGTGTAGGTCAAATTCTTTTATGTAAATCTCTTTCACTTGGGTGTTTAAATTTCAATAAAAATGTAATGATAAAAAGTGTGGCTTTTATTTCTCCTTCTTTCTCTAAATCATTCTGAGTTTCGGAGAACAAGTGTTTTATTGAGCATGACACCTAAAAGAGGCATTGTTTTAAAAAGGTGTTAAAACAAGAGTCACATATGTTTTGGATAATGGAAGTATTACAGGAGGCTTCCCCACACAACCTTTCTTTCCTGTAAGCTGGGGCTCATGGAGCTGTTCCTGTAGGTTAGTTTGAGTTCACTTGAACTCTTCAGATCACCACATGAGCGTAGCTTACCTGATGACTCACAACAGCATGGTGCATTTCAGAGTTTCCGGTTCTTATTTTGCTTTTCATTGCTGCTTTCATATGAGCAGCTCCCTGTGTAATGAAGATAAAATATTCTTAGTGATAAATTGTGCCTAAAATTAGACAGTAACTTGCTTCTCTCAGCCCCTAGGGAAAAAAAAAAAAAAAAAAAAAAAANAGAAAAGAAGAAAAAACAAAGAAATAGAATTCACCATTTCAGAACTCACCTAATAATACATGCTTTTCTGAGTCAGAATTCAGTTGTCATGTCAGGTTTTCACTTTGTAGTGAACAACCTAAGGAAATGGAACCTAGGCTGATCTCCCTTCAATATGTAGATGACTGCATGGCCTCTGAAACACTCAGCCTTTTTGCCTGCCTCATTATTTACTTTTGAAGTGAAGAAGAAAGATGACATGCACCTCTGAGAGCTGGAGTATTTCTTAGCAGCAAGATTCACTTTCATGTGTGATGTGGGTTAGATCCCAAACATTGGATAATGTGACACATACTATGCTATTGTACAAGTTGTGAATAATAAACATTAGAGAAAACCACACAGGGAATACCACGTACTTTTGGGGCAAAATCTGAATTCAGAAACATAACTGCTGCTCAGGGAAGATTTTAAACACCAATCAAATGGAATGCATTTGTGTGTATCTTCAGTTGTAGAACTATAGTTCCTTGCAAATACAAGAAGATAAGTTGGTTTACACCACTGAGACTAAATATTTGTGGGTTTATTCTCTTTTGTCTGAAATATGATTGCCCCAGGAATTTTTGGAACAAGTTAGTGCCAATGTTTTTACCACAGAGCTAAAGAAACCATGGGCTGGAGTAAGAACAGGGCAAAAATTAATGCTTTTGATTTGATGAATTATCTGGAGGTTTACATTATTTCCTGTCCTTAACCAAATCTAAAAGTAGAAAAAAAGAGCGATGAAAGCAAATTGAACACAAACAAATCTTTGTTGGGATTAAGGCAACTTTTCTGTTTCAGAATGCCTTTGGATTTCAACATCAAAAGAAGTTGTTCTGATAATGAAATGAAAAAAACATTTCTAAGCAGCAACTTAAAATATTTTGTTCATTTTCCAAGTGATTTGAGGCAACATAATGCAATCCACTATTTTCTTTCTGAATTTTATCTTTGACATCTCAATCTTTTCAATTAAAATTTGTTTATTTTGCACAGGTTCCAAAGTACCATCATTATGAGTGACTAGTGGCAATGTGCAGGGAAGGAGAAGATGCAACTTTCATTTCATTTAATGTTCCAAAATCTGTGGAAAATTTGGTCAAATGAAAATTCAGTCTGAAAACCAAGTGATTTAAACATTCCTCTTTTGTTTTGCTTATCCCTTGCTCCTGTTAGAGACAACGTAATGCAACTCGGTTAAAAAAGTTTATTTACACAACATACTATTAACTTCCTGGCACAAGATATTGTCATACACCAATGTTGTGAATAGTATCATTATATTAGACAACACTGGTGACATTAATCTGTCTTTCTTCTATCTAGACATTATGTGTAGTTTTGCCTTGGTCAAGAGAAAAGCTTAACAGCAAACAGAATTCAATGATTACTTGGAGTTCTGAAGAATAAGGACATCTATTCTCTTGTGTTTCTTAGAAGCTTGTCTGTGATTGCACAAGGACACTTGCACACGTAGTATATTGTCTTATATTTTTTTCCTTTGCCAACATATTCTATCCAGTCAAATTCTCTGGATAATTCTTCCAGCATGCGGTCTGGTAGGGATCAATTCCTCCCACTTCCTCTTACCTGGAGACCCTGTTTGGAAAATATTTTTAGTTCTGTTTGTTCCTAAATACTCCTACCACTAATTCAGCCTCATCCACAGTTATCTCCTCTGTTATCAACTCCGAAAAACCCCATACATTCTACTTCCTGAAGTGTTAATACATCTTGGTAACTCCCTGTAGGGAAATGCGAGCTGAAAGGGAATATCAATAATACTCTTGCTGATGAGAATGGATCCTTTCCTTTATATCGTACAAACTCAGCTTTAATTAATCTCTGCACTACCCTTATGTTCTTAAAGACTATCACAAACATACATATTATAACATCAGAATCAGTCAATTTTACAGAAAGTCTCTGACACTTTCTCTGTGGGACTGCACAGAAAGGATATCACCTTGTCATGTCATCCAAGAATGAAATAACTTCTAAGAGCCATGTTTTACAAATATTCACCCATCTGTTTATCTTTATGCTCTGAGAACAACTTTGGTGGTTTTTCCAGAGTTGCCTGCTGAGTCTTAGGGTCAACATGTGTGTGAGTTCATGTGGGACTGCAGACTAGTAAGGCAGCAATCTTCCTGTCAGTTCAGGACTACATTATCTACTCCAAAGGAGCTCAGGACTTGTCATGGAATTTCAAATGGGAATACTATAAAGCACAGCCACATACATGACATGAAGGATAGAAAAACATATGTAGTTGATTTTTTTAGCTTTAAAAAATTAATCTGTTCATATGGAATCTCAAAAACATGTACAAATTCCTCCAAGCTAAAAATACCTAATTTCATCTAGTATTAACATGGAAAGATGGCAAGATATTTGTATGCTTCTACCCGCTTGGCTTATGTCTGTGAAATAAATGTTTTTTAGTACATTGTGGGAATCTGCTGTGATAGACCACCATATTCTGCATAATCCTCAGTTTTTGTTAGCCATAGGTAAGACAAGCCTTAGTGAGCTTAGTGAGCAGACCATTAAACACCCACGCTGCAACTGATTACCTGTGTTTTAGGTGCAGAATATTAATAATAACCAAAGTGTAAAAAGAATTTAATTTCTTCCTTCCTTGGCTGTCTGGTTTTTTCTATCTTTTTCTTTTTTTTTCCTCAAGTCTAAAATGTAACTATTTAAAGCACTCAACAGGTACAATAAAAAATAAGCAATAGAATGGAATTTTCTAACGTCAGCTGGACTGCATTTGGATAATACCTTGGGATTTATCATTCCCTTGTAACTGCAACTACTATTAATGAGAATGATCCAGAAATATTAAGAGAAAAATCCTGTGCTGGTGATGGAGAGCTCTTTCAAAACTTCTATGTAGATATCCATTCCTTCAACTATATTCAGAAAAAGCACTAGTGGAATATCAGAGACAGCTTCTTCCACATGGGAAAAGCACACAGCTTATAAATGATAGAATTTATTGAAATTTAATAGTTCCTTTTTGTATAAATAAAGGATAGACTTTTTTTTTTAATTTTGTATTTAAAATTTGATGTCAGTAGCTCATAATGAAGTGCAGAATTGGAACTTGGTAAACTCTTTTCATTGCATCAAAGTAGTATTGATTCCCATTAAAACTTACTCATAATTATTGAATGATAGTTAGTAGATTCATAGTTCACAATCTTAACATACTTTGCATGGCAAACCAGTTCATCTGTATTTTTCCACAGAAAAGATGAGCTACTTAGTGAATATAAACTAAACAAGATATTTTCTGTACTATCTCTTATGCCAATTGAATAGGAGTTTTACCACCACAGGCATACACAGTACTTGGAATTTAAATATTTAATATTTAAAAGAAAATAAGATGAAACAGTAGTCATACTTGAGTTTGTATGTATCTGGCTCTATCTGTATGTTGTATGTATCTGTCTCCAAATGCCTGTACCTTTGTCATATGATTATTCTTCCAAAGAATCTTCACTTTTCTAGTTTTTCTGCCTGAAAAGTTCAGTTAGCTCCCTTCCATTTTTTTCTGGGAACTGGCAATGCAATATGCAACCCTTACCATTGTTAAATCAAAGATGATTGGAAAACTTGCACTCATATTCTGATGGAATACTTACCAAGCAGATCAAATGGCTGCTTACATTCAATTATAATTTTACTTTGATGAGAGCCCTTAATTTGGCTTCTTCTCCCCACCGAGGTTCTGGTGTCATAAGAACATATATGCAGTCTACATGAAATAAAAGAATCAGACCTACTTCTCCTAAATTTGGCTGAAGGGGGAAAACAACAAGAACAACAACCAACCACCAAATAAACAAAAACCTCAAATCAAACCCAAAAAACCAAAAAACTTATCCAAAAAAGAAAAGAAAAAGGAAATCAGACAGGAATTACAAAGTATTTGGTTCTGATTTTTTCCAAGTTTCTATAACAATAAGTGATAAAAAATGTAAGCCAGGGTATTTAAACTGTGGTTGGTTTTGGTTGGTTGGTTTTGGTTTGCTTAGTTTGAAGTTTTCATCTTTATTTTTTCATGTAAAGAATTGCAGTCCCTAACCTGGGATTTTAAGTGTCAGATCTGGGGATTCACTGCCAGGAACTATTGCATTAACTGTCAATTTGCTTTGGGACATTCAGGTACGTGTAGGACCAGGGTCATTTTCTTGAGAGAGCTGGGTTTGTAGGTAACTAGCTGAGAATGAGATATCTTTTTGAAAGCATTCAGTAGTAATACTGTGCCTTTTTTCCAAGTGTACTTATTATTTAAAACAAAGCAAAACAACACAAAAAAAGCAGCTGTCCCAAAACAAGAAAGCAATTTTTAAAAAACTGAAAAAAGTATAAAAACTTTCTATACTTTCTATACTTTTTATACTTTCTATACTTTCTATACTTTCTATACTTACTTTCTATACTTCCCATATTTTCCATACTTTCTGAACTTTCTGTCTATAAACACAGTTTAAACCAAATATGGATCTTAAAAAACAGATGTACAAAAATCACTAATTCATTGAATGGCATTTCGCAAACTTTTCATATTACAGGTTCTGAAAAATAAGCACCCATACATGTTCAAAATTATCAATTAAAATGTGTCACAACTTATGGGATGAAAGATAGAGGTGAGCCTTTCCCTCCACTCAGCATTGGTGAGACCCCAACTGGAATAAAGAAGATCCCCATGACAATCAGGAAGCACTTTCTTACAGTGACCAAGCAGAGGTTGTTCAGAAAAGCAGATGAATCTTTCACTTCGGTGATATCCAAAAGCTATCTGAACATGGCCCGGGACAACAGGTTGAGCATGGAGGTCAGAACAGTCAACAAGCAGAGGTCCCTTCCAACCTCAGCCAGTCTGTGATTCTGTAAAACAACAATCCAGTCTTCCTTCCTATTTGTTTGTTCTCCTTTTAAGTTAATGCAATACAATACACACACTTAAGGGTTGGGATCTACTATTTTATTTTTCTTCCTGTAAAGAAATCACTATCCGACAGAAATATTTCTGAGAAACAACAAATATTTTCCCTGCTCTGAGGGAGAACTAGTTTGGAACACTTCAACTTCCAGGTCTTCTTAAATACATGGCCTTCATGGCTTATTTGTACTTCTGACCTCTCTAAATTTGGCTTTTTAACCACTCCCTGAATACTGTGGCTTGCAGTAAAAACCTGTCAAAGATTCTACAGTAATGACAGGTACTTATGTAACTGTACACTTTACAGATATTAAAATTTTATGTAAAATTTTCTTTTCTTGATTCCTTTGAAACAGAAAGTCAACATTTTGTACCATGAGTTAAATGTTATTTTTTTTTCTAGAGCTGCTCAGCTTAATTAGTCTTTAATTACTGGTTAATTATTCTCTAAGCAATCTGCTTTTCATTCATATATCTAATAGCCATGGCAACTTGAGGTGAGATCTTTGTACATGAATTGGAAAGAGAGATATCAAAACAACTTACATAGAGTATTGCTGAACTCAGCAATGACTTTTTTAAGATGCAAGATTTCCTTTAAAGAAGTTTTTCAGTCTGATTCTTTTGGAGCTGCTAAATAGCCTCTGTAAGCGATAATTTAAACATCATGGTTTACTTCTTGCTCGTGTGATTTTTTTTGGCCCCTGTGTTCATGTTCTCTCTTCATGCCAGCACTAACAGAGTTTCACAGGATGTGCAGATCTATGCTGGGATAACAACATCAATCAGATGTCATGCCTCAGCATTTCAACCATCCAAATTCAGCAAGACTTTCCCTAAAGCACAACTGGATGAACATATTCCAATTCTGTTTTGATTATCTACTCCTTCCTGGACCCCTGCAAGTTCTTTCTTCTGGAATAATAAAGATGAGACAATGACTGGGGCAGATCTGAGACATGATGGAAAACATTTTCTAAGTGCTTTGGTGGTAACTTACTCACAGCTCAGAGCCTGGCAGAGATGCAAGATTTGAGGTTAGGAGGGGAAGTGTCCTCTCTGTCAGACTGCTATGGGAATAGTGAATTTTTCAGTTCAGTAAATTTTTTTTTCTGGTGAGCAATTTCCAGCTGAAAGACTACTCTAGATTTGGCAACCAGCTTGATGATTTCTGTGATCTGCCTGAAAACACACATTATTGTCTGAAAACATGCTAGATAAGATGTGTTAGATCAGACATTGAAGTAAATAAATGGACAATTTGTCAAAAACTATGTGGGAGACACTACCTTACAATGTGCAAGACATTTCTAATAAAGGATTTTTCCTTCATTCCTTCTCCCTTTCTTTCTCTTAAGTATTTTACAATAATCCAAAGAAAGCTTTGGAGTAGCAAAGAAATTTCTGTTTAGGATCTCTGCAGACATTGCCTCTTCTTAATTTAAAAGTCAGAAATTTTAGTCAGTAGGGCTTGTCTGTCAATCTTTCTTGTTTTGAAGGATACCCCAAAATTTTCTAGAAGAAAGTCTTCTAGACAAATCAGGAGTAACTTTGCATCCTGAGACAAAAAAGTAATAAACCATCCATGCAGTAACTTAATAAGAAGTAAACCTGAACTACAACTTGTACACTGTTTATGAACGTACAAAAGAAATAAATTGCTCAGCAAAGAAGAGGCAAAGTTTCTAAATAAGACCTGATGTCAGAAATACTGAAATATTAGTGGCTGAGAAGGAAAGTAGAGAAAGATACACTTGGCAGAACTGATTCCCATCAAATATTACTTGCATCTTCTGACAGGACATAGGAAGAGTTGTGGTCATAGATATGCACTCATATATGAGGTGAGGAGTCCATGGGAATAAACTAGTGCTTCCAACAGGCACTCACACCCAATTTTGTCTTATTCTCTTTGATCATTATCCGGCTGCAATGTGTAAGAAAAGAGAAAGAGTTTGCTTTCTATAGAGGAGACGAAGGTGTGGAGAAAGTTTCTGAGAACAAATATTTGTATGTATAGATAGGCATCTTACTTTTTCCTTCACTTCCTCAACCACATAGGATGTAAGAATGTGTAGATATAAATTAATTTGGGTTTTCAATAAGCAGAACACAAGATGGTAATCTTATCAGTATATTAGATCATGAATAAAGACAGGTATTTCTCACAGAAATAATGTCAAAAAAACAATAAAAAATATCAGATATGAATTTGTCTTTTCGGCTGTGAAGACAGCTTGCTGCAAACCAAAACAAATGCCTGAACAAACACCACCACTTCTAACAGCAAGTGTGTCTGGAATCAGCATAGGAGGAGGTGAGATATCTGATTCCATAAGTGGCTTTTTTGGTCTGAAGAAAAAGAGAGGTTAACATATAAGAACAGCCTAACTGATCCTTGGGAATACATGCTTTATTCAAATGCAAATTCTATGGCAATTATAAATTGAATTCAGTGAAGTTACAGTGGTTACAGTTGAGGGAAGAAATTATATATTAGCTCAGAATTTCTATTTGTTAGGACAATGATGAAATGGTTCTACTGTAGCTTGTTATTCAATAGTGTTTAAAAATTCTGTGCATACATTTTCCTTGGCTAAACTTAACATACCAAAATAATTTTGTTCTGTTTGTTATGAAAGTTGATTTAATATAGTGCATTTTCTTTGACACCAGATTTTCAATAAACTTCAATTCAACCCTGGGAATACTGAACGGATTGAAGGAATTAGCATATCTATCTGAAATAGTGTTACGGGGAAAGAAAAACCCATGATATTTGATTTTCAATAAAACTTCTGGTAAAATTTGAACTTCTATAAACTGATTCCTAGCTTTTTAAAAATAAGAGGAACCAATTTAAAAATATGAAATTGGAGCTTGAACTGGGGGAGGAAGAGTGAAGCGGCAGGAAAATACTGGTCATTATAATATGTATTATCAACAGACTTCCATAAATATAATCCCAATATCTAAAATTAAATATATCGTGTACATTGGGATTAAAAAGAGTCATTGGTTTATTCCGGGCATTGGTGTACACCAGTCAGAGACATGTACCTTGGATCTCTTATTCTCATTGCTGATTACAGCCTTAATTTAATTGTTATCCAGGACCCAGTGTTTTCAAATGAGATTTAGTATTCCTATTCCGTTAGACTGCTATAGATGAGGAAAAGAAATTGTAACAAGATTTTTTTGTGTGTGAAAATGAAAAGAAAAATAATACCTGTTACCATTTAGAAGGCTTTGTTGCAAGAGACTTACAGGAGTTCTGTAACTGTAAAAGACGGACCCTGCCTATGGAGTTGCTGATCCATGATCATCACAACTTCTGGACCAGCTGCACATTAAATAAAGTAAACACAAATATAATATTCTGTCACTTCTCTATATGTCAAAATAATCTTGTGGATGTAATTTTGCATCCAGGTATGGGAGGAAATATTGAATGACACAATATATGGGTTGTTTTTGTTGTTATTGTTGTTGTTTTTAATACAGTAAACCTAAATAGTAGATATTTGAGTCTAAACAGAAACAACCAAGAATATTCTGTTTCATGCTTCACCTGCTATGTCAAAATTCTTAGTTCTCACTATTTTTTCAGAGAGACTATGATGGTAGAAAATGTTTTTTGTCATGACCCACCTGGCTACAAGCCAGATTATCTATCCTATGAAAAAATCCCCTAAAAGCCAGAGTGGGGTAAAAGACAGTTGTCTTTATTCACTGTCTGTATGTTGGACAGTAGAGATAAGTGACCATAATAATTGCAAAGGGCTACTCATGGTGAAAGATGTTAGCCACAATTACTAATCCTGCTGGGATGACAACTACAATTAAAAAAAAAATCAAAAAAAATCTCAGGTTTATTTGTTTGAGGCTGATTTAAAACACTTAAAAAATATTGTTTGTTTGTTCATTTGTTTCTTTAATATAGGTGCTTAAATAATGCCTTAGATCACAGCGTGGATGTTTATCACTTAGGGTGAGCCCATCAGGGTCAATAACTAGCTTTCAAAAGTCCATGAGCTTGACAATTTGTTCCCCAAACATAGCTCTTCTTGTGAATGGAAATGCTGTTTTGCATGAGGTGAATCAAGTGGGAGTCTTGACTGTAGCGCTGTTCCAGAACTGTAATCCTGACTTGGCTAATGGCACCAATCCCGACTTGGCTAATGGCACCGTGTTTTGCCTTGGATACCTCCCAGCTCTGTGCCTCAGTTTTCCTGCCTGTAAGACCTGGTGAACGACTGAAGCTGAGACCTAATGAGCTGTTTGTATAGTACAGAGAAGGTGTGAAGTGCAACAGTGTTACTGGTTCCACTGCCTAAGAACTGTTTTAAAGAGCAGCTTAGTGAAATCAAGAGTGCTTTTGTCAGATGTATTTATCTGTACTTGTTCCTCTAGATGACCTAAAAGGGATGAACAGCTATTCCTAGGTTAATTGGTCTCCATGGCACCTCTTCTCTAGAGTCTGGAAGGGATATGCTGGCTGTAAATCCAAATCCCCAGAGGCATTTTAGCAACCAATGTGGTAAGTGAATCAGCTGTTTTTTATTAGTTTTTCAAGAAGTCTGATGGATCTTAGTCATCTAGAAGTGCCCAAATCAAATGACGGCTGCTTTTAGCGTTTTCTCTGCAGATATCATTTTAATTAGTAACGTCAGTGTTATGTGTACCTCCTACAAGCTAATACTGTAATACTTCAGTGCAGATTTTCAAGCATTTCAGATATTATCTGAGCTTAAGTACTTGTATGGAAGATTAAAAATAATAATGAAGCATGTCCTATAAATGAGAATGTCGTTCTTCAAACTTGTTGGAGGGTGGTAATTCTTCTGTCTCTTGGACAGAAAAGAGCAGTTGTTATCAATTACTTTAACATGAGTTCACTTCACAACACCATCCATAACAGTCCAATATTCATTGATTGTATTATTTGATCAATTATAATGTCCTTATAAAAGCTTTTAATAACAAAAATGTTGCATTGGAGAAAAGAAATGGTTTCAAGGGAAGTTAGACTTCTAACTGCTTTTAGATAGCTGAACCCTAGTCTCATTTTTTAGTGATTTAGCCAAAATTACCATGTCAGTATGCCATATTTCTAAGAGTTGGAAAACATCAGATGCACTGGGGCCTGAAATCACATTTTTTCCAAACCTGTGAAGCTGCCATTCAAACATTAGTCTGTAAAACTTGTGATGAAGAAAATGTGAGGTGTGGGTTGTCTATGAAAAAATCTATATTTCAAAGGTTGAAATCTAGGAAGAGGTAGCAGACTACTAAGACAAGATTTAATACTTACAAGATACAACAGTATGAATCACGTAAAATTCATTTTAAATAAAGTATTTAATGACTAAATGATAGATATGATTCTGGGCTTAGTAACAGGGAAAGTTTTCTTCTATGTGCAGGGTTGGCTATAGGAAACTACTGGGCTTGTTTTTTTTAAATACTTTTGGAGAATGGTAAGAAAATTATGGGGAAAAAAGTCATATTGCTTTTTATTCATGATTTTGTGATTCTTCAGGTGCATTTCTCTTCTTTACACTTTACAGTATAAACAGAGAGTGAGAATTAAGTCTCTACTTACCTGTATACACCTGACAAGTTTTCACTGGGAGGTATATGTTCCAAGATCTTAGTTGATGAATAAGCTCTTAAGTCCTAAAATACAGGTCCTAATAAGCTCTATAAGACCTAAAATACATTCAGTGGGAGAGGATAGGACTCTATCGGGTGTATACATGCACTTAGGAACTTTTATTCTTTCATTTTCTGAGAGAGAGAGAAGGAAGACTGTCTAAACAATATCAGAAGCAACACCAGCTTGAAAATCCAAGAACAATGTGATGAACTCATCTAGTGAAACATTAAATACAGAGAATCCCCCAACTGATATTTCCAGTCTGGTTGATCATAAATTATTTTGTTATGTTGCTTGGCATGTGACTTATCACAGCATCCCAACACGATCCACTGGAAATATCTCACTGCAGTATAATATATCAAAACTGTAGAAGCACAGGAGGAAACTGATACATCTCACCCTAATGAAATACAGATTTCGTCTATCCATTTTGTTAATTAGCAAAGTACCTCAGATCTAATTATGAATCTATCTTTAATATGCTTGCTTCACCCTGCACATCATGGGCATAGCATGGTAATTATGCTACATAAAACTAAATAGAAGTTATGTCCTCTGGTGTTTGACTGCAGAGTCTTTAACTTTGTGTTTGGGGATATATTTTAATTTCTGCAGTAGTTTTATAAAAATATTACTTAAATCAATCCTTCTCTCTAACCCTTACTTTACCTTTTGAAACTACATTATGAACGCTTGATGATAGAGTGTATTTTATTCTAATGTATCTTTAAAACAACTTCTAAACCTATCTTTAACCACAAGGTTGACAAGACAATGTTTTGCTCTCATCTGAACTGCCCCACTCCACAAAGAAACAGCCGTCATCAGCAATCTCCTTCACTAAGGAAACATGGGGGACAACTGTGATGCTTCTTCAATGCTTAGAACCTACAGAGTGGAGGTCAGTTTTGAAAGACATCTGCAGCCTGGTAGCACTTTGTGCAGGCAGTGCTGTGCTCTGGTGTACGCAGAGACCTTGTGATGAATTAATGGGCTTGGGGTAGAATAAGATGCAAAATATGCAAAATACTTAAAAGCAGCCTAGACAGATATTTGCTTTAACCTTGATTGTGGCATACATCTGTACGTAGGGAGAAGAAAAGTGCTGACAATCAGCCCTTTTTCTGTCCTGTTTCCAGAAGGGAAACTGAGCATACAGGCAGGGATGTAGCTGTGATGCAGCAGGATAGACAGCTGG
Source organism: Cyanoderma ruficeps (assembly GCA_008694505.1). NCBI lineage: Eukaryota > Metazoa > Chordata > Aves > Passeriformes > Timaliidae > Cyanoderma > Cyanoderma ruficeps. The sequence goes on from VZDJ01000141.1 coordinate 4,904,512, forward strand.
ATACCAAAGAAAGGATCATTTTGGATACATAGTCAGTATGACCTCCTGTGCTATGTCCATTTGACCCCAAATTTCTCCCAGCATTGAACAACACACTACAAAGAGGGGGTAATGAAGAGATAATCGTCACTTGAAGAACTAGAAATAGAAGCTCTCTTTTTTTGCCTAGTATGTGAAACAGTAGAAGCTACGTTGCATTTTAAAACTCAGCACAAATGAGGTAGACCTGGCGTGGTAGACCTGGTGTGTGAAAAGCAGGACAGAAAAATGGAAAAGTGCAGTATGAAAATTTCTCTGAAAACTCACTGTAGGAAAATGACAAACTGATTCAAAGCTTAAATGCCTCGGGAACATTTGACTGAAAAAACTTCAAAAATGTAAGATAATATAATAGCACTATTATATCTGAGAACTTTAAAGCAGAGGCAACAGCAGAAGTCAAATCTCATGTTCAGAGCAGTAGTGGAATGTAGAACTCCCATTGTCTCACACTCTGAGGAATGAGAACCTCATTTCTCCTTCTACTCATTTCTTACAGTAGAAGGAGCAAAATGTATTTACAAAAGTGTCTCTTGACTCCGTAAGCTGTCTTGCCTATTTATATTTCAATTATAAATAAAGAAAAGACACTGTGTCCTAATTTAAAAGGATATTTTCCCTGCCAGAACAGTGGGATGATGAACTATTAAATGGAGAACAAAGAAATAGTAGTACAGTATGTTAAATACAAGTGAGACAACTATCACATTTCTATTCAATAGTTGAAAATATGCACACCTTTTCTTATACTCATCCTTAAATAGCAATTCTGGCATAATTGTTCTACTACTACATGTAGATTGCTAGTGTCTGAAAAAATTTAATCCATGTATTCATGCATTTATAACAGTTATTAGAAAAAATTAATAAGAAGTCAGTTGCTTGTACCCACAGGATTTAATTGTTACTTTCAAGGAAGAAGCTGCAAATTTAGTTTCCGGCATTGTTCCTTAATCAATTAATTCTGTTTCAGTTCAGTATTTTCATATGTAAGTGGCCATAACTCATTTTAAGAGTTATCTTTCAAAGCCAATGAATGCATGCATAGAAGTGGAGTTAGTAAAAGAGAAGATAGCGTGCACTTACCTCTGGATTCTGTACTTTCACTAAAAATACTCTTTGAATTCGAGTGTCAGCTGTAATACAGGGCTTGTATGAGATTATTGCAGTTCATGCCTGCCCTTAACTAGACAACGGTACTTCCTCTGTTGATTTCTAAATTGACTTTTGATGGCATAGTGAATGTCCTTGTGTCCTTTCTTCCTCAGGACTGAACTTTACAGGAGATAGTAAATCTGTCTTGAACCAGAGACAGGGCTCAGTGATGTCAGTGAGATCTTAGAAGCCAAGACAGAATCTGTTGCCGGATGGTGGAGTGGGAAAGTGAGCTCCTGACCTGAGCAGTCTAATCCTTGATCGCTCTGCGGAAACACATCAGAGTCCTTCTTTATATAATTGTTAAATTTTGGTTTAGAAGAAAGTATTTTTACCTTGGCATTGTACCATCTCTTTATACCTACTATCCCCCTGGATGACTGTGTTTTAATTTCACAGCCTATTATTAAGAAAGTCTTTCCTAGAAGATGAACAGTTTATACTGCAGCCAAAGCAAAGGTCTGTTGCACCCATAAAACCAGAACTACAGTAATCAGGATTCAAGAAATATTAGATTTCTTAAACTTAGACATAAGAACAATAAGTAACAATATGTGTAAAAACATTTTTGCACCCTGTAGCCACGTAAAAACTGTGATACTTTAGAGCTTCAGGCCTTCAGCTAACTGTGCCTAGGCAAACTGTGCAAGGCCCCAGTTGTCGTCTGTTAGGAGCATCACCCATTTTCTGTGAGAACTTGGAATGTGAACTGGAACTTGTTACGTGGCATTTCTTGCCAGGATGTACAGTTTTGAAAGCATGGAGTATTTAAATGTTTCAAATATAGATATATCTTCAAAGCAAAAGGTCCAGAACTATAAGCAACCTGCTGATGGACAATTGCTACTCACTGAAAATATACAACCTTTAAGAAAACGAGGAGCCACTGGGCAGGGAATAAAGAGCCAGGCAGCAGGACAAGGAACTTGCCACAGCAACTGCCCCTGAGCATTCCACAGAACCTCTGCCACTGCCAGAGACCCAGGACTCATACGTGCCAAGAAATTGACATTTTACAAAAGGGAAAAACCCCAGACATTTTGCCCACATCATTGTACCTGGTGGAGGAGCTCTGGAGCCTGCTCCCTGTGCTGGGTGAAGGTGACTGCCAAAGGGATGAGCACAGTACTGAGGGCTCACACTGGGTGTTGAATATGGCTGCTAAAGACTCACTACATACAATGTCCACTGAGAACTAAAAATGAGAAAGGATTAAGCATTAGTATGAAAGGTATCAATGAATGTCAATCTAGTTAAATTTTTCTTTGGAGTTCAAACTGATCAGGCTTATCAGTCTTATAAACATCACAGTGATATTTAGGTGTCTGATAAATCCTTGTACATATATTCAGTTGCTTCTATATCAGTTTGTTCTTTAATATTATTCTTTTCAGTGGTTTTCGCCCTACATGCTGTACTTTTAAACCAGATATTTGCAAGATTTTGCTTCATATCTGACCACAGTCTTCATATTGCAAAGATAAAGAGGCCAATTCTCATTTCCTTTTTATGTTAGAGCTACAGGCAAATATCAAGGAATCTGAATAAGCTGTGGTCCAAGGCTAAGCAAACCGAACAGGACATGAGAAACTATGACAGGAAAAATAGCCAGATGTGACAGATAACAATGTGAGAAGATGCCAAATGTTAGATAGCACTTTGAGGACTGTAAGGCATGCCTAAGTTTCAGAGGTGGTAAATGAGGAGGCGAGTCCTGAAGCTGAACATCACAGATAACTGGAAGGGAGCATTGTAGACCTTTTAGGGTGAACAGCCTTACGGGATAAACAGCACTTAGGCCACCTTGTTAGTTGAGCATGTAATGCTGAGGTTACCTAGTTAGTACAAAAAAAAAAATATCAAATTTAACTATGGATGTAGCAAGACTGAGCTCAGTGCAGAAAATAATTGTCAGTAATTATTTGGGACAGTGCTGGAGTGAAGAAGTGATGGTGAAGAGGAGGGTAAAGTAATGGAAAAAAGGGCAGTAAAATATATAAATTATGTGTTTGGGCATATCCAGGGATATCTCGTGTGCTTCACTGCAGCTGGAGGAAGACAATAAAGCCGAGTTGTTCCAACCATAACACGTGCTAATTCTGCTGCCGTAATCAGGAGGAACTGGGGTCAATGGAGTGAGGTGCTTTCCCTTGCTAGCAAGGAAAAACCCAGGACAGATGGATTGAGCAACCTGATATCACATTGTCAGTGCCTGATATCACATTGTCAGTGCCTGAAAACACCAGCATCCTCCTAAAGGCATTTTGACTGTTTTGGCCTTGTCTGCCTTGATAGATGTCTAAAGCACAATTTTGCTAGGCATTCCTCTCTGAAATTCCTATTTCCTGGATATGGTAATCTGACTTACACATGGCACTCAAGACTCGCTTTACAATGATAATTCATACTTTTCCTTTCCCATTGTACCCACTTGAATTTGTTTTAAGTGCAGACATAAGATATTTGACTTTTTAACCAGTATCTCAGCAAACACTATAAACTCAAGGGTATATTAAGATATAACATATGGTGAACTTCTGACATCCATTACCAAGTTAACACTTAAGATCCTGTTTCTGCCATAGCATAATAACTCTTCCAGATATGGAATTGTTCAAGAGTTAAGTAATTCTAAATTTTCTCATGTCAAAAATCAAGGTGAACATCTAGGCTTTTTTCACAAACAAACAAACAAAAGGTTAAAATAACAGTAAACCATGGAGTGAAGGAGAAATACCTAATTTCTCCTCTACCTATGTTTCAATTAAAGATAATAAAGAGGTTTTAAGAGAATAACACTCCTCCTTTGAAGGACAATGAGTGTGAATGTACCTTTCCCTTGAGAAGGCCTTTATTTACAATCTGGTCATATCGATCTTTCGGCAAAACCCTGGAGCAGTAATTATACTAAAAGACGAACAAAGTGAACACATATTTACAGGTAGTGAACAGTATGATAGACCTATTCCAATCTCCAGAACATTTTATAGAAAGATTTATGGTCAACCCTAAATAGTTGTTCATACCATGTCACGAACAAAAAGCGTATATGCTACCTCCTCAGAGCACTCACTATATCACTTGAAAACACCAGGTGGTGAATTTGCGACTCAGATACAAAATTCAAAATTTGTTTACTCTCATTCCAAACTTGAACTTTTGACTGTATTACTTGTTTGTTATTAACACAATATAAACCCCCACAGCCCCGACATTTGCTGAATAGGTCAGATTCTCTCTGGTTAATTTGTCATACTTCAATGAAACATACTGAAGTTTTTCAGTGCTAGCATGAAAAACTAAGTTGCTTTTGTAAATGTACATCAGCTTGCTCCAGATTCAGTGTAAAGACAAAGCAGAATCCTTTGGCATATGGGGAACATTTTTTCAGCCAAATAAATAATATTTGATATCCTCTTGGGTTAAGACAGATTGGTATGAGATAAAATACAAAATGCTTGCAAAGGTCTGTGAAGATCAAGGCACAGACAATAAAATAAGATTTTTATTAGTTGTTTTATAAAATATATGTTTTCCCGTGTACCTCAGACGTGTTATTCTTTATGCTATGCTGTGACCCCTTGAAAGCATAAGAATCAGACTCTGAACTTGAGTTTTTGCATAATACTGTCTTAGATATACCTACATACATACTACCTCTTCCCAAATCCCTTTCCTCAATATTACCCACTACCTTTGCTTAAATAAATAATTTTTTGTCTTTTCAAAGTCTTTAGTTAGAAAAGTGTAGTAGTTATTCTGTGCTTTAATCATTACATCTGCACATCTCAACAGTTTACCTCACCTATGCAGATTAAACTTCTGCCTTTTAAAATCAAAACAAGGTATTTCCCACATCTGTGCATTTCTTTTTTCTCCTAGCTCAGAAATGGATCAAGGCCATGGGGTAAATAACGTAAATAAAAGAGAAAGCAAATAGTAACTTGTTTTCCAATAAATATCCCTGCAGATTCCCTAAAATACCTGTAATAGCAATATTATTTTTTTTAAATGTCTAACAAATCTGATTGAGACAAGATGTAGGAGGACGGGTCTTCCTGCTGAAATACCTGCTGACCCTTCCTTCCCTTGTTTAAAAACTTGCTCTTTCTTTTCCATGTGCCCTTTTGTCCCATGATGTAGTTTGATGCCAACTTCCTACTGTAGAAAACAGAGCAGAGCTCAGTGTGGTGAACATTGTTCTGGTTTCTAGAAAGCTTTTTCTCCTCCATTATGGGATATAACAAAAGGATCCTGAAAATTTCTAATTCTATGTGAGCCGTAATGTTTCCTGAAATTAATACAGATTTTTGAGGTGGTGATTGTTAGTTTAAGTGGCTTTGGCCTCATTAGAATATAATGAATTTTCAAGGTTAGTACTGTATCATGTAGGTAGTAATAATAAATAATTTCCTTGTCAGCAGGGAGTCAATGAATATTTTGGGACTCCATCTGCAGACTATTTGGCTAGCAGGAATGCACTCTACATCTACTTTGCTATTGATGTGCCTGTAAAACTCCTGTTAATTATAATGGGGATTTATAAATGGACATCAAAGGCCAGTTTGTGAGCTCTCTGAAGCTCTGATACTGCAAAGGCTTATAAATGTGTTTAATTTTCACACTGTTAGTAGTACAGTTGAAATCAATGTGACTTAATATTAGCTACATGCTGAGTGTTTGTAGGATTGGGGACTGGAAGTGATTTCATACAGAATTTACTTAACTGGCTCCACTGAGTTTGCTTGTTGTGATTTCATTAAAGTTATAGTCAGAAAACTGTGATCTGAAGGGGGCATGCAATCCTAATTCTAAATAGATTCGAGATCACTGCGAAGCTTTACATTAAAAAAAAAGACTTTCAGATAGTAGGGCTTTTTAGAGGGGTAATTGGGCCATGTATAATGCAAACTTAAGTTACGCAGAAATAGAATAATTTACAAAACTTATGTTTTTTTCCAAAAGGTCACAAAAACATCTTGGTTTTTTTCACAGGTGTTACCCAAAGTTTGTTTTTTTTTTTTTTTTTAATNTTTTTTTTTAATTGAAATGTAGTCCTAGATTTAGTAAATCTTGTCCTGTGAAATGCATTCTGTGTTACAGTTTTTTGCACAATACAATTTCAACATAGCTTATTTAGTCAGGAAAGTCAATAAAAAAGATCTGATCTGACCTTTTTGATATGACCACTGCTTGTTGCTGTGTTTCTTTAATAAGCAGAAGCTATTAAATAAGTACCTGTATCAGAGAGCATTGGGGGCAACAACAGGGAAACTTTACTACTTAAGAGCCCCTGCTATATGAAAAGTTCCAGACAATTAAAAAAAAAGAAAATCCAGAAGGCAAAAGAGAAATTAATGAAAGAAAATGTGTGGGACTGAGCAGAAATGTTCCTCTGCATCTTACATTTTACAATCAGGGACTTCAAAAAATTAAACCTCTTCTCACATCATAAAATGCATGGAGGAGAAATCTAAGTGGGCTTCAATTTCTCACACAGTGGAGGCAAGGCGTCCCTTTGTCCTTGCTCGGTTAGTGCATCCCTGTGCTATTTGTCTTTGTCAGACCTATGCATTTGAGTACCTGCACTCCTAGGTCCCAGTTTGGGCTGTGCTCCTGTGCTAAATGGATGTACTGTAAGATATTGACTACTGCGAGTTTGACAAGGCTGCCCTTTTGACAAGGTGAAAGAGGTCATTATATTCACCTCTGGGATGCAGCCAATATAAATCTCATTCTTAAGGAGACACAGCGTGTTCAGAAGCTGAGCCACAAGTCCAACAGCCGCCTGGATACTGCCTAAGCAACACGGATCTTAAAAATTATTGAAATGTAGTCAGGGTCACCCAAGTATGATAGGAAACAATCAATACTGTTTATTGTTCTCTGTGGTATAATGTCTGTATCTAGGACAAATACAGGAGATGTATCTTGGGGCTTTCTGTGACAAACAAGTGTTGCTGTTTGAGGGGAAAAGCATGAGTGCCAGAATGTCAGCCCATCCACAGGGGAGATGAAAACATATGCAAATGAACAAACCTCCACAAACCAGTGCATTTCTTAATCTTCTTCATCTGTCCCACCCCTTTTTATGGTTAAGTGAGTTATTGCAGCCCTAAAGCTGTAGAAATCCTAGCACAGTTGCCACTAGAGACTGGGGCTGAATCCCAATGAGTGGAAAGCACTGATTAGATGACAGAACAGTCGTTTCCGTTCCAGTAACTCCAGTGGTCAGGCATTGTGAGAGCAAGGACTTTGAATGTCATTGAGCTCAAGGAGCTTTCATATTCATTACCATTCTTTGCATATTCAGCCACAAGGTGGGCCCTGGGCTTCCTGGCCATGGCCTCCTTAATACTTTTTTCAGGCTGCACAAAATTCAGAAAATCTCACTAAATAATCCCATATGGCACCAAGGAACCTGGCCCACTTTTACAGACCTCTGGCAACTGAAGATCTGCTGCAAGGAAATAATTCTGATGCCCAAAGGACAAAGCTGACTCAAACAGAGCAAAACATATATTATCACTACAAAAGCTTTACGTTGCAAAAAAGCTCAGAAACACAGATAAATTATTATTTACAGAACCATAGAACCTCTGAAATATTTGCCAAACAAATACCAGATTCTAAGAAGCCTCTTTGCCTACCTGTTATTTACTATTTTATAGTTTCCTGCATTAGGAAAGAAAATCCAAATCAATTATGAAAGTGCATAAATTGTTATCTAGAGCATGCATTTCCCATAAGCCCTCAGGAAAACTGACTGTTTTTGAGAGAGGCTGCATATCTGTATGCAGACACCTGAAGTCTTCAATATGTATTTGTTATCAGAGATGCCTATTGACTTGCCTTTGGGGTTATCTTGCCTATTTTTGGCAAATTGTGGCACATATTCTATTTGTGGTATTTCTACAATAAGTCTAAATAATCATCACATAAAAGTAGGTCTGCCAAAGAACTGATCGTAATGAGACCCTATTATAGTCTACACCACAAAATAGGATGCAGCCTCCAAAGAAGTAAAAGTCCTTGAGTTTGGCCCTACTGAAAGAAAATTTCAGATAAAATCCAAAGCTTCTTTTTAACCCAAATTATCCTTTCTTATTAAATGGATGGCAAATTTTTCTGCTGGCAGTTTCTCTCATATCTCTCCCTTGTTTTAAAGGCACATCTGAAGTGGAAGCCTGCTGTTGGCACTCTGCATAGCAATGAATTGATGATTGTCTGTGCAGGATGCTGACTAGCTGTATATTTGTCATATGTAGGAAGGTATATTCTTACCTTTTGATCAATTCCTAATAACTTTATTTTCCAGATCCTTTCCTTTTAATTTCCCTCATATTTCATGTCTTACCTAAACCTCTAATATTTTTTGTATGCATAGGCATTGACAGTCATTTGTTAGAAACACATATATTTAAAATGTCCTCTATCTTTCTGCCTGTTTTGCAACTGCCTTCCTGAAAGGCTCTATGCAGGCTGCTGTCAGAACATCTTACCTCAGGTTGTTTAGTATTCAATTCACTGCTCTTTGGCTTAATCCTCTTCACTCTCTTCTATTAAAAAGGGGATTAAGCATTTCTAAAAATAAAAATAAATGTTGAAAAGTTTGAAAAGGTGATGCAAGTAACTGTGAGTGACTAGCAGTTGAAAGAGTTTAAACATTCTCTAATTAAACACTAGTGCCAAAGAATGTTAAATGATCCTAGGAGTGGAGCTCTTCTGGGGTTTGTAAGTACTCATTGATACAGCCAACCTGCACACTGGCACTGGAAGAGCAGCTATGTCCCTATATTCTGGCAGAAAGTAGGTTGGAAAGTTAGACAATATTTGGAAAGTGACTCAATGGAAGATGGACAGAGTATGGATTTGAAAGCTTGGTCCCATTCTCATTCCTTTAGCTTGTTAAAATAAGCCCTGTAATATATTGCTCCAAGCCTATTTACTTCTGATCCAAATGGAAACCAAGCTGCTCAGCAGAAAGTTCTGGTAAAATTCAAACTTTATCTGCCCACTACAAATTAAATTTTTTAAGACCATAATCCTTATTTCTGTGCCAAACTTTTTTTTGTAACATACTTACTATCAATCCCCAGAGAAAGTGAAAGCTTAGGGTATTTACTTGGGCTGTTAAAGAAAGTTTTGGAGATGTTGTTAGACATCTCTCTTTCCCAGCAGATATTGGAGACAAATGCTGTTAACACAGCTGTAATTGCTCTTACACTGCACTCCCAAGTTCTTGGGTTACTTCTCTTCTAACACGGAAACCCTTGTTTCACAGGGAGGAAACTGAGGCAAGATAGTTGATGACCCAACATATGGGGGATTTTAGCCAGTTCTAGCTGCTTGTGCTTCAGTTACACCCCTACCCTTTTCTGAAATTTACCCTCATTGATGTTGAGATGAAACAAGGTTTCATAACCTCTAGTAAATAATGTGTGGTTTTATTTCTGTTTTTACAGATTTAGAAAAATAGGTAACAAAAATAGTTAAACTGAAAATTATTAATATGAAAAACTCCTTCCCACTTCTCAGCATTAGAGAGTTCTTTTCTGCTCTTTCCTCAGAAGAATACAGATTTTAATATGTGCATTTTTAGAGCTGAAGAACACTCTTTAAAACTTAGATATAATACAGAATAAGGATTACTAAAGATTAGGAGAAGGTATACAATGAGAAGCTGAAGGCTTGAAATTCTGTCCTCATGAAGTGTAAAAGTCAGTGGAAGATGTACCTGGATTCATTCAAGACCCTCCACTGAAGATTAAAAATATTATAAAGCATCAATTGGAGGCAATTTTAAGCTATATATTTAAAAACAAATGATTTAAAGCTGAGTGACTTCAGAGAAGCATCAGTTAGAGAGAGATACAAAGGTCCGACCAATAACAATGATGTTCTAAAAAAGAATATGGAAAAGAAGCAGCATGTAGATAAGGCCAGTTAAAATGTTACATGAGATCATCCTAATGACTGTGAGGTTACTGAAAAAGCCATGATCTGTTTGATGGAGTTTCTAGAGAAACAGACAAGCTCTGAAAGGTACGTTTTTTGTAGTTAACTGGCTTGAGCTAGCCAAACTAAATCTCTGTTCTGGACAAAAATATTTGTGATAAGGTTTTGCTTAGTTGTGACTTACCTCTGTCTTTTAGACATCTTAGAACATTTATAGTCACCTCTGTTTTGTCATTAAAAATTAAAAAATCAGAAAATATTCAGAGGAAGATTAGAGTTATAAAGAAGATGCAAAATTTATTTTAAGAGGAAAGACTGAAAAGAGTTTGATTTCTGTGCTCACAGACTTGTTAAAATGTTTTGTCCAAAATTTTACTGCTTAAACATGTTGTCCCTCTTTTTCATGACTTCAGTGTATGAAATTTCTACATTCCTTAAGGTATATTTTAATGGCATTGGGAATATAAAATCATCAATATTCAAATCATTCTGACAATTTGTATCTCCGCGCACAGGGACATGTAGACCTTTTGTAAATGTATATATTTAGGCACAAATATACCCATATATATTTATATATATTTGGACTGAATTTGGTACTTATGTGAATACATAAGTAATGTGACATGATTTTAGGTGGTGAGGCTATTTCAGCTGAGCTGGAGCAAAGCATTATTTTTCATAAGAGTTCTATGCTAGGATATTCCTAAATTGTTGATTTTATTGATAAATTTATCTGAGAAGTATAACAATATAATTATTATGTAACAAAAATACTTTTTTTT
>VZDJ01000141.1:4915684-4971757 GCA_008694505.1 Cyanoderma ruficeps
GGAGGAGAGGAGAGGGGAGGGGAGGGGAAATAGATAATAGATAAAAATCAGTCCTTATGGGAAGAAGTAACAGTTGGAAACCTCTAGGTTTTCTTGTAATGATGTGACAATAAGTTTTATTTACTGAGGAGAATGGGGTAATTCTGAATGCCATTCTACTTCAAGTTGAAGCAAAGAAACCAGTAGTAGTACCTCTTTAACTGTAAACAAGCACAACAAACTGCCATTTTCCTTGCTTTCATTAACTGGTGTGACTGGCTAAATTCACAGAAAAATCCGATGAAAAATAAGCAAAATAAGGGTGATTTACTTATTCTCCCTTTCAAATGTTGATGTCTTCCTATTGGAAAATTTCTGTATATCTATCTAGAAAGAAGCAAAAATACCAAAACATTTCAAAAGTTTTAATCATTCTCAAAATCCTATCATACAATTCACAAGAATCTTAGGTAGTTTTGTTAAACTAAACCCCAAATTTATCAATATAATCAACGATTTTTGGAGCTTATTAGCATAACAGACAGGAAGTGTCTATGCTGTATCTGAAAGCCTTGTGGTAAGGCTATCATACTAACCTAATGTGTATCTACATTTCACAAAATTGACCAAGAGCCTCATTTTACAAACAGCATGATAGAAGTTACAATGAGAATTTCCAATGGCATTTGAGAAAATTTTCATAATCTGTACCTTAATTTTTCTACAGAAAAATAATACTGTTTGATGAAAATTGTTTTGTCAGAAAATGCACTAGCAACTCAATTAATGCTATTTCCTTTGTTGACTACAGCCTAATTTTGAAATTCTCAGTTTTGTTGTGAAAATCTATACCCTCTGCCTAATCTTATCCCATCACCCTAGGAAAAAAAAATTCATCTGTTAAATTGAGTCTTTTTCAAAAAGAGAGAATTTATCCAGTGTCCTACTTGATGCCCATATTTAAGCTAAATCATGAGGACATAAATCAGAAACCCAAGTAACAGCCGTTCAGCTGACAGATCAGGTAGGAGGGAACGCTTAGTCACAGTGATTAATAGGTCTTTTCAGGAGGCACTTAGATACCATGGTGATGGGTGTTACAGCAAATCCTCAGATAGTCCTTGATGACTTCATATGGTCTAATTCCTTTTTGATAGTAAAGGAAGGGTAAAAATTAGACTTCTAAATTGCCTGTTTGATATTCACATGGAAATAGACTGAACAAACTACCATGACTACAGGGGTCTAGGTTGAGACTGTCATTTTCAAGGACACTTGAAAGGACAGCTTCTAATTTCCTGAGATGATTTTGGAACTCTTGCTGAAGGTCTCATCTTGCAAGCTGTTACACACAACTGCACATAGGTAAATCCCTTCAAATTTTTTAGTAGTTTATTGTGTAAACGTTAAGCTTTTATGGATTGAGGCTTAAAACAATAATAATTAAAATGCCCTGATTAGAATCCTTAGGCAAAGATTATAAAAGGGAAATATGCAGGAGTTTTGGATCCAAAAGATGCCTATGCCTACAGGGAGTCCTATGCCTGGCTGCAGTCTGATAGAATCACAGTGGTCCCTGAAACCTCTTTTACTTATGCCACAACTTCAGCAAATCACTCTTGTTATTCTTATTGAAAGAATAATCAAAGACTGTGGGAATACAACTGCTATTCCTCCTGTCCCTCAGCAACAGGGAATGCTTCTCATTTTCAGCACTGGTGAATATGTGTAGTGTCCCAGAGATCTCCTTCCACTTTTCACTTTCCAATGGAAAGAGCAACTAATTCTAGCCCTTCCTCTCGAAAGCAGAATATTTGTTTCCTATATGGCACTCCTAATGCTTGAAATTTTCTGGATCACCACACTGGCTAAAACAATACCTGCCATTTCCACTTTGAAATTATACTGTTGAAATTATACTGTTGTTAAATTTACTTAAAAAGAAACCTTATTAAGAAGAGAAACATTTTAATAGGTTATCTTGAAAAGAATATCATATTAATAAAACTATTAATTAGAGTGATAAATAAATACACTGGGTTTTTTTAAATAAGTTTTCTAAACAAACTGCAAAACTAAAAGTCTATTGGCATTTTGCCTTTCAATTTTAAAAGTGGATTCATTTCTTTGGATACATAGCATTGTTGACCTGATAGTGAGATATAATAAATTGGCAGATTTCCACTGAAGTGAATGTAATTGTTGATTATCACCAGCAGTGGGTCTAACTTTTACATCTCAGCTGCTCTATAATAGTTACTCTAGCAGCACTTGTACAGAGAACCAACACAACCCTCCAATTTTATCAAAAAGAAAAGGGAGTTACTAAGACTTGTGTTTACAAAAGCTTTGTGTGAAATAGAGTGCAAAGTCTAAGTGAGTTATAGTGTATGTTATAATATTCCTGTCTCCTGACAGACCTATCCATTTCGAAGGGTATTTAAGTGCTGGCATGTGATTCTAGAGTTTGTTCTGAAGGGTCAGATCACATAGTGAAGCATCAATGAAGAAGGGATCAAGTGAGAACCTCCAAAGCTTCTGAACACCAGTTCTACTGGGGAGCCATCCTTTGTGGTATGGACTCATGTTCTTCTCCAGCTAGAAATTATGATCTCAGTCTTAGAGGTCTTTTTCAACTTAAATGATTCTGTGAAATAATCAGTTGCTTATTCGACAAACAGGACTCACAGGCTTTCAGAGATCACACCTTTTCAATATATTTGGTCATTCATTCATTTGTTAAATACATTCCCTTCAAATTTCTATCTTTCAATTCATTCTATTTTAATTTGTGTTTGGCAGGAACAGCTTCTCAAAATAGTAAAATGCTTGAGACCAGTCTTATCCTCAGGTCTCCTCACCTTAAGAAGCGTGGAACTGCTTATCAGCACTGGAAAACACAACTGTATGAGAAAAATTATTTTTCATAAGGGCTGAACTTTTCCACAATTTCTGTGAAATTATGCATTTCTTTAGGAAGAGAAACTTCATGTTTGACTCTTGCCATGATTCTATGCCTCTGGTTAGAAAAGTTCTCGGGAGGTCATCTGTGCCAACTCTCCATCCCCAGGCTAAAACAATTATTCCTTTAGCATCCCTGACAGGGGTCTGTGTAGTCTGTTCCCTAGACCACAGTTTATGCAGACTCTTACCACTTCCATTATCAGTCTATTTCAGTGATTTGCTACTTTTAAAGTCAGAAAGTTTTCCTAATGTCACACAAGACTCTTATGCTGCAATTTCAGTTCATATCTTCTTGACCTGTCCTCCACACAGATAGAAAGCAGATTGGGTTTTTTTTCACTATGCAGGATCCTTTTACATATTTCAGAAGTAGTATCATGTTTCTTTTCTGTCTCCATGTCTAGACTAAAAAACCACAGTTCTTTCAAACCTTCTTCCTTCACAGGCCATGTCAGTAGGGTTCGATACTATTTCTGATAATTTATGACATGGGGTCTCTCTACCCATATCTTTCTTGTAGTCTGATGTCTGTGAAACACCCAGCAGAAGCTGTACTAATAGTAAAAGAAGGAAAACATACCTACTTATATTTCAGGTTTGGTTAATGCGTTTCACTGTGCTGTTCTATACTCTTAAAACTACAAAACATGTTTAATGCATATTCTGCTAATGTTCCTCAGCTCCATTTTTAGAGTTAGGTATTCAGCTGGATTAAGAAATATTCTAATCAAAAGACAGGCTCTTGCATTTATGGTTATTTATTTTTTTCTCTTTCCCAAATAGTTTTTCAATTTGACAAAATTATTTTGATTTTGGAATCTGTCCTGCAATTTACAACTTTGAAAATTATATGGTCTGTCAGTTTAATAAATCTCATTTCTGCTTCCATCATCTAATTTGTTGCACATTGGAAACTACTAGATCTCTGCTGAAGCATATCCTTCCATTTTACACTCCTAACTGTCTCTGCTTACTATATAAGGTTTCCTATCACAATCTATAGCAGGCTTATTCAAATACCACCATCTGCTATAAATTCAACTATGAACTATTTATTTCTGAAAAATTACTTGGGTCCTAGAAACATGTGAACACAAGATCACTGCATTATTGAGGTTGAAGGGGACATTGGGAGGTCATGTAGCCCAGCCTCTGATCAAAGCAGGGTAGACAGTGAATTCAGACCTGATTGCTTAGTTTCCACTGTTTATTTAACTCTAGAAAACTTCCAAATGCAGGAATCCCATAGCCTCTGTGGGAATCCTGTTCCAGTGCTTAATTACCCTCACAGAGTAGATCACTTTCCTTAAATCCTCTCAAACTTGCCTTGTTTCAATTTATTGTGATTGTGCATTATTTTCCCTCTGTTCATGCTGTCTGGGAACTTGGCCCTTTCTTATTGGTAGCCTCTTACGTAATAGAAAGCTGCCACTTTCTCTCTGCAGGTTGAACAAGCCTCATATCCTCTCAGATTAAGTGCTCCTCCTTCAACCATTTTGGTCACCTTCTGCTGGACTCTGGGCTCTGGACTCTGCTGCACTCTTTCTACTTTACTATAGGATCATAGATTAGTCGAGTATGCAACATTAGAAAGGACCCACAAGAACCATAGAAACCCAGCCCTCGACCATTCCAAGAATCGCAAGTAATTGAAAGTGTTGTCCAAATGCTTCTTGAACTCTGTCTGGCTTGGTGCTCTGACCAGTCTCCTGAGGAGCCTGTTCCAGTGCCCAGCCACCTTCTGCATGAAGAATATTTTTCTAATATCCAGCCTAAACTTCCCTTGACACAATTTCATGCCATGCTATCACTGTCCTATCACTGGTCAGTGGAGAGAAGAGATCAGTGCCTGCTCCTTTGCTTTCCTTTGTGAGGAAGAAGTAGACCATGATGTCTCTCCCCTGTCTCCTCTTCTCCAGGCTGCACAAACCAAGTGGCCTCAGCCACGTCTCGTAGATCCTTTACCATCTTCTTTATAAACACTTCTTTTACCAAGGTCCTGAGGAACAATTCAAACACTTCTGCTGGAGTCTCTTAACTGATGAATAAAGGCCAATAATCTCTCCCCTTGATCTATTGGCTATGCTCTTTTTGCTACAGCTCAGTATGCAATAAGCCTTTCTGCCAGGGCACAGAGATGACGCATATTTGGCCTACTGCCCACCATGTCCTTTCAGCAGAACTGTTTTCTGGCAGTCAGTCCCTGGCTGATCCCTGGCAGCAGGGGGTGAGTATGCCTCAAGCACAGGACTTTGCAGCTGTCATAGTTGGATTTCATAAGGATCTTGTTATCCCACATCTTTAGCCTTTCTAGATGCATCTTGACTGCAGCCCTGTTCTCAAGCATATCGACTCCATGTCCCGTCTCAAAGTTATCTACGAACTTGAAGAAGACACACTTCATCTTGTCCCAGAGGTTATTCATAAGGATAGTAAACATGACCAATTCCCTGTTTAGTTTCTGAGGAACCCAACCTATAACCAGTCTCTATATAGATTATGAACCACTAACTTTTGAGCATGATCGTGCATCCAATTTTTTACTTACTTGTTTGTCCATTCATCTGGACCATAATGCCCCAATAAAGACACTGTGGCAGATGAGATTCAAAGCCTCAATAAATACAAAATAAGTGTTTTCCATCACATCCACAGATCTAGGAGATCCATCATAGAAATAAATCAGGTTTATAAAGAATAGATCACCTTTGGCAAATACATATGGGTCACCAGAATCACCAGAAATATTTCTAAGGGAACTTGCTCCTTGGAGAGCTCTCCCAGGGGTCAGAGAGTGACTGACTGACCTGTAGATCCCTTCTTGCTTTTTAGAAAGTGACTTTAACATTTGCCTTTCTCCAGTCCTATTATATTTCTGAAATCAAAAAATCAAAGTAATCTGAAAAATCAACATATTATTGTTTTGATCTGGGATCTGGGGGATAGTTGAGTTGATACAGTGGCATAAAAAAATTCTTGTTGGCACAGAAAAATTCTGTCTTGCTCTTGATTCTTTTCCTAACATTCTATTTACTTTTCTTGACTGTCACTGCATTTAAGTATTTGTATAACTATCTGTGTAGTCCCAAGGATGCATTCTGCTGCTTTAACAGGCTGCTCTGATTCCATCTATGAAAATCTGTTTGGTTTTGATACTGTGCTTCGATTTACATTTATCTTCACTGACTTCTGTTTGTCATTGGTGTCTCAGGTATTTGATTGCGTGAAACTTCTTCAGTCCTCACAGCTGGTTTTCATTTACACCAGAAACTTTGTTTCATTGCAGACATTGACAACTTATTATCAAATCTTCTTTCTCAATTTTTTGTTTCCTTTGGTTCAAACAAAGATTTCATTAAGATTCCATTCATAAATATCATATACTTCAACATCTGACCTTTAATTTTTTTTTCTTTTTTACTACATTTTAAACACTTCTTCATTTGTATGGGAACCTTTTTTGTCTCCCTCTTACAGAGTAGAACTGATAAAAATATACTAAAAAATAGACTAACTTTGATTGGAAAGCAGAGAATATTGTGCATATGGAAAAAAATCCCACAGAATTTAGTTATATAATATAATTAACCTACTTAGAATTAGAATTATAGGCTTTATAAAACCCCTTCTATAAGAAATGCTTTCAGAAATACTTTGTATTACAGGTTGAAATGTACAGGTTACTAGATTTAAATTTTATTTAGTCAGAGGACAAGTCTGTGTTTCTTAAAGGTTATCTGATAATACCATTTTGGATTTTAAAGGCTAACGCAACTCCACACTTGCCCAAAATTCTAAATATGGAGTCCCAAACATGATATTAGATGAATTCTGATTTAGAGGTAAAAGCATTATCTACTGAATCAATAACACCATCCTTTTAATATTAGTTCATGGTGAAGTAAATAGAACTTTTTTTATTGACTTTAATTGGATTTCACCTCTAAATAGCTCTTAGAAGCTTCTTAGCCATGCAACAAAAGCAGCTGCTGACCTTGTTTACCATGCTAGATATCATAAGATTTCAGTGCTAGGTGATATAGCTTCAAATTTAAATTCAGTCACTGGATGTCGAAGGAACAAAGTGTTGCATTGATAAATGTGAGTAGGCAAAAAATGGGTGAACAAAATTGTAATCTGGAGCATAATGATGTCTTTTATTTCTCTCCTTGCCTTTCACTGTTGAAACCCTACCTTGATCTTGAGATATTTATTACTATAATTTGGTAATAAATCACAGAAAATCTATAGTGATAATAAATTTTCTGACATTTTCTTAATGTTGCTGGTTCTTAACTATGGATATTGTTACAATTTCATTTTCAGCACTAGCTCTGAGGACTTTAACAGGAATTTCTTTCAACTTGAATTGTACAGAAGGAAAAACACTGACTTGCTCTTGCAGTGAAGATTTTCCATTAATGAGTGAGAACGAATCTCTGAAACTCATCATAGAATGGTTTTGGTTGGAACAGACCCTAAAGATTATATAATTTCAACCTCCCACTATGGGCAGGGACACTTCCACTAGGCCAGGTTGCTCAGAGCCACATCCAGCCTGGCCTTGAACACTTAAAGGGATGGAACACCCACAGCTTCCCAAGGCAACATTTTCCAGTATCTTACCACTTAGGTAGACTTTCTTCCTTAATACCCAATCTAAATCTGGTCTCTTTAAGTTTGAAGCCATTCCCCCTTGTCCTGTCACTACATACTCTTGGAAATTGTCTGTCTCTGTGTTTCTTGTAGGAATCCCAAATCTCTTAGTCCTTCCTAAAAAGAGAGGTTCTCCATCTCTCTAATCATCTTGGTGGCCCTCCTCTGGACTCACTCCAACAGGTCAATGTCTTTCCTATGCTGAGGATCCCAGAGCTGGATGCAGGGTTCTAGGTGGGGTCTCAGCAGAGCAAAGCAGGGGAGGCAGAATCCCGTCCCTGCCCCTGCTGGCCATGCTGCTTTGGATGCAGCCCAGGATACATTTGGCTTTCTGTGCTGCAAGTGTACATGGCTGGGTCATGTCTAGCCTTTCATCCCGCACCACAAACAAATCCTTCTCAACAGGGCTGCTCTCCATCCATTCTACACTCAACCTGTATTTGTGCTTGGGATTGCCCCAACCCGCTTGCAGTACCTTGCATTTGGCCTTGTTGAGCTTTATGGAAAATAAATCGTTTGTCATCAGTCTGAATCTCAGATAATGGAGTCATGGCTGATGATGGTCATTCTTGGACAGGGCTTTGAGCACCTCTGTGTTGTTTTTCAATATGACAGTTGTTGATTATTTTTATGAGAGATACATTGCATACATCAAGAACTAAAGATGCTTTTTCTGTACCTGAGTATTTTGGTAAGCATTTTATCTGAAATTTTCGTATCTCATTCTAGAGCATGAAATTGCTATGGAAAATATTATTGTTTTCTCTGAGCTTTACACATTTAGTGTAGGTTTATACTGAGATACTTTCTGTGACCTTAGAGAAATCTACTCTGGATCATTTGGTACATAGATTTCCCAGCTTTTATTTGGATTCTTCATCCAGAGGGTCCTGGAACAGGCTTCTCAGGGAATTGGTCAGAGCACCAAGCCAGACAGAATTTAAGAAGCTTTTGGAAGGTGTTCTTAGGCACATGGTATGACTTCTGGGGATGATCTTGTGTGGGGCCAGGAGCTTGACTTAATGATCCTTGTGGATGCTTCCAAGTCAGAATATTTTGATTCTGTGAAAAACTCTAAGAATGAAAGTAATAAATACAGCCTTTTTGTGGATTACATCAAATCAATTTGTTTCTCTATTTTTAAGAATATTCATATTTTGGTTAAGAACTTGTCAAATCAGTCAGTTTTACAGATACAGTTTTCAACTGCTAAATAAACCCCTCTTGCTGTACTATATGATATTAAATAGACATTTAAACCCTCTGGAATGATTCCTTGGTTTCTCTATAAAGAAACACATTGGGTATGAGATACTGGTGTTTATAAGTACTTTAAGCTATCATATGCTAGCACAGCCAGAAAGAATGCTTACCTCTCACACCTGCTCTCACTTCACTCTGTGCAATGAACCACACTGGAGAGCTGATGGAGCTGAAAAATAACTGTTTCCTTCTGCTGTGGAAGTTTTCACCTGAATCACTCTTGGTTCTGCCACTGTGAAGTTGTGGCTGCTCAAGGGAGGATATGGCATTGATAGGACTAGGTAACTTATGGTGCTACTAGCAGTTTACAAAGGTCAAGCTTCAAATGAATGTTCTCTTTTTTACTGACTGCCTTTCATTTTCTCCATTCATTTTCTGCTTTATTTTGCAGGGTTAATTCGCTAACATGGTGCGGTAAAGTTTCCTTAATTTTCCACTCTAAATTACTCTTATTGTTTTGTATTTGCTTTAAATTAACCATATTTGAATGAAAAGTTAAGGGTGAGGCATTTTTTCTTGAATCTGAGAAAATCAGGGACAGGTTTCCAACCCTCCATCTAAGGATGAAGGTGAGGAAAGAGGAAAAGGGATGAAGGTGGAGGAAAGAGCCTTTGCAGGTGTATAATCAAAGCTGCATCACAGGATGCAGGAGACAGCACAGCTGTTGAGTGTGAATGGCGAATCTGAGTGCCCTAAGCACACCTGCACCTCAGTATGATTAGTGCAGCACTCTCAGCTTTAGAGAAGAAATGCATGTTTTTAACTGCCTGAAAGGTGTATATCGTGCTGTGGAGGTGACACTGCTTCCCCTGAGTTTGGACTAGGCCACCAGCATTTCAATGATTCTGTTGCAAAGACACAGATGGACCATCTGCTAAAATCTTATTCATTAGGATCTCGGCACAGGGTAAGTCTTATGTGGGGAATCACATCTCTTGAGCAAAAGGTGGCTCTCCAGACAGAGATGGGCACCCCCATTCAGGGGTCCTTGCAACAATATTGTCAGCTGGATTGCCTCAGACTCCTCAAACCACTGCTCTGCTGAGTTCTTGCAGTTCATCTGGCACGGCTTCTGTGTGAAAACCCCACCATAAGCAAGCTCCACTGCAACAGATTATTTCAAGCTACAGACAAAACATCTCCTAATTCTCTTAACCGTCTACAAAAGACTGCCCCATTGGACTTTTCTACATACAATTTGATCAATTTTGTGTCAGGAACCTCCTGAGAGTCTCTGAGATAGCACATTTCTCCACCCAGGTTGTTAATCAACATATTTAAGCACAGAAATTGGTCTAGGCACTGCAGGGTTTCCTGGGGGAAATCTTCAGGGCAGTCTCAAATTTCCACTAGGAGAGCCTCTGCACCAATTAGTCAAATCCTTAATTGAAAGGGTGGCTAGAAGTTCGGTCAATCACTGTCTCAAGTCAGTCTATTGTCTAAATTACTCCATTATCTCCTCTATGCAGATGTATACACGGGGAGTTTCTGGATCAACCAAGGAGTTAATGACTTGAGTGCATCAGGTGTGCACACAGGCACAGCCCTGTTTCTCAGCTACACCACAATTATAACTATAGGACAAACTTGAATTTCATTCTTAGTTTTATACTTAAGTTTGATACCTCTTGCTGCAATTAAAAGCCAGGCAACCTGAAACTCAGTACCTCAGTAACTGTGGTATTGCCTGAGGAGTAAGGCTCTAAATTATAACCATTTTTAACAGAAATTATTTTAAACAAGCCTTTTTCTAATAATATTTTTATGCTTTCAACAGATTCAAATTGTCTTCATAGATAGTCCAAAGTGATTGAAATAAATAGATATCCTCTAAAAAATTTAAGGCATGACCTATGTTCCTTGTGTAGTAAGGGCCTAACTGAACAATGAAGTAAAAGACTTACACATGTACTTTTACTTCTCTTTAGAACACTTAATAGTATGCCTACAACCAACCAAGATGAAGAATAGCAAAATCTCATCAGAATTTTTACATAAGTAGTAGTTCTTACTCACACAACAATAATGTACACTGAGGTTGCTAACTCACAGTAATGTCTAACTTAACTGAATGTTCACTCAGTGGGAACAAACTTACTGAGTTTGAAATGCCAGTCTAATGAATTTATTATGGTCCTTCCTTTATTTGCATTTAGCTTTTCGTAGGTCACGGTAAATGAAAACCAAATGACTACACACAACTTATGCTGAAGGTAACTTGAGCACCATTGATACCTCAATTCTCGTGTCAGAACAACTGAGCTCATCAAGGGTCATAGCTCTACAGTCCTACTGAAACAAACCACCAGCTGATTACAGCTAGGAGCATCCAAGAAGGGAGAAGGGAGGAGTAGTCAAGGCATATATCTTGTGAAGGCAATTCCCTCACACATCATTTTGGGACATTGTGTTTGGTAATCTCAGTTAACAAGAGGTTATGCTCAATTTGTAACTGAATGTTATAAATTTATATCTATTTTACTTCCATATCTTCTCCTTTGTCTTATCAGTACCAATGTTAAGTTAAAATGAAGTAAGAAGGTGAAAACAAAACAAGTCTCCCCACTGTTAAATCTCAGCGTTGGACTGCTTTACCTACATCTTAAGAGTTACTACAAATACAGGCTCTGGCACGTGGTGCTTCTAAATCACTTAAGATGTTTTTCTTCCAGAAATTCCCATTTAAAACAGCTTCTAAAGTGAGGTGCTGTTAATGCAGGCTTCTTAATCTCAAGACCTTATTCCTCCCTGCAGAATATCGGCAATTTCTACTGACTTTAAATAGAGGCAGTTTGTGTCCTGCAGGGAGGAAAAAGACCTAGGGAACATTAACTAAAAAAGCTTTAACACAGAAAACTGTAACTGAGGTCATCTTAATTCAAATACTTTACACTGTGCTGGCCTTAAATGAACTAATTTGAGACCTATGACCTTAACAGAGGAGTTTCTCAATTGACATACTTTTAGCTCATGCAAAGTCTACCTGAAATAGCCTTAGGAGCTCTGTATAAGCATATTACTAAGCATATACTATAGTAAATGTGAAATTCTTCTGGATTTAGTAAAATCAGATCTTTACATAGAACCTCTCTGAGGAAAGCATAATATTTTTTGGCATTAGTAAGTTTTTGAATGGAAGTAAGAAAGTAATAATGAATTCTAGTGCAAGCAGATTCAAATATAAAATTGTAAACCTTTCTTATGCCACAAAAGAAAGTTATGTAAAATCAATGGCTGTTTCTCTTGTTAACTAGAAGAGATCCAGAGACTGACCATTGTATGCAAGGCCCTAAAATAGCAACTAGTATGTAACTGAAAAATTTGGAGCTAGCACCATCTTTGCAAAAGATTAGGTTTGCAAATATTTTTTAAGATCCAAATCAAAGCCAGGGATTCAGTTAACAGGAATATAAATGATCAGAGCTGATGTTCAGAAATCAAGCTTCCCCATATGATTGTTCCTTATCAAATATAAGAGGTAGCCATTTGCATGATGAAGCAGAATTCTGTTTCTAAATTATCAATTTCCCATCTCTTACCCCCAACCCCTCACCCCCCCAAAAAAAAAAATCTAAAATCCAAATAGAAAATTTCAGGAAATAAAATCTGATGAAACAAAAGAAATCCTTTGTAATTGTCCCAATCATTACATGTCAGCTGGCAATGGATATAGAATGGTTTCAGGTATCTATTGTGGTTTCTCAGTCAAAGTCTACCAGCCTGGTTCCTCACAGCTATGTGGTGTGGTCAACACTGGACAGACAAGTGTGTTTCAGGTCATTCCTGGGATAGGCTGTACTGCCTGAGAGGGGTGACTGAGCTAGAGGAGTCCCAGGGTGTGGGAAGATAATATGGGGAAGAAGCTGTCACTGGCAAAAGGAATTGTGGGTCTATTGCATCTCTGCTTCCTAGAAAAGTTTCCAAAGCATTTTCCCTTCTCTCAAAGGCAGATGAATATAAAACTTATCTAACCACAATAATTCACTACTAATTTTTAAGAGTTATAAAAGAGAAAGGGAAAAATAAGCACAGGAAAAAAAAAACCACAAAAAGCAAGCCCAAAACACAATTATCAAATGTTTTAAAGAACTTGTGCAAAATAGATTTTCTTAATATGTGTGCATGAAATGCTGAGCAGACCCACACAACCTGGGAATTTGTGCACATGTAATTCTGACTTCTATCTTCACATCAAGCACTTGGCATGTAAGTGCATGGACGGTTAAAAACATTTGGACTTTATTGCATTGTTACAGATGCTAAAACAATATAATACTTGGCAATATCTAAGCAGAGCATCAGTGCACGACTCCTGCCTCAGAACCCTTGTAATGGAATGCTATTGTATATATGGGTTTAGGACAGAAACAAACCAGAAGTGATATAAAGTTCTGACTTCTCTTCCCACAAAAAAATCCAAGATCTTCTATTCTTTATTTTATCAAGATTGCTACTCTCAAAATTGTGTGTTAGGTTTAGCTCTAGAGATTACATTTTTCTTCTCATGACTGTGTTTTCGGTCTTAATACAGTCTGTTGATTTTGGACTGTTGAGTCTCACTACATATATCAGACAAAGGGATTGGATGTGTCCCCTTCTCTCACAAAATTTGCTTTGCAGAAATGACATCTTTAGTGTTACAGATCTGAAGGTATTCCTTTGCTGCTACATTATATCCTCTCAGAAGGAAATATTTTTCTGTCTAATTTTCTTCTGTGATATATTAGTTGATTTCTATTTCTAGTTTTAAATTATACTTGCTGTATGAAAAATTGCCTTGTTATAAAGTTTCATACACTTCTACTACACATAAATACATTGATTTTACAACAAAAATTAATCACTCTTAAGAAAAATATTGAATTATGCATGTGGATATTACATAAAACTCCACCTACATTTTGAGAAATTATTGGTTAACCTGGTTTTCTCTCTTTGCTTCTCATATCACATTATTTTCCACCTTAAGGTCCTAACATGTTTACGGTAATGACTAATATTGTATAGAGCTCCTCATACTTCCATTATTTTTTTTCACATAACTTCTTTATGTATTTACCTATTTGGCAATGTAAGTGAAGATGATATTCCATTCTTTGATGATACACTTATGCTGCAGACTTCTGCCAGAACATCCATGTCAGTTGGGACAGATGTGGTGTCATTTGAGACTGATTTAGCTGTAGGAGCAAAAACCTATTGTGTAGGCTACAATGGCAGAACCATATTTTTGTCAGCTCTCTGTGAGAAAATGTGCTGTGCCAGACATAATAAAGATATGTAACCACAGTAAGAGAGCTTTACTGACATGATGCAACAGTTTAACTGTACTTAGACAGTAGTTGTAGTCTAGATTTGTTTGGTTTGGTTTGGGTTTGGTTTTTTTTGAGGGTTTTTTGGAATTTTTTTTTTTGTGATTTTTTTCATAGCAACTTTAGGCAGCTTTTCAATGACATAAAAATCCCTGAAAACTCCCTAATGCTTCTGCATCTGGACTCTTCCCTGCAATATCAGGTGAAAAAACCACTATGTAAAGCCTCAGAGATTTAGTACATTTTCGATTCTGGACTATTTGTCTGCTGGATGCAGTTACATTAGTAGATGATTTGTCAGGAGTTTGGTTCTAGCAAGAAAAAGAGTTGAACACAAGTTGTCCAAACAAAAGTGAATGATTGGGAAAAGCTCCTAAAGAAAATAACTTGTTTGGTCAACCTGCACATGTTCTTTATGAAGTTTATTCTAAATAAGATGACATAAACCCCACAATATGATGCTGTTTCCAAGAGCATGATTTTCACTATCATTTATGGTTTTACAGGGATCTTGATCAAATACGACTTTCTTGAATTTGTGTTTGTATTTGAGAATCTAACACCAAGAAAATGAGTATTCATCCTACCTCAAAAATAAAAATATAGATGTTATGGCTCCCATGTCATTAAGTTTTTTATTAAACACCTGGTTTGTTACTGTGACGTGTACTTGGCAATGGAGGGAAGTGTCATGGCTGATACTCCAACTAGGAGCTCTTGCTCTGGAAGACTGCACTAGGTGAGGTCTCGGTCTCAGACAACTCAAATTTGTTCCCTCAGAAAAAGAAAAAAAAGGGGTTTTTATACACGGATGAGATTTTTGGTAATGAGTAACCTGTATGCCATAAGGACCAAGATGAAAAATTGCTTCTTTAACAGACATTTTAGAATCATTAGAAATATCCCAAAAACTGGGGGGAAATGGACCTAAAACTGCTGTTCAACAAATGCTGTCCAAACTCAGTATCTATTGTATTTTTAGAGACAGAGTACACACACAAAAAAATACTAGACCTGAACACAATAAGTAAATTAAAGCAATGTTATTTTAGTGATGCTAGGAATACTTTTTAAAAAATATTTTTATTAAAAAACCCAAACCCACTACTTTTGTAGAAAATTGCTTTTTCACTATCAGATTTTTAACAAACCTCATAGCAGATGTCTTTACACTTTTATTAGTTTATATATTTTCCATGGGGCCTCATGATACTACATTCCTGATGAGATATTGTGGTTCAGACTTCCAAGTGCATTTTCTTATCTTATTGTGTTGGGGTTTTTTCTTTTCTTTCCTCATTTTTAATAACTTAGTTATGCACATATTTTCCCATTATGTCATACTCTTCTCCTGGTTCTGAGATAGAACTTTCAGGAACAACTTCTTATCGTTAGTCTAAGTATTCTGGCTCTTCTTTATTGTTATTAAACTGATGAATGCTTTTATACTCCATTTTTGCCTTGAGATTTTTGAGAAAGTAGACATTATATCAGGTTGCTGAACTACAGGAAATACATTCTCTATTTTTATTAGGTGCCTAAGCACTTACCAATCACAACTTTCATCTAACTATTTTAATCTTCACCTGTATTAGTCTTTACTCAATTTGCTCTGGCTTACTTTCAATCAGGTGCATTGTCCTTTACATTTGTTATCATAAAAGACTTCTTTCTTTCTCATCTTTTTTGTAATCCTTTAGGAAAATAATGATAATTGTGCATTTATTGGCCTTGGATATTTAAACATCACATTTTACCTTGCAAAATTACAGCAAATAGAGAGGGACAAGTCAAATGTAGATTTGCTTTACGAGTGCTGAGGTGCAAAATTTCTGTAACTTTTTTGACTGTGTTATACAAGGGAGATGAAGATTGCTTTAAAGTAACTTTTGTGTCTCAGCTAATTCATGCTTCCTGAAAGACAACTGGATTCCTCATAAGCACAGAGAAGGAGTCTTAATGTTTTCTTTGTTTGCAGAGCAGCACCCTATATAATTTAAATTGACAAAACCTTAGAAAGGTTCAGCTACCTCTTTGCACTGCCAACAAAAACTTAGAGCAAAGGAAATTTCAGGAAATTTGTCCTGTAGAAAAATTTTCTTATCTTTGATTCACTTACCACCTGTCACAGGGCTCATTTAAGTCTTCCTTATTGTCTGTGTTTCTGCCCTTCAAAACAGCAGGTCTTAAATTCTATCCTATAACCAAATTCTTCTTTATATGCATTGGGTGGAGTTTGTAGACATTTAATATAGAGATACTTGAAGTGAAGCCAAACCCACATGAACCACGCAGCTGTAAAATTGATTAAAAGATACCTTGTCAAGGCAACTAGTTTATTCACTTCCATTGAAGAATGAGTTAGAAGCTGGAAGATTAGCTTGAGCAATTATATTTTAACTACCCAAAGTAGCCTACATTTTGAAACTGAGCATCTCTTTGGTTTTAGCTGCTCTAGGTCCCTTCTTGTCAGTCAGAAAAGTTACCATGCCTAGCAGTGTAAAGAATGTTTTCATTGCATGACATTCAAGGAAGTAAAGTAGGACATGCTTGCACAAATCAGTGGAGGTACAGAGTCAGCCAGAAGGGAAGGTCTTGTGGGAAGACCTGCTGGACTACTGCCAGAAGGCTTTACTGACATGCTGTCCCTGATAACCTGAAAGAGGGAAATTCTGAGTTTCCTTACTTTGTCAAGAACATTGGCAAGAATAAATGGTAATTTTATAAATTGTACCTCAGAACAAAATGTCAGGCATGATTAGGATAAAAATAGGAACAGAGTATGCAAGAGTCAAGGGGTCTATGGCCTTTTCCTTTCCTCTTGCTAACGATAAAAATTTTACCAAATCTTGTTTAGAAATTAGATATTATACAGTTAATTGAACGCTTCCCATGGTGGATAAGATATTTTTTGCTTCTGTTATTGTAGCATTTTGGAGCTTTCAGTCTGTGTTTGCCCTTATAATCATAGTGAGCAAATACTATTTAGAATCACAGGTTCTTCTCCAGAAAAAATGAACACTAATGGAATTTTGTCTGATATTAAAGCAGATATATATTTCATCTGAATGGTGATTAAAGATCCCCAGTTTTTACCACTACATACTAATCATAGAAAAAATCTAGCAATACAAATATATTGCAACATGGTATAAGGTTAATATAAATATGTATCAATGTATAAGAGATTTGACACATGTAAGAATTTTAAAAATACTGGACCCCTAATTTGATTCCTTGATGTATAAGTATTATACAGATTTTGATTATGTTGCTGCACATTATTATTTTGCTGCATCTTATTATTTTGGCTGAATTTGGCCTCATTCAGTTTACAGGTGAACTCTGAAAAAGAATTGGCAGTATTACAATATAAGATAATATTTCACATCTAAAAAAAAATTAATGTTTATGTATGTGTTTATAGTCTCTTTACCTTTATAAGCTTGTTTTCATCAGTAATTGAAACATGTAAATTGAATGTCTATAAGCCTGCCTACAATGTTCCCCTTATGTAGCATTGAAAATTAAATGAAAAAATTAACTTATTGATTTTGCTTATCTAAATAACCAGTAAACCAAAATCAGCATCTTGTGTTAAACTAAGTACAGCTGATCAAAACTAATGTGCTTGTACAAGTATCTTCTTTTTGTCCCTTTCTTTTTACTAAGTCAGCATGAAAAAAAAAAAAGGGAAGAATTTGATCAAAATGTTATTAAACTAAAATGCAGGGCATGATTTTATTTATCTGAAGAAGCTTTCAAGACAACAAAGTATCTCCAGGACTGTGAGGAAATCCTCAAGTGATGTAATCCAGTCACAGAGGTGGGTTGGCAGGGACAGTGCCACCTAAAGGACAGGCTCAGAAAGCCATTCATGGGCCACCTGCAATGGACCAGGCGAGTGCAACTAGTGTCCAGTCTGATTTTTAACTCCACAAGGCATTATCACCACACAGCTGATCTGGCACAGTGTGTGTCAAGCCAGCTCTGTGCCTCCAAGAAAGTAGCCCTGTGCATATCCAGCAAATCTGAGGCACTGAAAGACATGAAGCAAGAATACAAGAATAATGTCTGGGACATTTTGCCTTCTTGAGAACGATCAGGACATGAGAAGACTGGAGAAATAACTCTCCTAAGATGAAAAAAATATAAAACTTCCATATTAGTGGGACACATGATTAACGCTGAGACAGAAAACACCAGTGAAGTCTATCTTAGCAGGAAATTTTCTCCCTTTTCTGACATGGTTATAATCCTGCCTTGGTGTAGTACGGCTGAAAACAAACATAGTCTCATTCTTTAGCGTTGTAATTTTCATTTGGTTAAGGAATTTAAATAAAATTCAATGTTTGTTGAAGCAGTTTGCATAACATTTCCATAAAACTGCATTCCTTTCAGGGAAAAAAATCAGAAAATTCCATCAATTTTAGTTTTAAGAATCTCATGTATCATCCACTGTCTGAACAGATGAAGTAAACAGCATGAGAGCATCTTGAAACATTTGAAATGTGTGGTAAAGGGAGTAATGATCACATAAACATAGCATATAATTATTTCTACTTATAAAGGGACAATATTTCAATAGTATTTTTAAAGGTCATATATTTTGTGATGAAATATTCACTTGAAAAGAATTTGAGCATTTGAACCACCATTTATCTCTGCATCTTTGAGCAAATTAACAGCAACTTGGCTTCAACTCATCAAGGTTTTCTTTCCTTCCTGCCCACAGCAGGAATCCCTCTGAGAGCCAGTAGGCTGTTTTACAGCTGAAACCTTAATTTGAGACAAACAGATGTAGTGTAAAACTAGCAAATTGTTTTGTTTGTTTTGCTACTGGAAGAAAAAAAAAACCCCAAAAAACCCCACAGATTATCATGCTGGCTGCTTTAACCACAGTCAATAATTTGAAATTCACCATTAATTCACCTGTAAACACCTGCAAGTCCTTACAAGTTTTTCTAAGCAATACCACCACAGCTATCCAGATCTCCAGAGAATGGATTACCCTACTCTAAGAAAAAATTTTAGCAGATTCACTCTTCAGCTATGGTACATCTGGAGTCTTATGACTGAGTTAATGTTTGAAATTGTTTGCGCTTCACGGTGGAAGAAATACCTCAGAAAGACAATCCGAGCTGGAAGAACCATATGGGACTACATAGCACCAAAAAACACCCAGTGCAGAGTACTGGCAGGAGAAATATTAAAAATGCCTTTTCTCCAGAACTTAAGCGTAGGATGAAGAAAGGAGTGTTAGGTAAAACTGACATGCTCAAATATCTTTTAAAAAATCAGATCTGTTGATAGAACTGTTTCTTCTCACCTTCCATCAGCTGTGTGCTTAAACCACTAACTTAAAAAGTGAATTTTTAGTTCAAACTCCTTTTTGTTTCTCAAGAGAATGTTCTATTCATAAAACTCAAGAAATTAGGGAGAAAAATGCATTCAACTTTTTATGACAGTGGGCATTTTGAAGATGTCTTGGGTCAATATGAAAGCATGAATTAATGAATTACTGGGAAAGAATTATGATTCAACCTTTGAACAGTCCAGTTTTGCTTTTCTTTCCTGAGATCATTCCTGTATTTTGCCCATTGGCTCTTGAGTATAAATGTAAAACAATTCCTGCAAGCAGATTTTATTCTTAAGGAAATGGGGGAAAATGAAAATTTGTCAATTAACTCTGTGCTGAAGAAACTATTTCACAACATTTTCACATTTCCTAAAGGAAATTTCTATTTGCAATCTACTACTTCGTTTTTTCTCTGAATGTGTTATTATGAAGCTGACATACTGAGACACCACTCTATTTCTATGCACCAGTTGTATACCATAGATCAGAATAATAAGTAAATATTTATTTAAGTCTGCAACTATGCACTTAAAAGTTTCTATTATTGCTTAATAGATTGGACCCTTAACTAACGGACCAAGATTGGACCCTAAACTAACTGACCAAAATTATGATGTCGGCTGAGAGTCATTATTAGTAAAATCTGATGTGAACACTTCACTCTTACATTTTTCTTTTGCAATCACTGTCCAGTCTCACATTTCCAACAGAACTATGGAATGTCCCCAGCAAGTATCTTTTTATTATTTAGCAATGTTTTGATCAATTTCCCAAATGTGATGAAAAGACAGTTCAGGCACTGGCAAACCAATATATAAAAGGCTTGAAGGACTTGTAAAAATCTTAAATAGCTGATCTGTACAAATCAGATTATTTTCAGAGCGATCCATTTGAAGCCATGGTCCTTTGTTAACAAACAAACTATAATACTTGCTCCATTATTTATATAGCTTCTTTAATGTGTGGTACCCATTATGAAAGAGATGCAGAATGTCTATTAATATTTCTTGTGGACAGATGCAAGAAAGTAACAATACCCATTATCTTCCTGAAATTAATAATAGTGAAAAATGTTGCCCACAAGTGGAATCTGTCACCCTCCAGAGGTATCTATTTATTTCTAATAGTTACTGAGAAAAATAAAGGCTCATTGAGTGAAGGTGCCTAATCAATGAAACATGAACTCCATCCTTGTGGGAAGATAAGGCATTTGAAAAATTTAACCTCACATGGGTAAGGACTTTATCAAAGTTTGAGATTACAACAAGACATAAAATTAAGGAAGGGAACTTGAAAAAAGTAAGACTAGACGACCACTAAGAACTAAAAAAAAAGTAAACTGGTTTTGATTATTTTTTGAGAGTCATAGCATTATGGTAACTAGGCAAAAGGGTAATGAGCATACAACATGAAAGGAATGAATTTTGAAAAGGGAGAAAATATAGAAGATGGATTCGGAAACTGACAGTATTCTTTGTCACCTGCTCATCCTTCACTGAGATAGGCTAAATAAAAGATCTCTATTTTACAAGGACAAATAAGAACAAATAGATTTCCTGTTACATTATAGTAAACCTTCAACTAAGCTATTTCTTTCTACGCTGGTAAGCAATTTTGCTTAAAAGATCTTCTACTCTAAAATGTAGTCCCTAGTGAATTTTGTACAAGCTAATTATGGATTGGTGAAAAATAAGAGAAGTGCTGACACAATCTTATATAACGGCATGCTAGACTAAAGTGCCTAAGTTGGATAACAACTTCTGAAAGTTTGCTCATCGATGTGTATAACATTATCTTTTAAGCAAATGTAGCTGTTTGCAGCTTAGCAACATAGCTAAAAAATGTTTTAGTACGTAAAATGATACAGATGTGATTAATATGTCACATTCAGATCAGTATGCTATTCATTGTGCATCCACACAGTATGAGTGGTTTCTGCACCATGAGGGTTGGTGCTTAGAGTAAAGGAGTAAATACAAGTATTATCTCTTTTGTATAGTTCAGGACTGCATTAGGGGGGTTACTGACAATATCCAAAGAAAGTTTGTTGGGAAGTTGAGGAGTGAACTAAGAGCTTCTCACAGGCTGATTAGTGTCTTGAACTTCTGTCATATTCTTCTGGTTTTGGTTTTTAGTTTGATTTTTGGGAAATTTTCTGTATTTTTGTTTTATTTTGAGACTATCACATTGTTTTTACTTATTTTCTGGGTTTTTTTCTAAATTAATTCAAATAGATTTTCAGACTAAGGTGAGTTGGTCCTGAGTCTCTAAACCTCAAGCTTAGCAGTGCTTACTTGTACAGAGAAGAAACCTGAAGCTAAATTTATGAAAGGAGTATTTACTAAATTAAATTTTGCATACATCACTGGGAAAGATGAAACACAAAAGAGAACCAATGTCTCCTTACTTATCCATTATGATCACTTCTTAATTCAGTCGGAAATAATAAACACTCTCTTGGGCATCTTGGCAGGGGAATTAAATTCTGTCTGTGCAGAATTCTGTCTGGACATAATCTGAGTTTGTCAAGGGAGAAGAACCATGGTTTTCTCAGCACTGAAAGGAAACAGGAAAATGTAAAGGTAAAGTCTAAGCATACGACTGAGGTATTGTATCACTTGGATTATTTGTTCACTGCCTTGTTTGTTTTCTCAGGTATTTAACCTCTGACATGACTCCTCCTGTGAAAGAACAGAGCTTGTTAACATGCTAAATTTGTATGTCTTTCTCTTGAAAACTTATGTAACTTGGGAGGAGAGCCAGCAACCATGCTGACGTGGTTATCGTCCACTGCTGTAGTACAGTCGCCATGAAAATGGGGATCTGTGTTTCTTGAGTGGAAAGATGAAGGACTCCCTTAGTAAGACGTGTGCACAAAGGGCAGGACGGTTGTTGCATGAATATGCCATGGTTTAAGAGCACCAGGGGCTCCCTCATGCTTTTGTATGTCAAGGATAGCAGTTCTTTCATACAAAGAATAAAGATGAAAAATTTAGATGAACATATGAATCATTGAACTAAGGAAGATTTATCTCTGTAATCTTAGGGGGCAGAGAGGAGATGTTTCCATTTTTTTTTTTCTCTACATGCAAAGATGAAATTTAGGAGCATTATAATCACGAAAAAAGCACCAGTTGAGGTTCCCACTCTACATTTATTTCTCTTCGTCTAAGTAAGTGCATGTGGCCTTAAGCTTACCAATAATCAATGCAAAGTTAAATGTTTATTAAAAAAATATTTAAAATATCGTCTGCACTTGTATCTTGCATGTTTATGCTAGAAAAGAGGAAATGTTTTCAGCGAAATGTAAAAACATCAACATTCTATTTCCTGTAAAGAGAGTAAATTATCTCCCATTAAATATAATATACAGGAAGTTTCCAAAAGCTTCAGGATCCTTTGAAGAAGCACCTTTCTGACACAGCTGCCAACGCTTTTTTGACTCCACTGTTTGCTGGAGCATCTAATCGCTGTTAGATTAATTCCATGGAGACACATTCCAGCAGTTTAATCCCTGCTACATTGGATTTCTTGAAAAAATAAATGAGAGACTTCTGAGCATTGAGGTTTTAGATTCCAACCTCCTTATTTTAATTAAAACAAAATATAATAGCTCTAGACCTAGAATCTAGGTCCTTAACCATACTTCCAACACTTGCAGAAGTATTTTGCTTTAGAAAAGGACATTGTAAATTTCAGGAATTATTACATGGCATATACTGTACTGATCCTAATATTACAGATGCATACAAGACCAAAGTTGAAGACTTGACTGTGTGAGTGTTGGTAACAATAGTTTCGGTGGAGCCAATTACAAAGTTAATCATGCATATAATCATACTTATATTTTTTTTGATGCCCAGGTATATTTTGAAAATGAATTTTCATAAAAGCCTTTATCCTGTCTCCATCGAGATTCTACTTCTGGATCCTATATGTGAAGAAAAACTGAAATAGAATTTGAAACTTTCATAGTTTCCATTTTGTGAACACAAGAGTAGATAGTTCAAAGAAAATGTGAAATGGAAAAGTGCACTCACCTTTACAAAAAGAAGTCATAACAGAAAATCAAAATGTATTGACAAATGAAGTCTGCACCAAAGCACTTTCATACAGGGCCTTAGATGAAATTCTGATTATACATTATAGGCCCTTATTAATAATAATTATGTCTCATATTACATAAACACCTGCTGAAAACTCATTGGGAACAGAGACTTTTTAGTTGTTCCTCTATAAAGTTGTGTATATTCTTCTGTTTAGGTAATCCACACACACACAAAAAAAAAATGGAAATGCTTCAAAAAAC
Organism: Cyanoderma ruficeps; assembly: GCA_008694505.1. NCBI lineage: Eukaryota > Metazoa > Chordata > Aves > Passeriformes > Timaliidae > Cyanoderma > Cyanoderma ruficeps. The sequence goes on from VZDJ01000141.1 coordinate 4,939,527, forward strand.
TATGTTAAAAATGAATGCAACACACAAAAGCAAAAATCATTAATGTTTCTCCTAGTTATTACTCAGAAAGTGTAGGATAAATCACACTGTCTCTCACTGTTCGTATGCTCTGCATACAGCTAAAATTTTAAGCGGAGAAATACTGAAATGTGAAAGTACATGAAATTACTGCAGATTCACCCAGGAAAAATAATAATTATTAGTTCTCTTTAAGATAGTCTTGAGATAATAGCCATGATCGTACTTCTATTAAATAAAAGTAAGATATCTGTTTACAGAAGAGGACCTAGAGGGGAAATAAAAATGTACAAAAACCTGTTTGATTTATATGGTTCTGTGGCTTAGAATACCATCCGGGGATTCTCATGACAATTTTACAGTCAGCATAATAAACAGTTTTCTTCTAGATCAACTGACAAATTCCAAGTAATAACTTGCTCATTTCAAGCAAATGTTCGCTTGACTCCCAGTGCCAGTCTAACAGTTACCCTGTGAATAAAGGAACTTATAATTTTTTGCTACACCATTTGTATTACTAGTGAAATATTTAGCATATATTTGTAATCTTTCCCCTAGGAAATTTCCTAAGTGCATTCATCTGATTTTCCAGGGGTTTTGGTCTCTTGACAAAGATGATAGTGATATCTTGTCTTAAATTCTGTGAAATAGTGATCACCTGCTCACATACAGATGCAGACGTTGTTGCAGTCTATGTGGTAATAAAAGCTTTTATTTAAAATCCTCTAATGAGCCATTGAGGAAAGGATATGAGTAATATTTGAAATTCAGTTCATATGACCTTGACAGACAGCCAATACAAAACACGGGAGAGAAACACACAATGAAACCAGTATGGGAAAAAAAAATAAATAAAAAGGATCCTTTTAAACATATTCTATTGAGAGAGAGTTTTTCTCTTCATCCCTCATTCACAATGAAAATGGATTGAGGTTAAATGAGTTTCCATATCCTCACATATGGACCAGTGTATTCACCAAACTCCCATTTCATTTAATACAGCATCATAAGGGGATCAGGATGGATTCACTGGAAAGTTTACGGTAAATATGCATCCGCAAGTCCAAAAAGTTAAAGAAATGAACATCAGAAAAGGGTACGTGTGTTTCAATATCCTCTTGAGCAGACCTCTTTTTTTTTTCCGGCTATACATCCTATAATAAGTCACTGGAATACTTCTGACACCACGCTAAAATGGCCAGGGGTCCCTTCTCTAACTTTCCCCAATTGTCTCACATGGAACCTAAATTACCTAATGCTTTCTTGAACAGATTCCGCCGTAACTCAATAAAATGCGCTAAGGGGAACCGAGGAGCAATACTGGAGCAAATTTGATTTCAGCTACCACCCACCCTTTAATTGCTTCAGTGTCTGAAATCTCTGACCATTTAATCTTTGAGGCACTAATAATGTGCCCAAATGATCAGCTACAAGTTTTTAAAAATTGCCTTGTGTACATGCATTAGGGGCTCTTGGTAGGCTGCGGCGGGAAGAAGTTGCTATAGAAACACCACCTTAACGCACTCCATTCACTGATGGCTATAAAGAGATACAATGGTCCCTGAATAACTACTACTAATCCACATGATATTCGAAAATTGCTAGGTTTTTGCTCTCAAAATTCTTACTTGCAATGCCAGGGGAACTCCCTCTCCTTCCCTGCACCCTAGCCTCCCACCTTTTCATTCAAACCTTCCCAGATGGAACTTTGCTTGAATATGTACTTGCCTGTGTTATTTTGTTCTGTTTCATGCAGACAGATGAATTCAGCTGTGATCTACACGATATGAAGAACTCAACAAGATTAAATAAAATCAGCTGCTTTGTCAGAAATTCCTATGCAACCAACTGGCAAAATATGTTGAGAGCATCAGGTTGGAATAATACTTGGAAGAAATTAACCTTTTTTATTTCCTGTAGCTTTTCCTATTTGATTCAGATGGCTTAAAAACTGCTGTCCCATCCATTCATCCATTTTGCCTTCTTTCCAGATTTTTTCTCCTTAATCTGTTAGGTAATTAAATGTGTCTTTTCAGCCATCCCTTATTCATCTTTTAACATTCCCAACATTTAATCACCTGTAGGGGATAGAAGTACATGGACAATATTATAAATCTTTCTCGATTGTAATTGTGATTCAATTTGAGATGGCAATCTCTGAAGAAAACTCAAAAGTTAAATCTACCCAGGACTAAAACTAAATCCAAGACATCTCGTGGAGTTTACTACAGTCAAACCTTAAACCATTAATTCAGGAGGTAGAAGACCTGAATTCTAGACTATCTTTAGCTTGGAGAGAGGTATAAACCTAAGAGAACATGATGGCATTTTTTTCCATTCAGATTGTTTCCTGTTCAGTTAAGGCAAACCAAAAAAAAAGAAAAAACAAACCAAAAAAGAGCATGTATTTGAAGCAGAATAATTAGAGAACTTGTCTAGAATAAATTATCACAGCTGGATTGTCTTCCAAGGGCATTGAAGTAAAGGAGAAACTTAAAACAGTATCTTTCTCTGCAGATGTTAGATATCTGCTTTCCTCTGCTTGCTAAGAGTGCAGATGGTTCTTTTAGATTACTTTGGTTTGTGACCTTCTCATTTCTAGATGTGACCCTCTATAGTGTCATTTGGGTAATATCTGGGCTAGATATCTGAAGTGTTAAAAATACCAAATTCCAGATTAATTTCCTCCTTTATAAAATTCCCAAATCTTGCAACTAAAAGGAATGCATTAACTTTTTGGTCTGTAAACACTTGCGAAATTATTCTCCCTGTTAGAATTTTCCGTTTAACTGATTGCCCTGTTTTGGACTGCGATAAAGCTAATTTTCTTTGTAATAGCTGTTGCATAGCTGTGCTTTTTTTATTTAAGAAGAGAAAAACGTTAGTAACATGCTAATGTTTTAGTTGTTGTTGAGCAGTGTTTACACAAGGGACTTTTCAGGTTCTCACAACACCCCACCACTGAGTAGACTGGGGGCACAAGAAACTGGGAGGACACACAGCCACAGCAGCTGACCAAAACTGGCCAAAAAGATATTCCATACCGTATGATGTCACGCTCATTTTGTAAAATGGGGAGGGCTGCTTCTTGGAAACTGCCTGAGCATCAATGGGTGGGCTGTAAGCAATTGCATTATGCATATCTTGGGGGTTTAATTTGCATATGATTAACATTTGTCCTTTCTTTCTGTATATATAGTTTGTCATAGTATATACAGAGGATAATATAGTGGATTTTATATATATATATATATATTATCCTTTGCTGGGTTTATTATGTATATAGCATGCTGTAAAAAAATCAAAAACTGTCAAAAGCCTATGATTGTTTAGTGGTTCCAGCCAGGACAGAATTAAGTTTTGAAGTAGACAGAAGGAGGCAAGGCTAGAACCTCGAGATTATGCTATGCCAATTCATGTCATTGCCAGGGCTAGGGAAGGACATTTCTTCTATGAAGGAGGAATTCCTTTCAGTCAAGCAAGTGTGGTGGATGGAGCAGTGGGATAATGCTGGTCCCAAGACAGAGCAATCAGTGTGTTGGCACTGGCCCTGAGCTGGAGGGAGCTGTTGGGATGGTGAGACTGTGGTTGGTTGAGCTCTGCAGTGATCGCTTTTGCATGTGAATCACTCTCTCTTTTTGGCATTTTTGTTATTAATACCATTGCTGTTACTGTTTTTTCTTCTGAACTCAGTGCTGTTTCCAGTAAATTGATCTTATCTCAACTTGTGATCTTTACCTCTTTTCCCTCCAATCCTCTTCTCCATCCTGTCAAAGGGAGTAGAAGGATATGAAGAGAAAATGAGCATGCAGCACATGATTTGGAGAGTCTAATTTTTTGATTTGGGAGCACTAAATTGGAGAGTACCATCCCTAAATCATGACATGTACGTAAAAGTTATTTTGACAAAATAATTTTTTATGAAGCTATAATAATATCGTGTATTTTTAATGTGAGGAAAACACAAAATGTTTTGCTTTGGTTTTTTTTTTTTTAATTTATTTCATGTGTGTAAACAGTGAAGTTGCTTTGATTTTAATGCTATTTTATCCTATTTTTTTAGCATGGTTACCATTTTGGAAAAATCAACTTTTTTTAAGATTTAACAATAATTGTTTTCTAGCAGTTGTAACGTCTTCTTTTCTGGAGGTAAAATATATTTATATAGAAATGTAATAACTTACCTCTTAATAGTACCAGATTTTTTTATCACAAAAAAGGAAAAGGATAGAAAAGAGGAAGAAAAAAATTCCTTATTTAGTAAGATAAAATCATTAAATCCTTCTGGTTTGTGCTCTTTATAAGCAATGGGAATGAATTGAAAGAAAACAAAGTGTTCCATGAACTTAGTTTCATTCATATATAAAGAAGGACCTCCTTACCCAATGTGATTAATCTGAAAAAAAAATGTTGAATGTCAGGTTCTTTAATGTCATCTCACCTTATTAAAATGAGACACATGCAAGTGTTGTGTTAAAAAATGCCAACAGTTTTTATATGAACCTTGCATAGGCTGATTTATACAATGTTAAGAGCAGCTGGGGAATTCTTTTTCTTCAAAGATTTGATAAGTGATATCTCACCATCATATTCTAACAGGAAGCATTGTCTGGTCTGATGTAACAAGAATTATCTCCTGTTGTATTTTCTTTCCTTTACTTTTGTTTTTCATTTCCAATTTCAGCTATATTTTGGTAGTTCAAAGACTTTTCATATAGTGTGAGTGCACAGTTCCCACTTCTCTCTCACATTGAATCATTGCTTATTTATTCGCCTCAAGAAGTGGTTGACACCATTCTTGAAAGTAATAACTTTTTTAGACATTCTCACAGTAAAGTTGTTGGCTTTCTAATACTCTCTATATTTCCTTGAGGAGAACTAGTGTACCACTAGCAGGTTAGATATTCCTATGGAAAATATAAATTTCTGTCTTTTCATTATCTTTTTTTTTTTTTGTGCTTATAACAATTTAAAGAGATAACATGAAAAAATGGCACATCTCACTCCAGACACCAAATTCATCATCATCATCAATAACAATCAGAAATGAACAACAACAAACCAAACATAAAAACCTAACCAAAAACCTCAACCATCTAAACAATTTCTCCTCAGTTTGCCATTGCTCTTGCATAGATCTGAAACATTGAACATGTCTTTTCCCATTGTTTGTAGGATGGGAATCATAAATTTAAGACAGTCATTATTTCACCTCTGTCATGCCAGGGAGTCTTGAAGTAATTTTGAAATTAATGTTATCCTGACTATGCAATGGTAGCTGGCTGTGTGTGATCACTAAATTAGTAATCCTGTTAAGTGACCAGATAGCTTTTGAGTTTGATCAGAAATCAAAAGGATTTTTTTTTGAAACTATGTTTCTTAATATTAGACCATTAAAATTATACTGTACTATATACTCAATAAAAAGTCAGTTATTATGTCTGTAATCATTACATGATTTTGAAGGTTAATTGGTAATAAAATCTAAAATGTCCAAGCTGTTACAAGCATAACTATTATATCATTTTTAGAACAAAGATCACATAACTACTGAACTATAACAGACCTCCCAGTTTTTATGAAATATGTCTCAGGAGATCTGTTAATCTCTTCAGGGCCATCTGTCCTATTTGAATCAGAGAAGATAAAGACTTTTGGGATCTGGGAGAAAGTAGGGCAATGCATTCTGGGACATATCTAACTTAGGTAGAAATATCCAGGAGGGGCTGTTAAACGAGGATCATTGAACAGGACACATGAATGACTAGAGGTCTGTCTAGATGACTCCTAAAAGTACAATTCTTTACACAGAATTTTACCACAGATTACTGAAGATAGTAAGATACGGAAAAATTACAGTGATTGAAGTTTGGATTCCCCCAGATTAATCAGATATTACTTCCCTCATCTTCATGATATTTATCTTCTGCCCATTGTGCTTCTTGTCTTACTAAGAAAAAAAAAAAGTCCTTTTTCTGTAAGTATGTACTGAAAAATGGCAATATAATTTAATGAACTTATTGGTCTCAATTATTGAGCCTCTGGCAGAGAAAAAGATTTTTGTTGTTCTTTTTCTTTTTCTTTTTTTCACTAAAATGTGTATTCATGGTATAAAAATTCAAACAACCACTAAATAAAGCAGCAATATTAATCAAAACACAGAACTATGATAACGAAATTTACAAAGGTTTAGCAATTATGGGCAGTTTGCATTGCCCTGGTAGAAAAATACAGCCACCTGTAGAAGCAGGTGCCAGAAAGGCTCTGGCCAGTTCACGTCCTTGCCACTGTTTGCCCCCTTGGTGCTCTGCTGTATCCATGCTCCCTTAAGGGCTAATCCTCACACTTGTTCTGTCTCCACTACAAGAATGGCTTGCTCCTGGCTTATCAGTCTACCCCTGGGAAGAAGTACACAGAGGCTTCTCTTTAATTGGGACTATGCATTTTGGAACAGCTCGAGATATTTTAATGGCCTCCTAGATATCAGTAGGGAACCATACGTTTTATCAGGTTCAGCTATACAACAATGAACAACCTTTTCAGAGCCTGTCAGTGACAGGGAGTTTAGACTGCTGTATGTGCATTTGCTTCTCTTTGAATGCTCCATCTCTCTGCAAGTAATATTGTCCAACAAGGGAAAAGGACTTTTTTGTTATTTCAACTGTAAACATCAAAAGTTGTCTCTCATCTTTTCCCCTTCAACTTAGTACAAATAACCAACTAGTCAAAGAGCAAGAACTGCCTTAAACAAACTACAAAAGAATCAGAATAGCCAAAGGTGTAAAAAAATTCTGAGCTTCAGATGTGGCTCCCTGATAATAACATTGTTATGTTAAGCCACTGGGTTGACTAGACTAAAATCACATACTGAATCTTGCTTTTAAGCACATCATTTCAGAGGCTGAATTTCAGACTTCAGCTTTCCTAAACTGTGAAACCTCTATGTACAACATAGTTAAAATATTATTTTTTATTTGATTTTTTAAAAGCTCTACTGCTTTTAGCTTGTGCCTTGGAATACAGTGCAATGCCGTAAACAATATTTGATTCTATTTGTGTAAAAATAATTCACACAAGAAACAGTCTTTAAAACTACCAGATATACTGACAGGAGAGCTCTCAGTATTCCCAAATATTTCCAAAGCAGTATGTTTCACATCATCTCAATAGTACAAATATACAAGCAAATAAAAAAGACAATTTGCATTTGTTTTATGCAAATCCAGGTATATTTAGTTCTTATTCTTGCAATTGAGCACTGTTAAACTAGTAGGTAAGTGCAGTGGGAAGATTCTCACTGATGAGTGGCCACTTTGATTGCGAGAAAAGAAACCCAAACACTGAAAAGCCCCAGATATTTCGTTAAGTTACTTTGGCTTGTTGTGGTGCTGTGTATAAGCTAAACCAGTGTAACAGAGCCATTTTATACTCTCATGGCAAATGTGAAGTAAAACTTCCCCCAAAAACCCAAATGATGGGCTTTTTTTAAAATTTTGTTCCTTTTAAATTACATGTTTTATTTCTTGCTTGCAATGGGTAAGGATCAACATGAACTTGGTTAAAGCACCTGTCTAAAGTGTGATAAGTCAATTATATGTCTTAATCTGTATATCCTGGGCTGATATGCATTTAAGAATTATTCACATTCTTGTCTCTTTACATGTTTTACAGATATACACTTGCCATTCCTTACTTTGTTCCTATAATATTTATTCTCCTTTGCATTAGTTTTTAATTATGACTATGACCTTGCTTTTTCTATGACCTTACCATCTGGAAAGCTGATAAGATTACCACCAGATCAGAGACCGGCCATGCCTCTGGAATGTCACTAAAAGGAGGAGGGAAAATAGAAGGGAGGTATTTTATCTAATGCAATAATTCAATGTCAGATAAGAGCAGAGAACCCCTCATGTCAGGGATTTCTCACTGGGGGGAGGATTCCCTTCTACCACACTATAACCCTCTACGCCAGATGGAGTCACTATCTCTAATCTACAGGTACCTCTAATCTTCAGTGTCCGAGGCAATCTCCTGAGGTATCAGTCAAGAGCCAGATCAGGCAAGATCTAGAGCCAACACCTAGTGATTCTGTTTCTGTCTGTCCTTGCCCTAATAAATTTGTTAATTAGCTTAGAGATGAAAGGAGGCTATAGTATATTCTAAGGTCAAAAGAGACTGGTTGACAATATTGATGGCTGAGCTTTCAGATCTCCTCCTGAAAACAGTCAGTTCACCTTGCTTCACCTAAGGTTTATTTAAAGTTGATCTGGCAGCAGTTGAGGACTAAAATGAATTTTCCTTGGGTGTCTGCCTGTTTTGAATTCATGCACATTCCTCAGGTCACCAGTTGCACTGTCACCAGCAGCTGTCAGTTCTTGCGCTCCTGGACTTCCTGCCACTAGGCAGGAAAAGTGTCAGCCTTATTTAAGGTAAGGATGACCAGATTCCTAAACAGAAGTGTCATGGAACAATACTTTCATATGTTAAAATTTCATGGTCTTAGCATATCCTTGGCTTCCTCTGCAGCAGCTAGACAAGGATGCACTTTGTCAAGGGCTATGGAACTGCATGCTATTCTAGTTGGAGGTTGGAGACTATGATATATTGCGGAGGATTGCAGATAGTACTAGAAGGAAAGCAGAAAGTATTTCCAAAGGCATGAGATTATCCCAGGGAGTGTGTCCACACAGAAGCAGTGGATGATGGACTGAGTCTTCCATGGACAGCTTCTAAATGATGCTAACCTGCACAGGGATTAGATACTTGGATGTGATACTCTCTCATGCCCTGCTTTGGTCAGTTCATTATGGAGAAGATAAACATGCTCTTGCCTGGAGGAAGTCTGGCTGACCTCTGCTGCTTGTGCCATACTTGAAGGTCTTCACTCCTCCCAGCATGTGCAGACTCTACCCAGAAACAGAGGGAGGCTGATGTCTGAAGGCCAGACTTTCAGTGTGTCTCCAGGCATTACAGAGAACTTACAGTGGCTTCAGCAAGGCTCTCAACCCTACACGAGTACCCCACAGCCTCCTGTAGGGTCAGTGTGATGCCAGTAATTCTGCTGCTCCTTGTGTGCTGAGAGTGGCTGGATATTCCCACAAGCAAGGACCTGTAGGAATATGACTTTGTATGTGAGAAAAATCAGGTGTAAAAATAGAGGCCCAAATACCTTAAGACATTCTTACAAATGCTTCCATATTGCAGTGCAATAATGACTAAAAAGCCATTTTTTAGTGCCATTTATATACATAGTGTTTCCATCACATTCAGAATAAGGATACTTTAGCACTTCACGCTTTCATGGATTCTGCCTATGTTATAGTTACTTAAGAACCTTAAAGCTAATGATTATTTTAAATAATATTTTAGGGATTAGGTAGAAAAGAGCTTGTGTTTCTGCCTTCCTTTGTCTCAGAAGTCTGTCCTAGCATGAAAAATATGTTGTGTTTGTTCCTATGGAAAACAACCTCAATCCTTTCTTGGAGGAATAAAGTAATGCAGCTAAAAAAGGTCATAATTTCCCCAGTGTGTGTTGAAAATGATACATAGAAACCATCTATTTTGCATTTGTGTGCAAAAATTACAACAGTAGCAAAGTACCCATCCATTAAAAAAGAGAGCTGAAGAGCAACATAAAGTTCTCAGCTTCCCCAGCACTTCATCTTAACTCTTTTTATACTCTCCCTTAAAGTGTGACAATTATAAAATTTTTTCAGTGGATCTCTGTCTGCCATTAGCCCTTGTGACCTGTCCTCAGCAATGAGGAATGATTAAAATCACCCCAGGAGAGTTAAAGCTGCAGTGAAAGAGTTGTGTGATTACCGTCTACTCCAAAGTATTTTAAACTGGATGCATAAGAGATAAAATAACTTGCCCATAAGGGCAAATCAAGAGAACACACACTTCAGTTGTGTTACAAAAGGGAAGCTAAACTATGTACAGTACAAGTTCTTATGAGTTCTTTTCCAGGAATAAAAATCAGCCAAAGTTTTCAGAGTATTTTAGACATTATTTTCATTCTTTTTTAAATCTCAGTTTGTCTTGCTCCCTTAACACAGTTGCTGGATGTACTGCCTTAAATGCCATAAAGTGTCACATGCATACGATTCCCTCTATGTACAATCTTCCTCAACAATGAAATATATAATTTCACCATTTCTGCTGTCTGCAGTGAATTTTTTTCACACAGCTCTAGATGGCAGTGCTGATAAACAACTAGTACATTCAGCAGGGATAGATTTTACTTGGTGAACTGCTACAATTGATTTGGAGTCTTAACCTTTCCTCCACTTACCCTGTTTCCCACTCTACCACCTGCAGCCCTATAAACAGAAAAGACTTGCATGATGGAAGCCATCTGTACAGTAACTCATCTCATCAGAGTGCTGAAGAGCTGTTCTGCTCAAGTGTTATCAATGTCTTCCAACTCACTGTGTATTTTTCTTATTGCTAAAAACAATCCCAAGCATTCTCTTTGGCAGATTAGTAAGGAATTCAAGTAGCAGATGTTCAAATTACTTTTTATTTTTTGCATATTGAATCTCCATAAGGATACCAAGATCTGTTTCTTGGTCTTTGTGCTAAGTGTAGCAGTTCAATCATTTCTGCACTATAGACAGAAACTACAAAAATGACTGCGAATATATTATCTGAAAACCCATGCACATTTTTTAAAAATTATATTTAGCTTCCCTGGGAAATACCAAGAACAACGTAAACTGATTTTTATTCCTATGCCCCCATGAAAAATAAATACAATGTCATAGGCAGTACCTGACTACATGTTTACAAGCTACTGCTGCGCAAACTTCCTTCAATCAAAACTGTCCCTAATGTACAACAAATAGAAATGCCTACCTGACATTCCTCAGTATAAATTCAGCATATAAAGTTGTCCCCTGAAGACATGAGCGAAGTTGTCTGATGGGATAAAATCTACTGGATTATTTGGACTGCAAATCTTTTTGATAGCTTACGTGTTCTCTGTCATGCATAGATACAGAATTTTCATTATAATTGATAGAATCATAGAATATGCTGAGTTGGAAGAGTCATCATGCAACAGGATCCTCAAATCCAACTCCTGACCCTATGCAGGAGACCCCAAGAGTCACACCATAGTCTGAGAGCATTGTACAAACACTTCTGAACTTAGACAGGCTGGGTGCTCTGACACTTCCCTGGGGAGCCATTTCCTTGAGTCTTGTCACTGGTCACATGAGTAAAGAGATCAGTGTCTGCCCCTCTTCTTCCTTTTGAGGATGTTGAAGACCACAATGAACTGTCCCTTCAGCCTCCTCTTCTCCAGGCTGAACAAATCAAGTGACCTCAGCTGCTTTTCAAACATTCCTCTCCAGACCCTTCACCATCTTTGTTGCCCTTCTTTGGGCACGGTTTAATAACTTAAACTCTTTTTTTTATTGTAGCACCCAAAACTGCCCCCAGCATTCAACGTGAGGCTGCTCCAGTGCAGAGCAGAGCGGGACAATCCCCTCCCTTGCCCAGGTGGTGATGCTGTGCCTGATGCCCCCAGACAGGGTTGGCCCTCCTGGCTGCCAGGGCACTGCTCATATTCAACTCATGTTCAACTTGCCAGTGACCAGGACCCTCAGGCCCCGTTCCACAGTGCTGCCCTCCTGTTCTTTGTTCCCTGTTTGATACACACAACCAGTATTGCCCCATTATAGGTGCAGAATCCAGCACTTGCCTTTGTTAAACTTCATACACTTGGTGACTGCCCATATCTCTAATTTGTTGAGGTCTTTATGCAGACCTCTCTGCCCTCAAGAGGGTTGACAGCTTCTCCAAAATTAATGTCATCTGCAAACACTTGATGTTTTTTCAAGTCCTGTTGTTAGGATGTTGCAGAGAGCTGGGCCAAGGATGGAACCCTGCAGAACCCCACTAGTGACTGGTTCCCAGTCTGATGTCACCCCATTCACCATAACCCTTTGTGCCTGACCCGTTGCTTGCTCACCATGCAACTTGGTTATCCAGCTGTGTGCTGGACATTTTGTCCAGAATGGTACTAAAAGAGAAAGTATCAAAAGCTTTGGTGAAGTCTGAAAAGATTTTATCTACTGGCTTTCCTAGATTAATTTGTGGGGATTCATTATCATAGGAGGAAATTAGGTTCAACAAGCAGGACTCTTCCCTCATGAGCCCATGCTGGTTGTGACTGACTGTGCTGTCCTCCAGGTGTTTTTCAATACCTCCCAGAATAACATTTTCAATGATTTTACCAGGCACTGAAGTGACCAGAACAAATAATTTTAGGTACATGGGCATTATGTAGGGTTCTCTTAGTAAAATATATAGTGCCATGCAAGGATCTAAAGCATTTTAGTGGGATCTTCTACACTGGTAAATCTTAGAACATGCCGAAGTCTGATTTTGACACACATTGGCTAGGACTTCCTCAGCAATTTCCATAGCTTATTAGTAAGAACCTTCCAGGAATCATTACCAGTGGGCAATTTGCATTTAGAAAACTTATTTTGGAGGCAGTGAAATTATACTAGCGTGCCCACATATTTTTCTGTGCCAGTAAGTTCAGTGTTCCAATATATTTTTGGACAGATTTAATTTTCTCCTACAAAATTAACCTAAATTTTCAATGCTTTCCTTCTTTAAAGAAATATATCATTGCTCTCAGACCATAAGTTTATGAACCGACACAGGTACTGCAGTTACAGAATCCAGACAAAAAAAAAAAAAAGAATGAAGAAAATTGTTGGAACCACAAGGGTGTGAAGCTGACGAATAGTCTGGAGCAGGAATCTTGTGAGGATTGGCTGAGTGTGCTGGGGTTGTTTATCCTGGAGAAAATGAGACTTAGGGAGAACCTTACCACTGTCCACAGCTGTCTAAAAGAAGGTTGTACCCTGGTGACAGTCAGTCTCTTCTCCCCAGAGTGACAGGACAAGAGAAAATGTCCTCAAGTTGCATCAGGGGGAGTGTAGATTAAATACTTGGGAAAATGACATCACTGAAAGGGTGGTCAGGCATTGTAATAGGCTTCCTATAGCCATGGAGAAGTTGCCATCCCTCGAGCTGTTTAAAAACATGTGAATGGAGATATGATTTGGTGGTGGCTGTGGTGGTAAACATGTGAAGTGGTACTTGGTGGAGTTTACATTTGGACTTCGTGACCTAAGAGGTCTTTTCCAAATTTAATGATTCAGCGATTCTGTGGTTTATACCTATTATTCTGAGGAATTCTTGCTGAAGCATGACGAATATTTGAGATTTTATTGAGAGGGGTTTTTTTGGAGAAGGCTCCATATTTGTTAAACCAATCAAGATAATATCAATCAAATAATATTTTATTCCTTGAGCATGATAGAGAAGAATATTGATGTTTGGTGAGAGAAGGTTTTTAATTTGGAAATCTTGGATGTCTACCACATAGTGAAAAATGAAACATATAATCCTTTTGAATCTTGATTTACTGGTATTAAAATTACCACAAAATTAACATTTCACTGAACTATAGAAATCATTTTATTCTTTGCACTCTTTAAGATCTTTAGGGAAACTTCCCAGCATAACTAAAAATCATTACATTTGTTTTCAGTCACCCTGTAGTGTCAACCTGTAGCCTCAACAAAATATCAAGGTATAGAGGATCATAATTTGGGGAAAGCACTTCAAATTCTACTGGATCCATGTTCTTCAGAGCCTTCTCATTGAATGCTACTTAGCTGAGTTTCTGATCAAGGATCTTGAAGGGAATTATAGTATAGCTCACGTGCAAATGTGTCTGATAACCATGTGTAATGATGGCTACAAAATGACAGAGGTGCAGGTACTATTTTAACTTAATCTACCAAGAAGACAGCGTAGAGGCATATCTTGACAATACAAAAATAGACCTTATTGCAACATGAAATCTGCATATTAAACTCATAAATAGTGCAATGAAACTAGTATCTAAAACAAGATTGCAAGGTGTAGCTATATTCAGGTCTGCTGGAAGTATTATCAGTAGATAAAAGTCATCATTTCTTCTGTCGTGTTCAACTCATAAAAGTGATCTTACATGGGTTTTATCACTATTGACTAGAAAGCTAATACATTTTTTATAACTATTCAAAGCTTTTTATGACTAAAGAATAAACATTTCCTAACTGTAGAAAAGAAGGATATTGCTTTCTCTCTTTCAGGATATTCCTGCAGCCAGTTCCTGCAGTTAGGCAAATTGTGATGTTTTCGAAACTCAAAACATTGTAGATATCCATCACTTTTGATGAAGGTTCTGACAGGAAGTCTTCTGTCAATCAATAGGGACTGAAAGAAAGTTACTGCAGTTTTGGAAATGTCATACCTAAAATAGTGTTTTAAAGTGAAATATATATTATAGGTATCATACACTTGCTGTAAGATTGCACACTCATGCCCTAAGATTATTCATCTGCTCATAAGACCAGTTTGAAGAAGCTTTGGAAAAGCTTGATATTTAATATTAAAGTAAAAAACCCGCAGCAGAGTGCTGCAAATATCCACACATACACAAGAGGATGCCCTGAAAAGGTTTTAATTTTTGTTTCAATTACTGTACAAATGAATTTTCCTGGTTAATATTTAGTCTTTGGGAATGGAAACAAATAGCTGTTCTGGTCAACCACAGTAAGATCATTTTCAATCTTCATTTCATTAATAGGATGCGCAATTCCTCTCAGACACATATAAGTCTAAATAAATATACTATGCCCTGTGTTTGCTTGTCTGAAATAGGCATACCAGAAGGCCACATTAAATATCTTATATGATGAAAATCTTATAAAATCTTTTAGCAGTTTTGTTTTATAGTTTCTTAATCTTTTCAGCTAAAGATTTTCTTAAATCAAGCTAAAATTTTCTGCTTAAAAAGAATGCTCATTCCTTCTTATTCTGCCCTTGTTGGCTAATGAGAATAATGGGTCCCCATCCTCTTATAACATTCCTTTATGTATTTGTAGGCAGTTATCATGGCTCCCCAGTGGTCATTATGTTTAGGTATTGAACATCTGCTCAAGAGTTTATTGATGCTGTAGATAGTGCCATATCTGCTGGGAGTAATAACACATTGCTCTATGTGGCCATTCGAGGAGCCCTACCTGCAGGAAGGTCACTCATTAGTAAATCCGAAACACCTACAAAATGCAAAGTCCTTACCATGAACACAAAGAAGGTATATATTTCTTCACATATCAGTAAATTAGGCTGTTGCAAACCAAGAGGCAAGATTTGTTAAAGCCACATATAATAGTGACAAACCTTTTTTAAAAAAAAGAGGCATGTATTTTATCTGTATTTGATCATGATATTTTCATGATGCCTCAAAACATCAGATAGAGATTTTACTTATTCCCAGACATCTTGTACTGAATTCCTATGAGGTCTTGACATTTCTATAGTACTGTCCATGCTTGAGAAGAAAATATTGCAAGCCTAACAGGTGTTGACAAGCAAAACATTCAGTAGTGAAGCATAGTATTAATTACGAAGTTTGTGTCTTTTGTCTTGATCCCTACTTTGTCTCAGAGCAACTTTTAGGTAAGAAACTTTTGATTTTAAAGTCTACAGTAGAAAAGAGGAAGTTTTGGATAAGTTTCTAAAAAACTAGAAAGTGACTTTGAGCTAAGAGTACAGCCTGATCATTTCTCTTTTATTTATTAAATAATGACAGCTAAAAAACACATTTAAATCCTCCACTGACAGGAAATAATTAGGTTAACACCAATAAAAAAGATACGTAATAATTCAATCAGTGGGAATTTTTAAGTGGGGTAACAGAGAATGAAATTAAAAGGATATAGGCCTTGGGGTTTCCTGAAGCTTAAGTGAAAGACACATTCACACAGACACAAATATCCCACTTACAGTGTTTTGGATCATCTGTTATAGTAATCACTGTTAAAGTGATTAGTATTAGTGTTATAGTAATCACTACCAACATGTTTCAGTCACTTGGCACTTCCTTTTTTAGTTCATTTTCCTTAGTACCTAACAGCATTCTGTGAACGCTATAAGGATTAGACAATTCCAGAAAGGAAGGAAGGAAGGAAGGAAGGAAGGAAGGAAGGAAGGTATTTGAATATCTCAATGAGTAGTATGCGCTATTTTTAACCAGGAATATTAAATTAATTATGTTTTACCTTATCATACAACCCCAAAAATGTGTGGCCATGTACCACAATAAAGATGTGACTCCTAAGCTGAGTATGGCTGTATCATGTTTATGTACTGACAGACCAGTGGGGTGGTGTCTTACTCTATGCAAAAACTGCTGGCAGATTAGCAGCCAAAATGCTGAGAGCCTTCCAATTTGAAGGCATGGGGTGGGCCAACTGGCACACTATTTATGAAAGGGACATTCAAACTATGCACATTGGTAAGCTGCTGCTGTGAATGAGAAAAAGAAAGACAAGCAAAGTGTTATTGAAGCAAAGCCTAGAAAAAAGAGCATCAAAGAGACTGGAACAATGAAGGGCTGCTTTCAGAATGGGATCATGAAAGCCTGAAGCCCTGTGGCAAGGCTGGCAGGTGGACACATGCTGCTGCAGATCACAGCAGCAGGACAAGCCGTCAGGATACTATACAGAGTTGGCAAGGTTGTTAGAATCCAGTTGGGGTAGATTAGAAGCCCTGCAGAGAAAGGATTAGCAGCTATGGGCATATTTTAGACAGCAGGAAGGTGAAATGAAAACCTACAGTCGACTTATATCTATCTGTGCTTTTTTTCCTCCTTGTTTTCAGTGAAAAAGACCATCACAAAATGAAATGAAGGTTTTTTTGATATGTTAGTCTAGAATATAGTTCCTACTCTATTCTATTCCTGGCTCAGGGGACTGAAAGTACTATATCTCTAGTGGGTAAGGAGTGAAAAGTGCAGAATATATCTTCCACTACCTCTGGTGTCTTGTTTTCATTCAAGACAAATCTTGGAGTCACCAAAACCATTTAAGTTTCTTTAGAAATACTATAAACAGAAAACTACAAGCATGTAGAAGTGAGTATTCTACATGTTGTTTTTGACTAGTTTCTCACAGATACATTAGAAATCCAGCATATATGACTAGAGACCTGGGGTGTGATGAGAATTTACAAGGAATTGCATCAAAAGTCCAATGACCATGTCTTTGCATGGACTCTCTAACCCTCCAACCTTTAAGTTTAACCTCCTTGATGACTTAAGGTACAGGAAATTTCCAGTTTTCTGCAGTTTGGCTAACCTTCTGCTGAAGTTTCAAATTTGAGGACCAGGCAGATCCTGTGCACTACTACCTCACCAAAGAATCTGACCTCTTTTGGAGTGAAGCTGAAGTTTGCAGGTTAATCCTTCTCCTTCCTGTTTGGTTTTTACTGTCCTTACATGGAAACAGAGATAATACCTGGAAGAAAATACCTCTAATGATAAAACCCTCCTCTGGTGCTTTGGGGCAGAAAGTGGGAATGTGAGAAGAGGACCTCCCATCTTGTACACAGAAATCCTGTTTAAATTCTAAGGCAAAGCACTCAGTTCAGTGCATATATCAAATCAAAATACAACTGGTATAAATCAGCTGTATTTATTCATTTATTTATTTAGCTAACAGGTCTTACCCAGGTGAACCAGCACAGCTAGTTACATCGTAGATTGTATCAAGACAATAACAATAACATTTATACTGATTTTATTTCATGAAGCACATGGACTGGCTTTGAGTTATGACTCAGTTCATACAGTAACAATCAGCTCTGAAATAAATGAAGAAAAAGTCCTTGTGTATTCAGAGAAGTATTCATTTTACTGCTTGCCTTTTCATTTGCTCCAATAGTGATTGAGGACTTTTAGAATTATATATAAACATTGCTGATAGGGACTTTTAGGTTGGATCTTTTCATTAGGGTAGAGTTATGTTAATAAACTCTTGCATCTGGCAAATTTAAAATTACCTAGACATACTTTCCCACATTTTCTACTTGCAAGTGAAAAACAAGTTATTCTAAAGGATTCATGTGAGTTCCTGTCAATGTATTCTGATATATTTAAACCTTTTTTTGTGACTGAATCTCATCCTTCATTAAAATTACTGATTGCATAGTCTGATGTGAAGTGTAGGTGATTGCTGAGAATTAATTTTTCGTTTGTTTATAGTTATCCCTTCAGTGACATGTTTCAGCCTCACTAAACCAGAACTTGTCCAAATCTTCCTTCCTGTAGTACTATGAACAATATAATAATTTTACTTGGAATTTTAAAGGAAGCTTCAACATGGGTAATTGCTAAAGCTCACTGATTTCAGATTGGATAACTTTTATACACTCTTTATCCCTAACAACTCAATTTCCTCATTCACATGAATTCAAAATAATGTTGCAAATCTATTTTCTCACTCCCTCTTATTAGTATTCTTTGCAACCCTCTATTTTTTTGCATCATACTCTGTAAAAACTTTGTTAGTTTTGATTTTAAGAGTGTTCTGCTTCTACCTTTCATTCATTTTTTGCCAATGAGAAATTTCAATTTGTCTTGAATCCAAAAGGCTGTGCCCAGCCTCTGCTGTTACATACCCAAAGCAAACACAATGACACTTGCTTCCTGGTTTTCAGTCCCATCAGGGAAGGGACAGTCACTAAACTTCTGCTAAACTACATCACTACCATTTTTTAGCTTTCAAAGAATTTTTGCTTGGTTGTATACCAACAAGAGACTTAGCAGTGACAAGCAACTGACAAGAATTATGCTGACAAGTGTTGTCCTTTTTTTTTAATTGTAAGTCCCCTCTGTTTGAATTTTCTCTTTTTTGTCTTATGGTTAAATAATAAGTTGTTTTTTAGGAACTTTTTTGTTTTAGTACCTTTCACAAGAGGGCATGGGAAACCATTAGGGTTCCTAATTGCTAAATATTATTTTTATAATTAGAATCAGTAAGTATTTACAAGAATATTATGGTATCCTGTTGGAGTTTTTTATCAAGCCATACCATAATTTGATGGGAATTTATAGGAATTTAACAGCTTTATCATATTTCACTTTCTTACACTGAAGAAGAATGAACTATAAATGGGAGGTATATGATGAACTCAGTTTATATTTAATTAAAAACTGAAGTTAAAAGCCAGGACCCAGGCAGAAGAGGGCTGCCAGTGAAGGTTGAGGCAGCTATAAACCTGATAAAGAAGGAAGTGTGGGGTTTTAAATTGAGATTGCTGGTAGGGTAGCTGTGGGTTTCTGTAGTGACAAACTGTACTTACAGATTCTAGGAGCCCCTGATGAAAAGTTGTTCTCATTCCCTAATGCTTTATGGGAACACTACAGCCTCTTGGAATATTTTTCAAGCAAAAAGACATCATCATGACAACACTGGAAAAAGAAGGGCAAAAAAAATTCTTTCTGGTAGGGAAATAAAGACATCTTAAGCTCGACTTCAAAAGCTCTCTACAGCAAACAGTAGCTGTAGAGATACCGTTTCATCTTTGCCTCTGGGATATTATTAAGCCTTTCTAGTAGCTTTAACTGCAGGAGAAGGGATTACAGAAGTTGCTGCTGTGTAGCTGCCTGACATACAAATATCTGGAAAAGCACAGATCACGTTTTTGTACAAGGGCCACATATTAGACAGCACTGAAAGCTTAACCTAGAATGAATAGCACACCACACTGCTAGCTGCACACAAACAAAAAACATGCAAGACCCTCACGATTCATGCTGGCCTTTTAAGTGCTTTGGGTGAATATTCAGGCTCCCGGCTTCCCTTTTGTCACGGCTGTGTGTACTGAGATCGGTGCTAATTGAGGCAGTGCTGTTTTGGTACAGAGAATCATGCCATGCCATTCACCCTGCTTCAGTTCAGACTGTGTCAGCATTTCCATGACAAATCCTTATTTTCAAGGGTTTACAGCTCAATCAGGGGAAAACCCACAACCGGCTGAAATTACACACGTGTTACGGGCTTTGTGCACAGGAGCCAGAAACACACAGAAAGAAATTATTTCAGGTGCTTTTATTTACTTGGAGCTGATGCTTTGGTCTGGTAATAACTTTGTATTCCAAAATGGAATACGTAAGGTCAACGTTCTTATTGCGAGCTACATTGTTACATTTGGAATGGGGGGAAAAAATCAAAAGAAACGTATGGGTTTTTTTAATGCTTTTCAGCAAATTGCTGAGGATTTTGCAAGATTAGTATGGTGAATCGGGGATTGGAAAATAAGTTGCAAAGTGGCAGGAATCAGTTTGGAAACAGATGTGCTCAGAACAAGTCCAGTTACACTTTGTTCGTCCTAAGAGACTGTATTAGACTGAACAGCCATGCTTTCTAGGCATCCACAGAAATAAGTCTCTGGCAGTGAGTAGCACATGATGTCCTCAGCATCTGCTACACCCTGTCAAATCTCAGGAACCTGCACTGAAAGACAGATTTTGTTTTTTAAATATTAGCAGGAAAAAGGATAGTCATATCCTCTAAATACCAATAAGAAACAGTTTGATGTTATAAAGTAAGAAAGCTGTCATGGTCAGAGGACAGTCACTCCAATAAATAGTCCTTAGGACAGCAGTAGAACGTGGTTCCTGGCCAAAGGTGATGAAGAGCTGGGTACTCCAGCATGACCTGAGTAAAATCAGGCAGGTGAATAATTGTTTGCAAGTTCGGATGTAAGCTTGATATTTTTCCATATCTGTAAGTCAAATGCCGATGGTATAATTTTTATTCTTAGGGAGATGATCTCTGCCACTTGCAATGCTTATAAACAGAAATATTGTTATGAACTTAAGGGAATCAAACTTTTCTTTCATTCCTGTTATAAATAAATCAGCCAAACTGGAAAAAATAAAAATAAAATTTCTTTTTGCATGACAGCGAACATGGAAAAAAACAGACAAAAATTACAGGCATGAAAAAGGTCAGTTCGATCCTGGGAATCGACACTGGGTGAACGTGGGACAGGCCTCTATCACACCAGTCCCCCCTCTGTTTACAAAGTCCCACCAACATGAGTCCGAATTTATACTTTTTAATTTCCCTGAGGCAGGGTTCCTTTGTCCACCAGTCTGTGTATGGGTATTCATCTGTCTTCTTTTGGGATTCTGAGTGTCCTGAATAGGTTTTCTGGATGGTATTGATGAACAGATGAGATTTCTGAGAAGCCCTCGTTGATCCCATCAGACTTATCGGGCAGGTGTTCTAGGTCCTTAGGACCACTTGGTGGCTCATCTCCGTAGTTGCAGCCTCTTTTCATTTGTTGATTTTCTTATTCTGCCAGCTTATCTGTTCTCCTGGAATCTTTCTTTGAGTCATTGTCCACAATTTTATATCACTTTTTTTTTTCAGGCATGAATTAATATACGGAGTTTACCCATAACAATCCCCCATGCAGTCTGTATGCTGAGGGATTATATAGCCACTGAATCTCAGCTATTTAGTACTGTGATTAAAGTAAGGACATTATTTGGTCTGCACTGAGTTCATCACTTAATTTGGCAGTACTCACAAAATATCTTTTGCACTTTTCTTTTGCAAAATTTGTATGAGTCCAGACACACTGGGAGTCAGATCATAAGAGACTCAAATACCTCATGTAAATATAAATCTTCATAGAAAGATTTTAATTATAATGCAAGTTATTTTTAGTATTTCAAATAATGGTATATAACAATGAATGCTGTGAATCCACCTCTTCCAGGTGACTATAAAATCTACTTCATACTTCAAATTTTTTCCATGTGTGAACTACACAAAATTATGTATTTTAGAGGAAATAATTGATGAAATACAGCTAATATTTAGATTTTGAAAAGAAAATCAGGTTAAGTGGGTAAGATTATCACTTAATTGAAAAACGCATCAGTAACTTTGAAGCTGAATTTCTCAATGAACTAGTGGTTAGAAATAAAACAACTTCTATAAATAGCTATTTGCAAAACAGGTCCAAACTTCCACTTTGAAGAATTTATTATTGACTTTAGTAGGTTCCCTCACATAGAACTTTAAATAACAGAGCACTTTGATGAATAATATATATGAACTAGAAATTAATAAACAACCTTAGACGAAGTGAAGAACCAGAAAAAATGTTCTTCAATTCATTAAGCTGTTTCTTTCATGTGACAATGAAATAAATGTGAAATCAAATAAAAGATGTAAGGAAGAGAGTATTGCTTTTGCAGTATTGCTCTTGCAATACTGTCCTTTTGCTCTGCCTTAACTTGCTCAAACTGTGTAAAAATTAAATGACTAACATGATATCATCAGACTGAGGGGAAATTGAAATGTTGGCATGCTATGACACTGCTGTTTTTCCACATATTTATCATTGAATTCTCTGTTTCTTGTTTGATAGATAAAATGCTGCATATTCCTAGGGTTTACTACTATCAGATTACTGCAAGCTAAAAAAATCCTTGATAGTTGTAAAAGTGAGAAATTGTCAAACAACTCTTAAAATAAACAGAACAAAAAATTAGTTTAAACTATTTAAAATGAAACTAGAACACTGATGAGACACAGGAATGGCACAAGTGGTAGTGGCACAGTTTTTTGGTGTAACATCCCTTCTCCATTGGCTCTTGAAAGGCAAGACCATCTCACTTGTGTACGATGTCCGTGT
Organism: Cyanoderma ruficeps; assembly: GCA_008694505.1. Taxonomy (NCBI): domain Eukaryota; kingdom Metazoa; phylum Chordata; class Aves; order Passeriformes; family Timaliidae; genus Cyanoderma; species Cyanoderma ruficeps. Next base: position 4,962,123 of record VZDJ01000141.1, read on the forward strand.
ACGAGTTGTCATAAAAGGAAATTGCATAATCTACCAGTTTCAGGAATCTGAAATTCTGGGGGATCCTGGGCCAGGACCTGCTTGACATTGCTCCCCATTTTAGAGGACCAACAAAGGTCATGTTGACTATTGATGGTCCAGAGATATCATAGACAGAAATCTGGACATTATCTTGTGAAACTTGCTTTAACATCCCAAATTTTCCTTTCTCCTCTGCTCACCTCCCTTCTTCCCTTTTTATATTCATCCATATATCTAATACTGTAACTGTGGGATGTTCAAATGTTTGTACTTGTTCTTTCCAGGGTGGAATGCCTTAAGAGTAGACAGATCTTAGTTACTAACTTCATATCAGAGATATCTGAATCTGATATGATTGACATCATATGGATGTCAATCTAGAAGCTTAATGGTCCCCTCTGACTTTACAATTCATGAATATGTATATAATTGCAATAGCAACTTGAAGATCTCAGAACACTTCCAAGAAAAATGGAGTATTTTATATACAAAATACTTGCAGACAAGGAAGAGTCCTTTCAGCCTACAGCAGAGGTAGCGCAATGTAGAAAATTAATTTTTATGTTTGTGCTTTCAACAAGAAATACGTCACTATGTCAAAATTATATGAAAATTATAATAATTTCTTTTGCAACAATATCTGCTGAAAAGGAAAGCTTGAATAAACATTTTAGGCACACATAAAGTCTTTATTTTTCTCCTTTGAAAAACTGAAATACATTTAAAATTACCTGGTGTAAATGATGTAGCATATTATGATAAAAAATCCAGCATTTTTAAATCAATGTGGTATTAGACTTTGTAATAGGATTAAAATGCTGCTTACAGGAATTTAAGTTGCCAAATTACATTTAATACATTTCAGAAAAAATGTAGAATTTATAGCAGATTCACATCTTAGGTTGAGCATAATAACCGAACACTTGTAATTTTTCTCTTATATGAATATGATAGTTTCCATTTTTCTTTTTCAAATGGGGTAAGCAAGTGTATAAATAAAATACAAAATAATATATATTCTAACAGTTTAAGTTTCTTCATAGGTGTATTATTTTACAAAATCTCATATTCTTTAATTATATTTTACTTAGGATTACCTAATCATTAGAACCAAACATCCATAATAAAATTGACAGTGATATACTATATTTCTGATATTAGCCAAGGTAAGAATATAAATAGACATACTAAATATGTAAATTTCTTGATAATTTGTGGTACAGTGTATATTAGGTAAATTAGCAGTATTTTCTTCAAAATAACTTTATATATAATTTTTAATCTGATTTTTTGTTGTTTTAAAGGAATAGTTTCCTTTCCTAATAGCAGTAATAACTACTTTGTCTAGTCCATGTTTTAGAAATGGAATGGTACTTTAAATAGGCAAGATTTTTTTTTCTAATATAATTTAATTTGGGGATATTTGAATTAAAGTTTTGTGTCTATTTTAAAAGTAGGCAATCCAATTTCTACAAGTTATATTTCTAGTATTTCTGTAAAATCATCAGATTAATTATTTATTATTCCTAGTTTTCACATATTGATTTTAATATTCTGATAAGGAAATTCATGTGTGGTTTTAATATTATCTTTTACATTTTAAAGCCTAAAAAGGTTGAAATATATAAATAAACAATAAAGAACACATAAACCAATAAGACAGTACTTATGGTGTTGAGATATTCAGTGGAAAGTAGTATTTTTTGTTCAGAATTTGTAACAGAAGAAATCAATGTGGAGACTGACATATATACATTTTATGTATGGTTGAAATACACAATGACAGTTCCTGTTTAGTATGCTGCATTTCTGTCTTTGAGTGCTGGCCTGCCTCTATACTTTTAAAGAATAATTACTTACTTCTTAATGCCCTAAGAGAAAAAATCAGAATGACAAAGCCTCTAGTAAAAGATCTGCAAAAAGCCAGCTGTCTATAGAAAGGAAAGAGTGAGAATGATGTCAGAAAAACTCCTAGTGCACTGATAAATAGTTCATAATCAATTTTAATTTCAGGAGCAAATACAGGGTGGGGGAGGGGGAAAGAAAGGTAAAGATTAAATGCAAAGAGAAATCATTCAGTGAAATGATCTATGCACCAAAGAAAGAAACAAATTTTATGAAATTCAGTCTCATAAATTGTAATATATAACCATCAGTTTACTCCTGTACCATAATAGGAAGATTTTTTTTTCGTACCATATATTTAAAATTATGGCTCTCTCTGCCAGTAGTGTACTTAACTAATGGCAGCTGATATGCCAACAGCCCTGGTCATATTACTCCAAGCCAGAGAAACAAATATAGGATCTTTATGGGGGCACTAGTGAAAATAAGACTGTCAGCAACATTTCCCACATATCTTTTTAAAAGGTAGAGCATGTAGTTCTAGCACAGCTCTGCAGCAATTAATGGCCTTTTAAGTGAGGCAAGTGGTACCATGCTATGATAACCAAAGCCTTAAACCAGAGGTAGATGTAGTGGGAAGGACATGCAGCAAAGCTTTAGGCAGCCCATAGTGATATGCTCTGCCCCCAGGTACCTTCTGTAGCATCTATCAGAAACTAAAAATTTGTTTACCACTGTCAAACTCTCTGAGTGCCTCAGCAGTGAGGGTGGAACTGGAAGAGGAATGGAAGTGTTTTAAAAACATCTGCTTCAGAAGGAAAACAAGAATGTGGCAGAAGTATAAGAAATTAAGGTATGTGAATTAGTACTAAACATAAAACTCCATTTTTGCAGGCAAGAAGAAAGGCTTACAATGCACACATATGGAAAAACACTAGAGGCATAACTTTGTATAATGAGAAATGGAGAGGGGAAAAGGGAGATGAATTTGCCCCCCAGAACTGAGAAAGTGCCTCTGGCACAAATTCTCAAGTGTGTCATATCTCTAAGTTGGTGCACACAGCTCAGAGATTGTACCAAAAAAAAAATGGACATAGAACTGTCCCAGACTGGGATAGCCTCCTGGGCACAATGTGGTCACTAGCACTGCTAACAGCTTCTTTCTGTGGTGAGGAAGTTAGCTTGCAGGCATGAGACATACAAACTATGATTTTCTGCAGGGACTCTGAAGCATCTGGGAAAGAATTTGAAGCTGAATATAATCTAGTATTATGATTATGTTTAATTTTTCATAACTGTTTCCATCCTTCAATCCTCTACTCAAGGGGGGTCTGAGTGAACCTGACAAGTATTCCTGATTTATTCCTGGAAGAAGTGGATAAGTCTAGGTAAAATGAAGTGCACAGACCTTCTCTTGGAAGAGGTCTAGTTCAAAAATTTAGGGGACCCAGGGCACTCAGGGGCTGTAGCTGCTCTTGGGAGAAACACTGTAATACTTGGAGCCACAGTCTTAGAAGTGCTGCCTGACAAGCATCAGTCACTGCAACACCTGCAGGGAGAGCAGCATGATGCTGGACAAGGCTTGAAGCTTCTTGTGATTTCCTCTGACAGATCATATCAGTTTAATCAATCAGACGGAGTGTTTCAGATGGTAGAGTGAAACATACATTTTCCCAAGGACCATGTCTTGCATTGTACAGCACCGGTGAGCACAATTCTCTCTTCACAGGCTGCAATAGAGACTCCTTGGTGCCTTAGGAGTAGATGGCTTTGTACCACTGTTGTTACATGAGGACACCTTTTGTACCACAGAAAAGCTGTGAATAATTTCTGGCAAAGGAGATGTACTGTCTTTTCTTGTGTGGGAGTATCACGTAAGGGAGCTCTGACAGTGTGGAGACTGAGTGCTGGGTTATCACAGCACCATAGTATTTTAAACTCAGATAAAGCAGCAATGCCGGAAAACAGGGTGAATTAGTAAACAAGGAGCTTTATAAACACATTAGTAGTACAGTATTTGTACAGTACAGTGCAGTGTCATTCATGCCATGTGCCATTCAAAAAGAGTCAAAAATAAGGCCTTTTAATATTATTTTTTCATAAGTGGAATTAATGTACAGGAACATTTTAGTTAATAAACTGAAAACTTTCTCATTCCTGAAGTAACAATCCCTTGTGGAATTGACAGTGTGCGTTATTTGGAAAAGGTAGTGAGAGGAATTCTAACAAATCTCCAATGAGGAATCAAAGATTCTTAAGAGTATAAACTCTTACACAAAATATGTACAACTTTGCAAATGCCAAAATTAGAAAGATTCACGAACATTTGCAAGTTTAAAGATGATGCGATAATGAGGTGTATGCATAATTTGAGGAAACAGATCTTTCCTTTATGTAAAGTTTATATAAAGTTTCATGTTAAATGTAAGCATCTTACTAAATTTTCTATCGTTCATATTTCTGAATTACCTTTTATATGAAGAGGGAATTTCATGGAAAATTCTTAAGCAATTGCTATGAACTACAATTGAGTTCCTGAAGACTGGTGTGAAAAGTGCTGAAATTCATTAAAATCATGAGATTTTTAGCTCCATTAAAACTCTCAGTAACATTTTCACACCTTTATTAAAAAGAAATGACAAATGAGTTAATCTGTAAGAAGGGATATAAGTTTGAACTGAGCTATTTATTTATGCAGTTCTCTGATGTGCAGCAACATTTCAAATGCCTTTTGTCTCCACCTCAGAAATAAGCACTCTTTTTATCTTCCATTTGTCTTTTGTTGTTATTTGCAAATTTACTTCCATCAAAAGTTACAAATTGTTCATTTCTTCTTCTCTTTTGTTTCTTCCCTTTTCCTTCACCAGTGACACACATACAGCTGTTCAATCCCTCTGAGTCATTTTGAAACCTGTGAGAGACTGCTGCAAGCAATATCTTCCCTGATCATAACAATTTGATGTAGAGCCATTTCCTGTGCAGATCTAAAGAGGAAAGTAAATTGGAATTTTATTTCAGCTGGGAAAAAAGCAGCAGTGCCAAATACCTGAAGTCATTGAAGACTTGATTTCAAAGATGATCTCAGGATTAAGGACCCAGGACACCTGTCTCGGTTAGGATGTTACTGGTAATAGGGTACCAGATGTGGCTGCATCCCTTCTGAGCTGGCAGAAAGGTAGCAGAGCATTAGGAAGGGCTAAAGTTGCAGAGTTAGCTTTGAAGTGGTAAAAACAGTGCTAAAGACTATTTGAAAGAAAGTATATGCCCTTAGTTCAGAGATGTTTTAATGTAACAATAACAATTTTTAGCCAATTTTGGAAATAAGCTTATACTCTTCATTAAATCTTGTACTAACCTCTATTTAATCCCATGGTATAAAATGTAGCAATTTAAAAGTAGTGCCATAAAGTTAATCCTTTTCTCTTTAAGTAAATAAGTAGTTCAAGTATATTAGTCTGTTTTTCTTACGCTGTATTTTGATAGTACACACAGCACCCCTCTGTCCCCTAGGTTATCGTATCTTACTGTGTTGGGCAATATACTGAGTACATTCAGATGTTACAAACAGAAAAATCTTGTTCTACAGGACACACTGCAAAAAATGACAACATAAATGTACAACAAACAGAGCACTAAACAGTAAAATGGAAGTATTGTGTTGTGTATTGGAAGACATTCAGAATGAATTTCAACTGCCTTATGACATTTGGCATGTTTTTAGCATCCTCTCAAGCACTGGAAAATACTGATAAAAATGTACTTAAGAGTTTTCTGGTGCAGATAGAAAGCCAAAGCTCCAGCCCTAACATCAAAACTCAGGAAACCTGCCCGACTTTGATTTATCTACTTAGCAACTTGCAAAAAAATGAAGCAAAAGATATCAGCTAGAGATCACAACCAAGCATGCTTAAACTGTATCAAGCCACTAAAAAACCCAAAAAACCCAAACCAAAACCAAAAACAAAACTCCCCCCCCAAAGCAAACAGCAAAAGACTGCAAACAAACAAAACCCCCAAAACCCTAACCTTCCATCTTGGTGGAGATATAACAGTTATATCTGGAAAGAGCATGGAAAACTTTATTTTTCTACTTTATAAGAGGAAGTCACTTGTGGAAACAAAATGTGCAGCTACTTATGGCTAATAGGTAGGGCAGAAAATTTCATCAAAGAGAAAAACAAACAAACAAACAAACAAACAAACAACATGTAATACATGGAGCAGCTTACCAAAAGAGAAATTTGAAGAACTTTTGCAATAATCTTCAAATACCTCTGAAGAAGATGCGGAAGAAGAGGTACACTGCTCACCAGGTGCAATGTGAATAAGTTGAGGAAAGAGTTTGAATCATAGAATCATTTAAGCTTGGAAAGACCTTTAAGATCATTGAGTCCAACTGTTAAGTTGCCAAATCCACCACTAGATCATGTCTCTAAGCGCCCCTTCTATGGTCTTTTAAATATTTCCTGGGATGGTGACTCAACCATTTCCCTGGGCGGCCTGTTCTAATGCCTGACCACTGTCTCTGTGAAGAAATTTTTCTTCTTTTGAGTTGGAACATGGAAAATATAGGCTCAATGAGGGGGAAAATGATGCATGATATGTTTAGCTTTCCATTAGTGAAATGTGTAAGGAGGATGGTTAAACAAACAACTTCCAGGAATGATGCAATTACACTTAATTCTGATTTGGGTAGGACCAGATGAACTCCAGAGTATTTTTATGTATGTTTCTTTAAATTTTCTTGAAAAACAATATTTTCTCAATATTGAGGCATATAAAATCTTATATCCAACAATAACTTTTTTTGGACAATTCTGTATAGGTAGTCAGTGGGTAACTTTTGATTATCTGGTAAAACTTCAAAAACCTGATTACCAAATTTTTCTGCCTATAGATCTGTAAAATATGGCAGTGTTGGAAATCTTGCATAACATGAGGTTTTTCCTGTTTCCTGATGTGATTTTGCACAATCCTTTTAGTATTAGGCTTTAGGAACCCCTTAATATACAGTACTAAGAGACATAAATTTGACTCCCAAAACTATTTACTATTCTGCATAAGCAGATAAACTATCTTAAAAAACCCAAATATTAGCCACTTTGTGAATAAATGTCCTTCACAGAAAGACTAATAAACCTAGTTCCACATGCTCAGCATCATTACAAACACAGGTTGTTCATTTCCGTCTGTTGTGCCTTTTGTGTGTTCAGACCTCAGGCATCAGTATGTATTCTATGACTTATGTATTTTTAACGGTTCTGAAGGTGGGGGGAAGAAAGGCAAATTGGGAAAAAAAGGCAATTCAATTTTTCATCAGTTTTTCAATATAAGTAATGTCAAAAGGTTTTGTAGCAGGAAGAAGTTCTATTACTATGAATGGTTTTTAACTATTTTTACTTCTTTCATTATTTGTAAATCACATAGAAACATTGCCATTTTAACAAATTTGTTCATTGATTGAAAATGTTGAACAAATGCTATGTATACTCAAGTCCAAAAGGAGATAATGAGCTGGTATGGATGCTGCTTCAAATAATCAATATGTGCAATTTTGAATAGCAGCTGTTTGATAGGCTATGAAAAGCATGAGAGATTCATCTATCCCCTATATGAATTATTCCCTCTTTTACTTTACAGATTCCAGTTTTCATCATTACCACTTTCAATCTGTTGCAGTTACTGCAAAATCTGCTGCTTTGGCAGCCACTCCAGTCAGCAAGATTGTTCAATGTTCAGTATTCTCAGGAAAAAAATAAAAGGGGTTATGTGCAGAAATCAAGAACTGTATCTAAAATAGGAAATAACTGTGAATATGAGTATATAACAGTGAGAAAGTCTGGGAGAGTGACCTGAGTTTAGGCACCAAACTGGCATTCTTGAGTTGCTTCTCCACTCATGATAATGTTGAATGTCCTTAAACAAGTCACTTCCTCCCTCTGCTGCTGTCTCTCTCAGTGATCCTGACGGCCTTTGTAAAGTGTGTTTTGTATTTATACTAAATCGAGACTACATGCTATTGTGAGTATTATGAGTATAGAAGTAAAAGTGACTGACCTTATCACTCACCTGCACATGTCCACATTAGAACTACAAGAATCAGTTTTGTCAACAGAAGACCTGTAGATGGTGGTGCTCTGTATTTTGTATGAAGATCTTAAGTCCTTACAATTCTTAAAATCTGATTAGGCATGCAGAATGAATGAAAAAATCTCAGTCTAGTGAATTTCCAAAGGAAAGCCCAATAAAATCACAGCCTTTTTTTTCCAACAGAATACCATATATTGAAATGAAAAAAAAACCACAACAAAACAGGACTCTTTGGTTCTTACAAAATATAGAGAAGCTGTGGTTTTTGGAAGTTAAAACAACAAAGAAGATGGAAGATTTGGGGTTAGCATTATTCACACATTAAAGAAGTACAAATTAAATATCTAACAGATATTTAGCTTTCACAGCTTTTTAAAAACCAAAGTGGATCTTTAAAGTATAATTCAGACTATTTTCCTCTTTCAGAACGTGCAGATATATAAGTCCGGTTGAAAATATTTAGAGACCTTTGAACTATTCTATTCTACCTAATGTCTTTGAAGATTGCAAAAAGGTGTTTTAAGGAAAAGAAAAACATAATGATGTTATTGTCGCTGTTCATGACACGAAAGAACCACATTCACATCAGGTCCAGAGGTGAGCAGAGAAAGAGGAAGTTTATTATGATTTGGGGTTTAAATAGGATTTGGGATTTGATCAAGGATTGTGCGATGAGAGGAGCACCCCTCTGACCCCAGTGGTCAAACCAGCAGTCCATCACAGAGAGGAATGAAAACAATCTACTTTTGTTTATGTTAAATGCATGAGAAACTCCAGTAGAAAATATGTAAACAATCATCAGAAGGCTGAAAGTGAGGGTGAAAATGCTGTCAACAGACACACAAAGAAAGCACAAAGGTAACAGTCTATATTAAAGAAAAGGTGATGGACACCTTTGAAGTTGAGACATAAAGACACATTAATATTTCCATTTTTTCCAATTACTTTAAAATAATTTTAAATAACAGTGCTCAAGTCTGCAAGAATATTCTTGTTATTATCATCTATTTGTGTTAGCCATAGGAGATGCAGGCTGAGCTGACAAGGTTTGAGCACTTTCTTGTTCAGGGGACATGGCTGAAATTCCAATTGCTCTATTTCAAGTAATGATCAATATAATTTCTTGACTTGGTATTCTCTTCTTTTTCTGTCTGTGGCATATTGCAAAATCCTATTAGCCTGCATTTAGGATATCTGCAAAATATATCTCCCTTCCCTTCCCTTCCCTTCCCTTCCCTTCCCTCTGATGATTGTAAGGTAGGACATACTGAATTGACATGTGACTGAATCTAACCAGTCTCACTCCTGTCCTATTGAGTGGCAAGACCTGCACAAAGTACAAGTGTTATCCCTTTCCTATCTCATTTACTGGCATGGCTTCTAGCTTGGGTGAGCTGTTCAAAGTTAATACCTCCTATCTGCAATGGATTTCACTGCCACAAATTATACTCAGGAAAAGAAAATGTTTTACCTCAATGAGTTTTAGACAAGTTTCACTTGAAACCTGCAGTTCGAAAAGTTCACTGACCTCTGCGTAGTCGCCTAAGATGCATTTTAAAGCAATATCCTTTGAAACAATGGAGAGATCGGTTTCCCTCTTCTTACATCTTAGCCTGGCAAACTAAAAAGCCCTAATATATTAAATATTTTGATTACACAAAAAAATACCACCCCCATCA
>VZDJ01000141.1:4971762-5016889 GCA_008694505.1 Cyanoderma ruficeps
CCCCCCCCCCCCCCGCCAAATATATTTTTGCTCAGTTAAGTCCGAGTCTGGCTACATTTAATGTTCAGTGGCAATATGAGTAATTTGTGCCCTATTCATCCCTTTCCTGACTGATTTGGTAGCCTGGTTTTGATTTGGTTTTTTTTTCACAGGTTAAATCCTATAGGATTTGTATATGAAAGATTGCTTATTTTTTGAGAAGATGCATCCAGTTTTACAAATTCTGACAGGCAATGCTTTTTCTGAAGGATGGTTTCTCTTGAATTATTTTTCACCTTTGTATTTTTAAGATTGTGACTTTGCATAGGAAAATCTGAAAATTATTCTTGCTCTTTAAAAATTAAGATCTTTCTTTCCTATTCATTCACATTCATGCAATAAGGCTCTCCCTGCACAATTCCTTACAAAGAATCTATGTTTGATTTTGTTTTGCCACCTAAAAATACACTAACTACTCTATTAATAGGTATTTATAGAGGAGGGAGGAAGAAATCTTTCCTGAAGTGACTTTATAATGAATACTGATAATAAAAAAGATTTCAATTAAAGATTAGTAGAAAAGAAAAAAGCCTTCAATAGATACAATGTGTTCTGCATATTCCTTAGAAAGCATAGAAGTAGTACAGATAAGAGATACTCCAAATTCAGTAGTGGTTAAAGATCCAGTCTGGGCACAAAACTACAGCACAAAGCATTCTTTGCTGTGCATGTTCTCTGGGCTTATGTGATCTGGTATAATTTAAAAGATTTTTTTCATATGGCCTCTCTCTTTACAATGCAACAGGTTTTCCTCAGAAAGCTATAAACCACTAAATTAAGCTAAGAATAATAAACCATTTCTCAGCTAGTTGCAGCTTGTCACACTCATGTCCATACCATATATACTTTGGACTTGGACTTCAGGATACTAAGACATCAACAGAGTGAACACCTGAAGCAAACTTCGAATTTTAAGCATTTTTTATTTATGCAGTTCTCTTCTTTTTTCTTCCTCTTGGCTCTGTGGAGGTTTAGGAAGCAGCTGGGTTCGACTAGTACAGACGTCTGCTGCAGTACTTTGCCTGGTGTCTCAGGAAGAATATTACATGACGCCAGCACATTAAGTCAGAGGGAGCCACTTAAATTCTTTGTTTCGGCATTACAAGCAGAACGTAGGGGAGAAATACTTGAAGCTTCATTTAAATTAAGGAAATTTATTGGAAAAATATGAATTTTCTTACAATAAGGATTTTGTTTAAAAAATGGAACTAATAGCACCAATTGTTTTTTTGTGAATACTAAAATTTTCAGCAGAATATTGAACATCTGTGGTTGAACTTTTAAAATTTATAAATCCGCCAAGATAACACACATAGCTTTTCTTAATGCTTTTCTCCATCGTGCCTTGATAAAGGTTGTCATTTTTGGCAGCCTTAATGCATTTTATTTGTAGGTGTTAGTAATTAATTAGGCTGTAATCAGAACAATGTAATGTTTCATAAAATAATAACGCTTTAACTGTAGGTATTCAGAAGAGGTACAGGATAAGAATTAATAAAAGTACAGCTTTGCACTGAATTTCTTGCATGTCTTTTGCTTTTAAAAACCCTTGAAAAGAGATGTAAATGCTTATTGAGAAAAGAAGGGAGAAGAATGGGACAAGGAACAGAGGTGAGAAAAGTTTAGATTGAATGCTTACTGCATTTAAATTAAATAAATAATATTTTAAAAGAGGCATGATAATTCACTCCAGGAAAAAACAAACAAACAAACCAACCAAAAAAACCCAACCCAACAAACCAAAAAGAGAGGCCTTCATTACAAGGCTATCCTTTCAAATTTTATCTCGATCATTGTGCATCAGGGACCAAGTATTAGCTCTGGCACAATGATAGCAAAGACAATGAAGTCATCCCACAGACAAATTTTGTCCTAACTGTTGCTAACAACTACTGATTAGCTCACAACTCCACTCAGACATATTTCAACATTTAAAACTCCCAAAGTGTATGTATATATCCACAGAGTAAAGTTATGTCTTACACCTAATGGCATCCTTGTGAGAAGATAGAGAGGAATAGAATATTTGTTATTTTTCTCAATAATAGTAATGGTTTCCAGTAGAGTTGTGGTCTGTGGTTCCTGTTAGCACTGAGACTGCTTATTTTCTTACTTCCATTTTTCTGCAATTCAGTCTGTATCCTGCATTTCTCTCCGTTGCTCAGATAATTTGTGCTCATACTTCTGATCCCTCATCTACATCCCTCTCTCCTCCACTGACTCCCATCTTCCTTCACTGTCTCTTTTTTTCTTTCCTCAAAACATCCTTCACCCTGATGTCATACTTTCCACTGCTGTTTTCCTCTTGAAACTACAGTTATGCTTTAAGCCTCTGCTCTCATAAGGACAAACCAACTCACTAGACAGCCATAGATTTGCCTTACTTTTGTTCTATTTTCTGATTTTTACCCTTTTCAAAACTCCAGAATTCTGTTTTTTACGACTACAGCTTATTCAAAAAAGTACCCTGGTTGGGTTTTTTTCATTTATTTTTTAAACCAACTGTAAAGCAATATGAGAAATTTATTAAATATTTGATTGCTGCTCAATTCACTGTTTTTCCTAGGGAAAAAAAAGGCAGTTTAAAATGTTTTCACATTTAAATAAAAACATTTTAAAAGATGTTGAGCTTAAATTACTTCTCTACCTGAAAAGTCTTTTATTGATTGGAAATGGATAAATTAGAGGAATACTTAAGCTATAAATGCCATTATAAAAGCTTCATAATTCTGGTTTAGAATCTTGTTCAGTGATATTAAGCAACCAACTGATTTAAATGTGCAAAGAAGACTGTATATCACGGAGTTGGTATGTAAGAAAGAAACCAGATCAATAGCAAACCCATCTCAGTAGAAACTTCTGTACAGCATAAGGATTTCCAGGGCTTTTGTTTTAATTTAATTAACTTCAGCAACAATTAAGTTTTGTGTAAAATGTTCTCCTCTTTGCTTGCTTCAGTCTTCTGTCAGCTATACACTTGATTGTAGCCACTAGCAGAAAGTGTGCTTGGAAGTGGCAGTGGCCTTCTTTTAGAGAAATATGAAACAGGTTGGAAAAACACTAATAAAACTTGGGAGGAAAATAGTCTATGATGTCAACACAGCCTTCAAATCCATGAACTACATTTATTAAAAAAATAAATATACACTTATGTCACGCTCTTGTCATTAACATTTAATGTGTAAAGAGTGGGTGAACATTCTATATTTAATTAAAACACAAAATTATGACTTCCATCTGCACATGCAGACTTGAGAAGCAGCTTAAGGTACACAAAAAATTTACATCTGGTATTCGAATATAGGTGTGGGGGGACGTTTTAACCATATCAGGTGTCACACCATTCCTCTAGTGTAGAACAAATTTGATACACTATTTATTAATATTTAAAAGCATTTTCAATATTTGAAGTTTCTCAGGCACTTGTATAGACTTTAAATCATGTGAGTGAATCACAGCTTCCCAGGCTTAGGAGATCTCTTCAGTTATTTTCATTTCTTATTTTTATTTTATTTTTTGGTTCCTTTGGAAACCCACACAGAATGTTCTTTTTCTCAGTGCTGCTTTTTCGGTAATTCTTTTTGTTCTACGTTTGGTGCCAAGGAGCACAGACCATGTTAAATCCATACAGAAGCCTGCAATCTCCTGAACCATATGCTATTTTTACAGCAGGTCACCTGTGGAAATGCTTTTTTCAATCAAATCCTCCTTCTCTTGGCTTGTCACTCTGCTGGTTCACACTGGGGCTAATCCTGGTGCTGTTACTCTGCAGCCACCGAAGCCACCATCTGCTCTTTGCCCTACTCCGGCCTTTGATCAAACAGTAAATAAATCCGTCAGGATAGGGAAGGATTTCCTGGGTGCTGGCCATACGGCAACATATTTGGTCATTGCATGGAGCCCTGGTAACACTGTGATCGCTGGTAAGGGATGTACCTTCCCATTATCTTCACTTGGAGTTACAAAGATTTCTCAATGCGGAAATCAATCGTTCTCATCCGCCTCCAAAGTGGCAAAGGTACTTGTGCCTGTTGGCTTTGCCTGTGACTTGTGTCTGTCGGCTTTGAAATAAGGTTATCAAGTGGATATCAGGTACCTCAGAGCAGAAAAGGCTATCCTCTTGCAGGGACAGGGAAAAGACCATACTGACATTCCCACAATCCCACCTGAAAGCATGTTTGCTGACCAGGAGTTCTGGTGGCCCAGAAAGATGTTGATTAAGAATTGTTTTCTTGGCTACATATGAACAGACATGAAAACAAAATTATAAGGCTAGGTATCTGCAAGAGGAAATCCAAAATGCCAAAGGGGGTCATGATTTTTCTGCCAGAGGAAGGAATCTGCAACCACGACAAAAATACAGGCCAGTAAACTTTAGCAGATCTTGTTTTTTGCTGGGGAGGCAAAGATGGGACACAATATATCACTTATCTCTCTGTGTGCATGGGGCTCAAGCACTGATCAGTACAATTCTTGCTAAACCCTGCAAAACTGCATCTGACATTGCTTGAGATAGGACAGAGGCTAGCACAGTCGCTGAGTAAGCATAACTGGTGGGCCTTAAAATATCTGAAGACTATAACGGAATTGCTGAACTAACAAGCTGCTGAGCTAGCATAATGAATAGAACATAGCAAAAATAATGCAATAACTTTGTGGTTAAGACAGCTGTAAGTGAAAGAAAAGAGGAGCTGTCTATCAGCCCGTTTCAAACAACTGGCTCCCCAGTCTCTTGTAGACTAGAACGGATCCAGCAAAACAGCAGGATAGACTGGACAGCTGGGAATGTATGTGGCCCATGGGTCACAGCATTATATTGGGACATAAAAGAAACTCAGAAATTCATCAGTGTGGGTTCAGCAGAAGAGAATCATCATTGCAAATGCCACGGGCTGAGAAAGGTGAGTATTTTCTCCAAATTAGCTTGAAATACTGGCCAGGATATGCTTGTGAGTCCTAAGTGCCAACAGCAGGCATCTTGCAGACCTTTGTAAGATACGAGAACTTAGAGGTCTGGGCAGAAGAGTAGCCTATAACCAGAATGTTATGCTTCTAATGACTGTTTTCTAGGGAGTTTATCATAAATATCAACTGCTTATTATGTAATTTCATTAATTATCTTTTGGGATGGATGGAAAGATAGATAGATANAGATAGATAGATAGATAGAATCATACATACACACGTACATGTATGCATACATACATAGATGATAGACAGATACATCCATCCATCCACTGCCACAAAATTTAGGATTATTGGTCATCATTCTGTTGCTATAATTGCCTGTATTCATTGTCTGTGTTTGGTTTCTGTATTGCTGACTTATATTTGCTGTGCTTTATTAGCACAGAATTTTTATAAGCTACCAGTCAGTGTAATGTATTAAAATCATCACCTTCTGAATATTGTGGATCCCTTTGGTTGTACTTCTACCTACTAAAGATTTTGTATTAGTTTTCTAATATTTGCAGTTTCATCTCCAGAAAATTTTTAAAAAAGAGTAGGATACTGATATGTAATTGTTCATATTGCTAACCTGTTAGCCTGGTTTCTTATACATTTAGCCCAGAAGCACTAGCAAAAATACTAAATTACCATGATAGCTAGCATGTCTGGGAATGCTTTAGAGGGTAACGTGTTGGAAGCTGTTTCAAGCCAGCTAGTCGGATGTCACTGACATGTTTTGGCTGGAGGAGAGTTTTTTTGCATGAACACAAACTGCACTATGTCTGTTGGCTTTGGGAATGAAGCATCAAAGCCATTTCATCGTAACACTTACCCACAGCCTGATATATCTTTCCTGCTCATGTCCATGAAACTTTTGAATAGAGTTCTACAGCTTGTAGTGGGAATTCTTTTTTTATCTCAACAGTTTTGCAAAATGAAACTTTGTTAAAAGTTTCATTGAACAAAGCAGTCCTTATAGTATTTGAATTTATGTATAAATACTTGTTAAAAAATCCTACAAAGCTTAGCAGAGTATGATAGCTTCTTACAAGGGTATGGGTGGTCTTCTAACATAAATTTTAAATCTCATTCAGGATGTACCAAGAGCCATAAACAGAATAGGTTGTATTTTTTGCTTTATAATTAAATTATATAACAATATAATATGAGATTTTATGTTGTGCTTTACACATCCTCAATTTTTTCACGCCCTTTTTATTTAGAACATTTTTTTCCTTTATTTCTCATTCTGTATTTTAATAAAAAGCAGAAAAAAGTATGCAAAATATAACACATTGAGCTCTCCTTCCAAGCACAAACAGACTATTTACTCTTGAATTAGTGGAAAAATGCCCTGTGTCAGCAAATTTGATTTTGAGTTTATATGAATTTGAGTCATTAAGCTTAAGTCTAGACTCAAAATGACTCTTTTTCCTGTCATCTGGTTTTAATTGGATCATAATTTTATGTCTTCACAGAATGACTCTCATATGTTACCAGTATTTTAGCAAAAAAATGTATATATAGAGAAAAATGCATGATTTTCCTCTCTTACTTCCTATATCATTTTCTCAAAGACTTAAAGAACTATATAGCACTTTAAGGACTATTCCTCTTCTCTTCTGATTCTCAGACTAATTTCCAAAATGAGAGGAGGAATTTCCCCTTATCTGTTTTCAAACTTAATTGTTGCCTTGTGGGATAAGTCATGAAAACAAGAAACATGAAAAAAAATCGGCAAGGTAAGCCCCCAGGGCGTCTATGGATGCTCACTTCAATCAACAAAGCTTTGGAAATGCATTGGAGGGTCAAATGTGTTAGTCGTTGAAAATCTGTGCCTAAATGCAGATATACCATAGTGAAAATACAGGGAGCTGCAGCATCTCCCCCTCTCCAGAAGCAGCGTTCCAGGTCAGCAGCTATGTTGACAGCAGCTGTTCCTGCCGTGCCTGAGCCCTCCTCGCTCTCCTTAAGGAGGGCAGTGGTCATGTCCGTGCTTAGTCAGATATCTGTATTCATCCAGGCAGCTATTCCCCCTTTCATCCTCTCCATCACAACAACACTCAACGTACGGCCAAGACACTCTGATTTTATGGTTCCTGTTATAACGGAATATGCAAAACTGGGAAAAATACAGTAGTGCTACTGAAAGCATTCAAAATTCCTACCAGAGAAATAGGCATACATCATGATCTATCTAAATAACAGTAAAAACATTATAGCTACAGCTAAATTATAAACCATAATAATAAGAAAAAATTAGACTCTATGATAATATTTTTTGTCACCTCTTCTTTTTTTCTCTGAAATGGAGAGGTAAGATCAGGACACCTCTCATCATTTCAAGATGAAAGCTGCAAGCATAAGCACTTAGTACTTCATTATTACTTAATGGAAACTACTACTTAATGAAAACTAAGATTCCAAGTCATAACAACAAAAAAGAAAATCCTAGAGTTGAGGGTTCAAAAAAAAGAAATTAATAAAAACAGACATCGCGGAAAGTATACTGTCAAGATGTTGCTCCTTGTTTAGTCAAAATGAAGGTAGACTTTTCACAGTACTCACACAAACAAAACACAGTCTGTGCTCCAAGAGAGTAAATATTGTCGTTCTTAATTTTTCGTCAAAAACTAATTGCTTAAATAAATAGGGAAACAAATACTCTTAAAATGTGGTTGTGGAATTTACTCTGTATCAGTTCTTTCCTTCTTTTCCATTTATTTAACAATTCCCTCTGAAACTAGCCCCGCTTTCCATTGTCTTTCTAAAGGCTCAGTGAAAACCTGTGTCACTGCCAACTGCTGCTGCACCTGATGTTTTATTTTTGCGGCTTTCTCCAAAAACTGAGACATGAGCTTGTTTATGAGGCAAGCTTTTGCTACTAACCTAATGCAAAATATCCAGTGGTGCCATTTAGTCAGCATAAGATTGATTCTTTAACCACTGCACATGGTTAAAATTTGCAGTGATGTTAACTGGGGTTTTATGTATATATTAACAGGAGGCTGGAGGCCTCATTGGATTCCTTTCTGATATATTCAAAATCACCATAGGTGTTATTTATACCACTTCTGTTCTTAGTGCATTTGCCAAGAAGGAAAAATCAGTCCAACACAGTTGTCATCTAAAAATAAACACCAATGAGATCTTCTTCCTGTGGGCTATAAGGTCATTCTGTAGCTCAGCATGGTTCATTGATCTCTTCTACCCCCTGTGCCTTTCCAGATTTATTGGAAATCTGTTCAAAGGAGAATATATCTTACCGCTTGCTACTCTAGGAACTGCTGCTAAATGCTGAGCAAAAGATTCTTTTCTATTCTCTTTATTCCTTGTCCTTAGAGACAGAACGGAGGAAAATCTTCCCAAGTCTCTCAGATATCAGCTGAAAAGAGATGAGCTGGGAATACAGGTTGAATACCTTCTGCTGCTCTTCCTTTGGACAAGTTCACTAAGTTCAGGAAATACCTTGGGAGCAATTCATGTCAGTGTGCATCTGTATTGCTTCTGTCATTAGCATGAAGAGCCTCAAAGTAATCTAAGTCAATGATCTGATTACTAATAAAGAGCAGCACTGGGTACAGGTCAGATGTGTGCTTTGTATTTCCCTTCCTTTTAATATTTCACAGTATTAAACAATACTGTGAAAGAGAAATCTTGTTACTAGCAAGAGATATATCTATATACCTGTATACTTCCCATCAACCTAATCTCATCATGCATTTCATGCAGTTCAAGCATTCATGTAAAACATATGTAACTCATTAAAAAAATGGAGTTTCATCCACATTCATGCAGGTTATGTCCCCTCTTCACAGTAAATCCTGAAACAAATGAGAAAATGCAAACACATGTGCTGGGAGTTTTACTAGGAGCTCAGCAGCTGGAATATAATCACTGAGGCTTGATTAATTTGTTGTCCTTTATCTTTTTTCTTTCTTTAAAATAAATGTTTTAGCAAGACTA
Source organism: Cyanoderma ruficeps (assembly GCA_008694505.1). Classification (NCBI taxonomy): domain Eukaryota; kingdom Metazoa; phylum Chordata; class Aves; order Passeriformes; family Timaliidae; genus Cyanoderma; species Cyanoderma ruficeps. The sequence continues at coordinate 4,980,718 of VZDJ01000141.1, forward strand.
ATGTATATGCATTCAAGTCAGCAGTATATGCTGGATTAATAAGTAGTTTATGAGCAGTAGGATCCTAGAGTCTGTCAAGCTCCACTGAAATGAAGGGCTCACCTTTGGGGTACCCCTAGAAAAGAGTGTGCAAAAAGGGAGAGAGGCTTAATGCATCAAGAAAAAGAAAGATGAAACACTTGAATTCCTTTGATTCCTGCTACAGAGGCACATCTGACAAAACAAATTTGTGTCAGGCTTTTTGCAAAGTGTTATCTTCTGCTTTCCCCTACTGCTGGGCCAGGCAGCTGCATGCCCCTTCCCCATCTGTGCCTCGTTCGTCTCTTCCCTCTCTTCTATATTCTTCTTCATCTTGAACATTCACCAGTTTTTGGCCTGATGTTTTTGTTTCCAAGCATATAATGGTGAAATAAAAAGACTTTGCTCTGAGTCCTAATAATTTAATACTCTTAATCACCCAGTAAATTTGAGTGGATACTCTCTTTAAACCATTATCTGATGTGTATAATATTAACAATATTTTTTTTTCTCTACTTCATCTTTCTTCTTCATCCCAAAGGTGGGGTGGCATTAAAGAGGAAAGAGAGTTCAGAAAAGGAATATTTCTCTTTGACTAGACATTAAAACACCTCTGCATCTATCAACCCCTCTCATTCTCCACACATCTCTGCCTTCATGACTCCTTTAGCCTCTACCCAGCAGATTCCTTTGTTCTTTTCCCTCAAACAAGCATGCAATGCATATTGTGAACCTTAACTAAATGAACAGAGTGGCATTTGCAAAGTGGTTTTAAGTTCAGGGGTGAAAGACATTGTTTCAGCCCAACAGAATGGCATACAAGAAACTCAGCTGTCATACTAGGCAGATGCTACTGCTATTGCTACTAGGCAGATGCTCTCTATGAATTTATCTTAAAAAATTCAAGGTCTTTTGCCTACTATCACTGCTGCATAAGCAAACAACCTGTAGTAACAGCTGCAATATCAATAATAAAATTTTACCAAAGGGAGAGAGTGATTCAACACAGAGCCCAGCCTGATGACAGCTATGACACCTGACCACTCCCTCAGTTTGAAACTGGCATTACCTGAACCTTCCTTCTGGGTCAGAACTGGAACCACCCCACTGCTCCCTCTGCCATGCTTACTCAAAGGGAAGGTAGCAGCTGGCACTCTTTAGTAGTCCTACGTGTCCTGTGCATATGTCCTACAGAGAATGGCGACTGACTATGGCCTGAAAAAAGTCACACCATTAGTGAGTGCTGCCGTGCCAGATGTGCTGGAACTTCAGTATGAACTGGAGTCCAAGGCAGCAAAATGTCATTGTTGATGCATTTTTCTCCATTCCTTTGGCAGCAAAATGCAGGCCACAGTTCATGTTCACCAGTTCATGTTCACCTAGAGGGGCTTTCAGTACACCTAGCACCAACTGGCCTAGGGATGGAATTACAGCCCCAGTATTTGCCAGAGACTGACCCAGATTGCACTGGAAAATAGAGAGGCTCCATGACACTTGCAATATATTGATGATGTCACCATGTGGGACAACACAACAGAGCAAGTTTTCAGAAAGGGGAGAAGATAGTCCAAATCTTCCCATAGGCCAGTTTTGCCATAAAGCAAAGTAAGGTCAAGGGACCTGTCTGGGAAATTCACTTTTTAGGAGCAAAAAGGCAAGATGGACATTGTCAGATTCCAATGGACGTGGTCAACAATATAGTGGCAATGTCCCCACCAACTAGCAAGAAGAAAGCACAGGAGGGTTTTTTTAGATACTGTGGGCTTTTGGGGATGCATATTCTAGATTATAGTCAGATTGTAAACCATCTCTATCAAATGACATAGAAGAAGAATGATTTCAAATGGGATCCTGTACAAGTTTTTGAAAAAAATTAAACAGGGCATTATTCATTCAGCAGCCCTTGGTCCAGTAAAGACATGATAAGATGTAAAAAATGTGTTTTACAGTACATAGAGTGAATAATGGTCCTTCCTGGAGACTCTGACAAAAAGTTGACTGGGAGACTCGATCCCCTGGGATCATCTGAATTGAGATTTCAACATGGTACAGCCGACTTACATTACTCAAACTCCTCCCAGCCCTCAGCTGAATGATGTGATTTAGAAACTGTACTCCCCAGTTCATTGTCCCCACTAAGACCCTCCAAACCATACCTCCACGCTCTCTTGTTTCCCCACTTTTCTCTGCCCCTCACTGCTATGGTGATATGGAGAGGGGAATTGGAGACACAAAGGGCAAAGATCAAGGGTTTAGATTAAAAAAAAAATACTGGAAATAGCAAAGAAATAAGAAAACAGACAGTAAAAATACAAATGACAGAGGGTACAAAAAATAAATTATTCACACCAAAAAGAAATCTCAATAGCAGACAGTACCAGAGAGTTCCCTCCACCACATTTACTCAACTAGAAGAGAAGGCCTTTCACTCAGCCATGGCAAAGATGTGAGGTGGTATAAAATAACCTCTGTGTCCTAGGCATGTCCCATCCCACCTACTGCATAAAATTAACCTTGTCCTGGCCAGAACCACGGCACTGAGGAACTACAGCCACTTCTGAACTTATTAATCAATTCACAAATGTAGGAACAAAATAACCCGAAAGTACTGTTTTTCTCAAAGGTGCATTATGTTTTCTGTCCTTACATATACAAATAACAATTAGACTCACATTTCTCAGGATTGTAGTTTTTCATTTAAAAATCATGTGCAAAAGAAAAAGGCCACCTACAAAAGATGCTGAGGATCTGTAACAATTTTACAGTTAATGCTTTTATCCAGACATGACTGAACTTCTTGCCCTCTCCAAGCTCTTCCCATCTGCTCAGCGAAACATAGGCTAAGAAAACATGTCACTGCTGTAAATTGATCTTGAACTTTCCTGCCTCACATTTATGTCTCCTAAAAAATCCTTAAAGCTGTAACTAGTGCAGTTATATACTCAGGTAAGAAACAACATTGAGTTAGGCAGCCAAAATCTGGGCATTTTCTCTTTAGTGTGAAACTGATGTCATTTCACTGAAGATAAAGGTATAAGTCCTGATTTATTCAGCCACCAGCATTTCTAATTTATGGCCTGAATAGATTGGCTCACATTCTCTTTGGGCTTAAGTAAATAAGTAACATATAATATCCTCCAAGCCAATGAAATTAGGACAGATCTAAGTGCTACACTTTGCTTCTAAGTAGAGAAAATACAAGTTTATTGTGCATGAGGGATCTTTTATTTTATCAAGATAGCTGAAAATATAAAGGGAACTAAATATACCCACACAAAAATTACCTCCAGAAGCACATTTAAATAAGACTTACAGAAGACCGTTAGAGGGGAAGAGAAAGAACAGAAAGTGTCTGCTCTGATTTACTGTAAATGTCTCCCTGGGTGATTTTGATGACTCAAGACCTGAGAAGCTTAGAAAAATATATATGACAGAGTCAGACACTGTTAACTCTATGAATACAAATATAAATATTGTATCCCTCACTAGAAAAGAAAATTATAGTATCTTGAGTTCTGAAAAAATAACAACAGCACCATAAGAATATTATATTTCATAAGCACTTGCAATTAAGAATAAAAAGGAGAAAAGAAAATGCCCTAAGTCTCTTTTTTTTAATAGACTTTATATTTATGAATAACAAAATTAACAGGCATGCCTTAGTTCAAATAGTACTGTGAATATTATTTATTTATCAGAAAAATGACTGAAATATTTTAACACAGCAAAAATTTCCACAGTACAGTTTGTTACTCCAGAAAAAGCAATGTCTTTAGCTGCTGTAATTGCTTTGGTATATTTGAATATCTCTCTACATATTAAAAAAAAAAAAAAAAGAGAGAGGGAAACAGTGCTATTTCTCTATTCTGTCCTCACTTCACATTTAAACCAGTCCATCTCTAGACACAAATATAGATCTTAAAGCCCATTTATGTGTTAAATATAAACAGTGGACAAAATTCTGATAGGTCCTAACAGCGATTAAATCTGCCTGATCCAAATCCCTTTGATGAATTTTGACCAAATCATTCTCATAAACATTCTTTTTTTAAGCTATTTGTACTCAGTTGGTTTTCTTTGGAGTTTTCTTTGCTTATTCTGCGTAAGGTGAAGTTTTCAGTTAAATCAAAAAGTAGATAGATAGAGATAGATAGATCCTTTTCCACAGATGAAGAGATTGCCTTTTATACACCACCAAGAAAAAAAAATTAGATTAACTATTTAGATTAAAAAATAGTTTAAAATCTGTGGGAGTGTTCTTCACCTAGCATCTAATATCCATAAGATCTTTGTTTTGCAGTCTTACCTTGCCTTGGTACTGATCGTCTAGTGATGATTTTCGGAAGGACTTTTGGACTGCCTGCTCAGTAGTAAATTAAAACTACTCAGGATAATTTTATGCCAAGGAAGCCAACTAGAATAAACCATATCTTTATATTTAATTCTTTTGACTGTCAAAACATGGAAGACCTCCTGACTAATGGATCAAAACCTGTGCTGACTCCTGAACTGTGTGTGAGATAGGTTTGAAACCAGTATGTCCTTTTTCATAGAAGATTGAGTTTTACTATTATGTTGGAGCCCTGTTTAGGTGTAGCTTTTCCCTCTTTCTTCTACAGTTTCCCCACCTCTGAGAAGAGGAACATGATGCCTGCTTCTCCTAACCCACACTTTGCAAACTCCAAAGGAAAACATTAGCTATGTCCCTTAATAAAGAGAATGAACTGTTAGAAGATACAATACAGACTTACTCCACTTGTAATCACTGTAAATCTCCCAATCTCCCAACATCCACAGAAAACCCTTTTGTCATAACTTTAAAATGAAAATATGCTGAGGGAACCATAGCATCGACTTTCAATAATGTCTATTAAATGCATATTCAATGCTTTTTGAGATATAATCCTAAGAAACTTAAGGTCAGAGTGCTGGAAGTTTTCTCATAGTTTTAAATGTTATTTTATTGTTAAAATTGAAATTGCTACATATTTAATGTTGCCTAATATACTGTATATACAAGCTTCAATTCAGCAACATGTTCTTCCACTGACTTGTATGGTGTCCTGTATAAGTTAAAAAAACTTAACAGGAGTTATCAAAGGCAACCATTTTGTAATCAGTGTCGTGGTCATGCAGGGCTATGTATTTCTTTTAAAGCTTCAATGTGCAACTTCTATTGTCTATAAAAGACAGCTACTAGCACTGTGTCATGTTATTTGGTTTGCCTTCTAATGAGTGGTATTTCAGTGCATGTTTGTGTTCTAGTGAACTGGAAAAAAGAGTTTTCTCAGAGAAATGGAAAATGTTCTGCAAGATAATGTTTGAGGCATTTTTCCACAAATTTTAGGAGACAAGGTTGATAATTAATGAGTGCCTTGAGTTGAGCAAAGAATAGGAGATTATGTGGAAGTTGAGAACTGCTTTAGTTCACAGTTAATTTCCTGACATTCAAATAATTTCCTATAATAAAGAAAGTATAACTTTTTATTATTATTATTATTTCTATCATTCCTTTCCACCCAGAATCTTTGGTCTGTAATTATAAAACTAACCAAACAAAAAATCCCCGTGTCTGTTTATTTTGTCTGAGTGTTTATAGTGTAAGGTCCTGATCTTACATGTGTGAATAATTTTAAGTGGATGAGCAGAATTAAAATGTTTGCAGAAGTATTTATAGGAATAAGGCTTAAATCCAGTTGGTACTCACTGCTTGTGCTGTTTTCTGACCCAGGACTTGCCTTTGTTGCTTCAGATCTCTTAGTTCTCAAGAAACCATTCTCAAGTTAGAGCATGTCTTTAATGTTGGTAGAGAGAAAGTGAAATTTTAGATCCTTAGAAAAGACAAGAGACCTGACATGTGCCATTAAGGACATTTTCTACCTTTATTAGTAAAGAAGGCAGGTAAAAATCTTAGGTAAGACTTCCATATCTACACAGACGCCGTGAAGAACAGGACTTCGTAGTTAGGTGCCAAGGAACAAAACTCCACGGGAATAAATTTTATAAGGTATTTAAATAAAGATTTTGGTCTCCTAATCTTCCAGAAATACTATGGAAACAGACATCTTAGACAGTCTTGAGTCTGAGATATGTATGGTGGAAGAAGAAAGGTGTTGCCAACCACGGTGGACTTTCACTTAAGTCAAACAGCTCCCTGTTCTTCCCCTTTCCTGGCATCCCAGTCTGCAGAAGACAGGGGAAAAGCCATAGTCTTGACACAGGGCACACTGAGGGTGAAATCCCTAAGAGAAGCTCTGTGACCTACCTTGTCTACTTCTTTAAGAAGGGCAAAGGGAAGAGCATGGAATATAGTGTGGGAAAAATGAGAGAGTGATAACAAATTTCCTGCCTGCAAAGAGGATAGATGCTCATTGAGCCTTTTGTCTATCTTTTAATTCCCAAGGTACTAGATGCATGTGGTGATGTGTTAATCTTGAGTATCTCTGGACCTTTCTTCCCATGCAAGCAGCAGGTAGGCAGATATCTGCACTGTGAGTTTACTGTGTGAGATGATTCTCTCACCACCCCCCAAACCTGATCAGCACTCTCTCTGATGGATGAAGCCTAGTGTGAGTATATTCAGGGATGCCTGCAGAGCTTCCCTTCCCCAGGAAAGCCAGGGCTACTCTGAGAACTTTGGATCATGGCAGTTTTTCAGATATTCTCACAGAAGGAAACGAACATATGACTAATAACAAATGGCCTTGTTAATAGCATAGTTCTGGCAAAGATGTCTGTGAGAAATATGGTACCAAAAGTTAAGTTGCCTTGAACTGTGCCAGGAAACAAGGATTCAGGGTGAAAAAAACATATTTTCAAATTGAGACACCGCCAGGTTATTTCTGACTCGACTATCTTCAGTCTGCTTCTTCAAAGACATCCATGTGGCTCCAAAGAAGCCTCTCCCCCCAAAAAATGACAATCTCATCCATTTTTCCTGATGTTTAAATATCCACCTTGCTTAAATTGGAAACAGACCTGAATACCAAGTCAGGTGTGGGCAGGGCTACCTAGAGTCTGAAGAGCAGCATCAGCATCCTTCAACATGGTGGATGATTCTGCACTGGGTCTGGCTGGGACGGAGATAACTTTTATTATAGCAGCCTGTATGGTGCTGTGTTTTAGGTTTGCAACTAGCACAGTGGTGATAATCCATCAGTGTTTTGGCTGCTACTGAGCAGTATATGTGCAGCATCAAGGCTTTCTATTTAACTCATTCTGCCCTCTGCAGAGGGTAGGCTGGGTCTTGGCAAGAATCTGGGAGGAAATACAGCTGACACAGCTGACCTTAACTGGCCAAAGTGGTAATTTATACCATGTAGTGACATACTCATCAATAAAACAGTGCTTGCAGACTTGTCTGAACATTGGTCTACTTTTGGGGTGGTGAGTGATTGCTTCTGCATCTCTTGCATGGGGTTTCTTCCCCTGCTCCTTAATTTATTAAAATTTCGCACAACCCCACAAGTTTTCTCTCTTTTGCTCTTATTTTCTCCTTATCTTTCTGTGGACAGGGAAATGGATGGGCCAAGCGGCTGTGTTGGTGCTTAGATACTGGCTAGGATCAAACAACCCACGACCCACGATCAAACAAAGGTCCCACCACCTTTGCTTACAGTCACAGTGTTTCTGGGCTGGTGTGACATATATTTTCTCTGCTTGCACTGTGCCATACCTCCAGTCGTGAATGGCATGCCAAAGCTCTGACTCAGAGATGGGCAAAGAGAAAGAAAAATTAATCCTCCAGGATCACTGGGAGAATGTGGCTAGGCGTAGTCTCAAGAATATTTTGTCAGATAAACATCTATTTGGCTTTTCTCCATCTTGTTGTTTATATGTCCTTACACACTGACTGTGAGTATCATTTCTGGGCTCTGAAGGTCAGTGAGGGATCTGTATTCTTATGTGATATCTGCTGCTAAGGCAAAAGAACACTGCTTTACACTACTGCAGCTCTTAACATCCATTTCACTGGAATAATTTGGATCAGTGGCCTTTCTCAGACACTGCATGCAATTTTTACTCTCTGGTTCAATCCACTTGTTTGTACTCTTACACCATCACTGCGTGCTGCTCAGCACAGCGCTGGCTAGGCTACTAAAACCCTAGAGTCAGCAGCTGTCAGTTTACTCTGTCAAGTTTTCCTTTTACCTCTTCTGACTGGTGCTGTGGAAGCAAATACTGCAGCCTCACTCCTCTTGCTTGCTAGGCAGATGTAGCCCTTCCTAGATTCCAGAGGATGAATTCATTACTAATATTTATCAGTCCTCAGCTATCTGATCTGCCTGTTACATATACTAATAGAATATGGCTTAGAGGTGACAGTCCCTATAGCACCATCACACTGTGGGTTTAGCTTCGAGGAAATGTAATTCTGCATCACACTAACAGAGCTGGACACTGCTTAAACCCTGTGACACTCATCAGAGAGAGCAAGATTGAGCTGTTCCACAGAAATTCCTTTCCTCTCTCTGGAAAAGAATTTAATCCTACAAAAAAAATTCACGTAACTATCACAGCATTTTATAACTTAGGTTTTACTGTACATTACTGGAGCTACTGACTGGCAGCAGTCTAATGGCACAGAACTGAATTAGGAAACAAACAGCTTTCAGTGCAGCTTTTCCCCTGGTTATGAAGGGCAGCATCACCAGTGGATGGTCGTGGATGGGTCCAAAGAGATGAAGGTGAGAGAGGTAATTACATATAACATCCTCCCACTCCAAACCTGCAGATTTCTATGGCATATGTGGCTATGGTTCTGAGCTTTGATGCAGAGGAAAATAACGTAGTTAAATGTATGTTGAAATGCAGCGGAGTACTACTATTTAAAAAGATACAAATAATTTTTGTAAATGGAAAAGTGAGGAGAGTGATGTTTTTTCCCTTATTTATTTTTAGTCCTTAACAATTTGCTCTCTCCTTTTAAGGAAATTCTTTGTCACTCCAAATGTCAAATCAATGTCACAGATGCATGGTTCTTTGTTTTCCCTGTAACAGTGAATATTGTTTTACAAGCAGATGCTGTATTTTAATAAAAAGGTATTTTGCACTAAATTTTAATATAATAGAAATGGACATATTGTTGCATGCTTTCAACTGTAATAAAATAGATTCATTATAGTACGAGAAGGATTTTGAGTTTGAAAATATGGTTTTTTTCAGAACATTTAATGGAAAGCAACATATCATTTCTCTATATAAATTGATAGAAAAGGGATGCAATCACCGTGAGAATGCACATCCATTAACAGGACCAGAAAAGGAAGGATTGTGATGAATATGTTCGTGATTTTCACATCTGGTAGATAAATTCTATCAACGAGAAATGAAAGCCATTTTCCCCCTTAAAAAAAATGAATACGAGTTTATGTGAACTCTATGGTAGGTCCTTGCAATCAAGGACTTCTCTCCCTAGCAATACCTCATAAAGTAACTGGGGTAATAAATACTCTCCTTGCTTACAACTAAATCTGATACAAACAAACACTAGAGACTAAGATGTGGCAAAAGTAAATTAACTGGGATAGACATGGAATAAAGGGATTGAGGGTTTTATAGCAAAAACAGAGATGGAGCTTCAGGAAGGCTGGGTTCTGTTCTTGATTTGTCTGCAGAGGGTATTCTTAGTCAGTATATTCTTAGTCAGATGATAAGGAAGCATTTCTAAGTGAAGATGCACACTTATTTAGCTGTCTCTGTTACTCTTATCTAAAGGTGATGTGGCATCATGTAGCTCAGGTCAGTCAAACTGAAACAAACGTTCTCAAAGGCAGTCTTCAGTGTGGTTACAGAGGGAAGGTGCAAAGACCACATTTACTAGATTACTTGTAAATTACTTTATTGATAGCTACCTTTTAGTTGTTGAGTTACTTTAATTTTGCCTAGTGATCCATTTTCTATAGTAAAGTTAATGAGAGATACAATGGCCTCTCCAATCATGATGGAAATGGAAACAATAGAAGTCATTGACAACAGATTCTGTGGATGCCACATATTTGCATGGATTCAGAGAGTAATGAAATACATTCACAGAAGACAAATCCATCAGGAGCTATCAAGGAGAAAGATTAGGCCCTGAGTTTAGAATTTCCTGCACCCTGCTAGAGCTGGGGCTTGCATTACTAAGAATTATTACACATTTATTCTTCCTCTGCTAGACATTGTTAGGAAATGGGTAGATGGATGTGGATTCAGCCTAATATGACCATTTTGATGATTTTAAGTACTGAATGACTTCCCATCATGCCAAAATAATTAACTACATATGTATTTTTGAATAGCAGTGAGAAAATAATCAGATTAACAATATAGTAAGCCAGTGGTTTTCTCTGACTTTCTTCTGTTTTCACACAAACCAGGTGGCTTGCTACTTCCCATTGGTATATCTTTCAAAGAAACTGTGATAACCTGATGGTCATATCAGTCTCATCATATAACATACAATGCAAGAAATAGACAAAATCTCCCTTTAAAAAGTGCAGCTATTGTAGAATGCTTCCTTTATTATTCTGAAAGAAGATATGGGAATGATTGTTCTCATTGCTTAGTTTTTTTTAGAAATAACTGTAAAAGCCAACTTCAGTAACATATTGTGCCAAATTGTAATTATCATGGGTGGGGTATAAAACCTCAGGTATATGGACACAGAAATAGATTTCCCATTTTAGAAAGTCCTGGGTATATAGCTTGTAGCAATTTCAAATGGCAAATAGATTTAGGGTTTTTTTTAATGTTATACTAAAAATCTTCTCTCTGCACAATTTTTCCTTTCCTCAAGACAGTTTTCTCCACTTTGATTTCAAACCCCAAACTTCTGACTCACTTAATGTTTACACAAATAATCCACACTTATAACCAGCATAGCAAAGACTGAAGAAGTGGCTGTCCACAGCTTTATCCAATACCAAAAGTTATTTCAATGAAAATGGAGTACAAAATTCATTCCCACACTTCACAACTAGGTCTTTCAGAGATTGCAGCTTTTGAACAAAAGTATTATAAAACACAGAAGGAATCCCTTGAGTTTTGATATTTGAGGAAATTGTCTCTCATATAAGAGAAATTCTCATCTCTACCAAAGGATTGAAATCGTTCCCCACATTTCTCTGTAAGTTTATAACTGTTTATAACATTCCATTTAAGTAACACATAAAGCCAAATGCATATAAAATTCACTGCAAGTTCCTGAATCCCATAGTCTGGCAGAGATGAAGCTGCCATCGTGCCAGCTTCAGGTCCAGCCAGCAGCCAGACCGAGCCATGCATGTGTCCTTGATAGGCATGCACTCACATGTGTGCTCTTCCACAATACATATGTACACACATGACTGGCCACACAAATTAGCAAAGACAGAAGCACTCACACAAATATAGGTAGCACAGACAGCCTTTGTGTTTCCACCTCCAACAGCTCAGGATGAGGGTCTGTTAGTCGGCAATTTATCCATATAGCATGGATCCCTTCTTTAGATACCCAGCCTACACAAACCAGGGAATCCAGGCCCTGGATTTCCTGCTTTCCCAGATTCTTTATGCACATAGACACAAGATGCTGACCAGCCTGACCCCCAATATTTTGCACTCTCCCCTGTTGCTAGCTTAGTCACCTGTATCCTCTCAGACCACCCAGGTCTCTATAGTTGCCCCAAGCTGCTGTTGCACTCAGCAGTTAGTGCAGGTAGATGTTAGTGAACACAAGAACCACTCCAGCCTCTCAAGTTGCTGGCACAGGAGATATGTGGTCCCTCTGGCCTGCACTCCCCAGTTCTGTTTGTTGACATTCAGGTCTCCATGTACATATATGCATGTTGAAAATAAAGTCTTACCCAGAAAGACAGTAAAAAATGGAACTTGATGTGAGTACAGCACAGATCAAGGCGATCAGACATAGTGAATGGCCAATGAAACGTTGACCAGCAACCTAATGATAGGTACCTGGCCCTTTTTATCTCTTTATCTCTGTTTTCCCATTCTTGTTACATCATGAGCTACCCGGAACCCTCCCTTGTCTTTCCTTTGGTTTGTCCTTTAATTATCTCATGATAGCCTTTTACAATCCAAATGCTCCCCCCTGCATCCCATGCCAAATCCCCTACCTCTATGGGCAGTATCCACTGTCAATCTGTAAGGAGGCCGGAGACTATCCCCTGTTGACTGATGGATCTCAGTCACTGCCTAAGGGACTGACACTCTCCTGAGATGCCTTGTGAGGGTCTGACCTGGACGAGTTCATCCTCCTGCTTTCTTTTGTGCCTCTGGTCTTCTAAAAGTGCATGGAGATGACCTTATCTTCATAAAACCTACCACTGTTCAAATCCATCTGAAGTAGCTTCTGTCTGTTCCTTTTGTAGGTGTATTGTGACAATACAGTGTCACAGGACAGGTTGGGTGGGGACAAAGGCACATTTGCAAGCCCTGTGGGATCATATTTCAGTCAGCTGATGCTTTTTGAGCAATCTATATTCAGAGAGGAACCAGAAGTAACATTGTTCTGCTTACTTATCCATGTCATCTTTCTTGCACCTAAACTTTGTAATTCCTGTTCCTGAATTTAGTGGGGATGTTGGTTATATGGAATGAAGTCATACCCTTTGAGAGTCTCAAAACAGAGATCGCTTCTTCTCCTCAATTAAGTTGTTTAATCTTCTTTTTGCAGGTCTTACTCTTAGCTGAAATTAAAGGAAGAATAATACAGGAGGATACGGTCACCTGGGGCATGTCACCATTGTGTCTCTGCCTCTTCTCATGTAAGAGTAGTTGCAGGGAAATGGAAACAATTTATAGCATTTTAAGGCAGCTATCTGAACCAGACCAGACTAATTACAGACTGAAATGGCCAATATCTCTCCACTGATAAAGGCAATCTAGGGTGACAAACTCAGATATAAACACTGTAGGCATCATTTAATCTGATGAATCTCACCTTAGACTCAATAGTTAGATGTGTAATACAAAAGAACTGGACGCTGCTACACAAAAATCAAAATCACCTGCCTTTCAGCATGTGTAATATATAATATAACATGAGAACTCATGATCCAGAAGATAAAACACATCTATATATTTCCTTTATGAAATTAAAGGACCAGTAAGATCAACAGGTGTTTAATTTAAACATGTTTGCATTACTTTTAGAGCAGCAAGATCCTAAGCCAGAAAACCACAATCCTGAATTTCCAAGGGGAAAAGTTTGAGTTTTTTGAAAGTTGATAATTTTTTTCTTCTAGTTTTTAGAGGATTCATTAATTTAAAAGGATGAAGATAAGCTCAGAACAAAACATAATAAAATATTAGCTTGTTAGAGGTAAAAAAAACCCACAAGTTTTTTCCGGAATAGTATTCGTAGCCACTAAGCTACTAACTCATGTCTTGCTTCTATCACACAACAAGTCAGGCCTGGCCTGATAAAGGCAAAGTTTGGAGGAGTTAGGCTAAGGGCGATGTGTGACTTAAGCAAGGGTGAAAATTTTGGAGCTGTGCTCATAAATTCATGTTCAGCATTATTTCAGGTACTTCCTTTATTTGATATGGTCATTGAACTGCAGCTTACTTAAAGGCAATTTTTTTTTGGTGCTATGTTAGCAGTGGCTTCATGCACAATTTTTTTTTTTTTTGTTTTGTTTTGTTTCTGTCCTTGGTATGCCTTACAAATTTTGCTCCATATTACAGTTCTTGTCACAGTTCCTGTAAGACTGATTTGGCAGCTGCCAAGATGCAGTCAGAGGTGAGCTCCATGATAGGAAAGTACTTAAGCCCAGGTGACAGGTTGCACAGCAGCAGCAGCATGACATTTTATCTGAGATCCAGACAATGCAGGCAGTAGCACATTGCATTTGATACACACAAGGGACAGCTGTGGTAAGTGTGCAGTGTGCAAGTAAGTGCTTTGAAAGATTATGGCAGGTAAAATCTGAATTTTATTAAGAAATGAGGGAGAAAAAAAGAAACAAATGGAAATTAAACAAATGGATTCTATACGTTAAGATTAATGTCATCCTACATTAAATAAGTTACATGCATACTGTAATGAACAGCATTTAAAAATATTTTCCACATAAGAAGTCTAGACTTTGGAAAGGCTTGATTCTCCCTGCCTGACATGCATTAAATATGACCTTGTTCTATAAGAGTACCACTGTCAGTGCCACTGACATGAATAAAACTGGCAGTGGTAGGTTCATGTCTGACAGAAGCAAAACCAGGTATCAGTCATCCATTTAGGTTTAAGTTTCCCTTCAGACATATTAATTTCTGTGTTTCTCATTATCCTCAGCAGAAAAATAAAAAACCGAATATTGAGCCTTGCTGAGATCCATCTGGAAAGTTAGAAGTCATGTATTCAAGAGCATGTACTGCAACCTCAAATTGATTTATCATTGAATTTTATTTTAAAACACATTGAAAGGAAGAAAATGAAGGCTAGAATGGTTCATTGAGATCCACCACTGGCAACTATCTTTCTACTTTTGTTGATCTTTTTACAGATCAATCCTAATGTTGTCAGTGAGTGGTTACAAACCACAGAAGAGCCAGCAGTGGAGGTATATTGGCTTTTTGCAGCACCAATATCTCCCACAGCTGGCAGGATTTTGGACAAAAATATTTCTGGAATGCACATGGAGAGAAAGCAAAGAGATATATGTGCTATGAGGCTTTTATTTTTCTTCACAGTTATCTGGATTCATGAAATTTATTCTAAGCACAGCTGTTAGGTTTTTTCAGCTGTAGAGAAAAAAATACAGAGGAAAAATTTCCTTTTGGCATATTTTCCTCTTCTATCTGTGTTCTGTAAGGTTTTTCATTTGATTATATTGTGGGCAAGATCCTTAATAAACGCAAATCAATAAAGATTAACTTAAAATAGGTACAATTATGCTGATTAATAATTAAAGCTTTTAAAATTTGGAAATTTGGATCTGGTGACATAGCCAGAAACACTTTTTTAAAATTCTTTTAAATTACCAGTAAGTAAAAAGACATGTGACTGCAGGGTAAGGAGGTGACATTTATCTACATAATATCCTTTGTTCTATGTTTCTTTAGAGATTGCATAGGTTTCTTTTTTTTCAGCCAGAGAACTAGTAGGCAGTAAATGCCAATCCTTTGTTTTCCTGCCCAGTCACTCATTCCTTCAGGAGGACATCTCCAGAGCCCTCCTGCCCTAGTCTGGAGCATGACAACTTCCCTGCTCTGCTTTACAGGTACAGTTAGCCCATCATGTAAAAAATGTGATAGAGTAGTTTTGAAGGAAAGAACTATGTACATCACCAGCAAGAGATGCATAATAATGCTGCAGGTTCCCAGGAAACTCCATCCTGTAAATTCTCACCGCCACGAATGATCAGGTACATCATCAGGTCCAAAGTAAAGAAAAAGGAAATAAGGGAAAACAGCTTTCTGTAGGACAAAGGCTTAGATAATTAGTTTTGCTTATCTCTTTTGGCTCTCAGAAGATATTCCATTGAAGTAAAATTTATGGAGAATTTCTAGTTAACTGCTCTGGCAGAGGGAGTTGATTATAGCAAATATGCCCAAGGCACCCTCCTAAAAGAGGCTGGGTTCTTTAACTGCTCCAGACAAGTACAAGTCTTATTCTCTGGAATTTTGCACTATTGCTAACACCAGATTATACTTTGGTAAGGAATAGGTGTTTGCTATTTATTGCCTTGCAGTTGCTTTTTTTAAGTGCAATTTACTAGAATTAGGAAGAGAGAAAATGTTTGCTTGCAGGATCGATGGAAAGTGAAAATAGAAAGCAAGAAAGTGAGAAGAACAAAATTTAAAACTTTAGCAGGAGAAAATCCTTGAAAGCAGTGCAGCTACAACAGTGAAATCAGCTAAATATAAATATAAATATAAATATAAATATAAATATATTTAAATATATATAAAGAGCTATCTAATTAAGAAACAAATGCAGACAGCAGGCAAAGTCATAAGTAATGAAATCGGTAAAGCTTGGACACTGTTGAGAAGCACCAAAGGAAAAAAGGCAGAACCTGGGATATATTAAAGTAGAAGAAATTTTAGTATCAATATACTAGGAGAAAAATATCTTGTAATATTTCTTATGAAGTGAAAATGTCATTTTTTAACAATAATGCAAAAAGAACTATTTAAAAAGTGTTTTTTTTGAGTCTTGTAGTGTAATAACACAAAATATTTTAAATTTCAACAGTAACTCAGGAAAATATTTAATAGCACCTTGTAAAGTGAGATATTTCAAAGAAGTAGGATTAATAACTTTAATCTAAAGCTATTAAAAGAGCTGAGTAAGTGTTTTTATGCACCAATAATGTTGATTTTCAATAAGTCCTGGACATGAGAGAAGTTCCAGAGAACTGGAAGACTGCTAGTGTTTTATCAATATTTTAAAACAGAATGACCACATATTTTAGGCTTGAAATATATTACACAAAAATATGAAAGTGATAATCTAGGACTTGAATGATTGCATTAGCCCTCTTTAATTCTTTTTTAATGCCGATCAACATGGGGTTATAGAAAACATATTGTATGAGCTATTTTTTTATGTCATTATTACTTTAACCATAGCTGCTAAAAATAATGATTTTCCAGTGTACTTTGAAATAAAAAGGCTCATCTTTGATTTTAGAAAAAAAAAAAAAGATAGAACAAAAAAAGCAAACCTAAAACAAACCAGAACATTATATATTACTTTAAACTGACTCTAGCAAACTCGGTGTTTAAGAGGATGTTTTTACTGATGGTGTCCTACAGACAATCAGTTCCTGCCCCACATATGCTTGAATATCTGTAGTACTGATTGACACTAAGTAGAAATTTGGGTAAATAAATAAATAAAAAAAAATTATGCAACATCAAGACCAAACAAAAGACTCCATCTTTTTTGTCCTTACTTCTAACTATAAATTATCATCAGACAGTGGACATGCTATTCACATTTCTTTGTTTTGATTTCAGGTACCTGAAAATGAAACACTTTAATAAGGTTTTGATTTTAGTATTATTATGTCTCCCAAAATCTCATGAGTTGTTTTAGGCACAGAAGATAATTTTTATATACCCCAAGCTCACAGTTCAGTTGGGTCCATGTTTCTACTACCTTAGTAGATTAAAACTCCCAACACTGAATAGACATTAAAATATTAAGTTCATTTGAAAATTAAAAAAATAGACTTTGCAAAAAATACTATTGTATTAATCCTGGAGAAAAAAAAATAAAGCTTAGGTTATTTTTAAAGTGTATTTTTCCTACTATAATTATTTCAATTTTAGGAGTACTTAGAAGTTTTATCTAGGGATCAGACTTCATTACTTCGTGAATTTCAAAAACATTCAGGACAATAAAAACAAATTACTTGATTTTAATGACTTAAAAATTTAGATGGCTGATCTAAGCTATTTTACCTAGGGCTCTTCCTCAATGAATTTGGACAAAGCACTCTTTGTGTTAAAGACATCTGTGGGTGGGGAGAGGGCACACAAAGAAAGCCAGGTGACCTGCACTGGGAAAAAAAAATATGACTGACAGACAAGCGTTTTAATTTTGTTATGTGCTCCAGAGAAGATGATATCCTGACCTCATCACTAAGGTGCAGATTGCAGCTTCATCTCTGCCACTGCTGCTGTGCTGTGTGCTGTATTTCAGTAATTGTTTCATTACTGATACAAAGCCAAAGGTAGGTCTCTTGCTGCATATTATCATGAATATCATGGTGATTATCTCACAGCTCATAAACAAAATGCCATGATTCTTTAGATAAAAGTGCACTATCTCATTTTTCTATCGAATTTCAGATCACAGGAAAGATTACACTGCTGACATACTTCTTTATTTATTAATCATTTGTAGGACAGCATCCTATGACAACAACCCTGGGCTGATATTGGCGACACAAATACAAAATAAAAACTGTCATTTCTCAGTTCTGAAGCTTTTCACAGTCCACACTTTCAGAGAAATTGGTTGCCTTCCAAAGCTAGTCCTTCCCAAGTAATTAAATACTCTACAACCACATCCCTTTGTATTGCTGTTGAAAGCTCTTGGTCCACTCTTTCAAATGCATTTTAAATGTTCTTTTAAAGACTGGAACTTTGATGGCTTTGGTCTAAAACTCTTGACTCATTGAAAAGAATCTTTTTTTGAGGGGCACAGAGAGTTCTGACCTATGAAAGGTCTATTAGTTCAGATTTTTATCTTGAATGAAGTGCAGCAAGCTTTACAAACTTCAAAATAGATATAACTTAAAATATGGGACACCTGTGATCACAGTACAGACAAACACAGGGGTTGAATTTAGGGATTAGGCTCACTGGCATATTGCTTAACCATGAAAAGAAGATATTTTTTTCATAGATTCTTAGACAATAAATTCCACATTATTTAAATAGTTGGACTCATTCTACATGGGTGTAAGAGTTCAGTATTCTGTATTTTATTTTTTGTTACGCTACTTGGATGAGCAGGAAAAAAGTGAAAAAATAGGAAATTAGGACGATTCTTCATATATTAATAGAAAGTTTTTTCCCATTTCTTTTTCTGTCACATCATCTAACAGCTGAAACAACTTTTCCTTCCATAATTAAGGTCACACACACACTTTTTAAAAGCTTGTTTGCACCCTTCTTCATTTCAATCTTTCATCTTTCATTTTTTTGGCTAAGCATTGCACAGATCTTTTCAGGTGAAATCTTGCAATGTTTCAAGTAATAACATCAATGTTTCCATTTCTCTGCTAAATATGCCTCTTACAGTCATTACAGCCCTATTGCTTTGAGCTTATAGACACTTCATAAATACAGGAGTGCATACAGGTGTCATAAATTTCCATCTTATTGCAGATGCTTATATTAGACTTGTTCATCTTATTTCTGAATGTCTGTCATGATATCCTAATTTTTCTGAGGTGGTCTCCAACTCTGACCATCACTAGCCATTATTATCACCATTTTTTCTATAGCGTAGCTATTGTTTTATAAATTAAGTTACAAGTTTTTTAAGACCAATCCTTCGGACACTTCAAGAGTAGTCACCTTTCAGCTTCCTAGTCTGACTTTCAGCATATGCTCTCCTTTCTTTAGTAGTTCTTTACCCGTCAAAATTCTGAAAATTATGTCCATTTTGTCCAGCTAAACTAGAAGTTTCCAGGTAATGCAACATCTTTCTTTTATTTTTCTTTTTCTTTTTAATTGCAGCACTTAAAAATCAGATTTGTATTTTCCTTGACCAAAAAAAACATACTAAAGATTTCATGTAGTTTGCTACAGTTTATCTTTGATAGTCTCATTTGAAATTTCATTATATTTTCAATTTAACTCCATATTCCTTCATTTGTGCTTTAAATTTAGTTCAGTCTTGCACTCTATTAAAAACCTGGCCTGACCATGCACACACTGTTAGAAAATTAACAAACTGATTTAAAACACATAAAGCCTTGTATTAGATTTGTATTTCTTATAATATATAGTTATGGAATTAAAATAGATTTTTTGGGGATGTGGGGTAGTTCATGTTTTGCTTTTCCCAATTTGATGAAGTTCTTTGTACCATTCCTGAACATTTTTCCTTCCTGTGTTCATCCGATATTATGTGTGAAAATTTATTGAAAAGTATGTAGCTAAATAGAGACCTTTTCCTTTTTGTTTTTTTTTTTTTTAATCTCTTTTGTCATAGCAGAGTGGCTGTGTTTCTTCTGTCCTCGTCTGCCAGGTTCCCCATTCCCATTCATGTGCTCTGCCAATCAAATTATTCTTTTTTTCCCTTCTCTCTATTAGAATTGAAAGTCTCTGTTTCAATTTGACAGGGAGCAGAAACACTTTTATGTCTGTTAGAATAGGGATAAGTTGCTTAGAAAGTCAGCACTTTCAGTTTTCTTCCATATAAGAGGCCTATCTTTGTTTCCCTTTTTCCCTGGTGTTTCTTTAAAGTGTTCATCTTTAGATTAGCATTGCAGAAGACATGTTTTTGAAATGCTTATAAAAGGTCCAGGTAACTGTGGTTTCTGTCCTCAATGAATATAAGGAGTCATGATTACCTGATGAAAAAGTTGCTTGCAGAAGAACAGGGATAGAAAGTGTTCTCTGGATTAAATATATAGCACAGAAGTAAAGATTTGGAAAAAAATTACCTTAATTTTTTGAAACAGGGAATTAACTCCTAACCTATGGAGTTTGTGCCAAGAGGGGTTTTCCTATTACTCTCAATCAGTACACAGGACATTTGTCCACTTAACCACAGGAGAAAATAACACCAGCAATTAGATGACATACATGTTGAAACTCTTCAGAAGGCAGGCACTAACAAAGATATTTTATATGACTCCATAGCAGACTGGATATCCCATGCTTAATAATAGAAATGTATCTTCATTGAGGCAGGGAAGTGGATCATTCAGAAGTGACATAGGGAAAGAAAGTTGCAAAGAGGAAATTAGTCACTATTTTAAAATAAGAAGAAATAATTTTACATCTTGAGTATTTTTAGTACTAATTTGCTTTATAAAATTGAGTATTTTTAAAGTTGTCAGACCTCCTGAGCTCTATAGAGTACTCTCTGCTCTATAGATGGACCTTTTGGCATTTTCAGTTTGCCCTGTCCTCATCAAGCTCCTGCTGCTATTGCTTTTCTTATATTTCTTCAGTTACATTACAGGTCCATACTGCACACTGTAGTCATTGAAGTAAATTTAAATCTGCTAAGAAGTGGCTCCCAATACAGTTAATATAATCCACTTGCTATGCTTTTAAGATGTTCACTGAAATACTTCATTTATGTTATGCCTATGTATGGCGGCTAGACCATACCTAGGCATAACATAAATTAAATATATGTAATATGTAATATGAAAATATCTGTAATATTTCTGCTCTGCATAGAAGCAAACAAAGGTTGTAAATTCATTTTTCACGTGCGAAAAACCAAATCCCACTAAGTTTGCTTTAATCAAAACATGATCACTGGCTCCAACATACAGGCAAAAGATGATATGAGTTTAAAAAAATTGTCTGAACACCTGGCATCAACATTTAAGGAGATGTATATATATTTATCTTTAAATATGCAACAGGCATAAATAATATGCCAGTGCCTGGATCCTCTAGTGCAAAGATGCAGGTTTACCGTCCTTCAATCAGGTCAAAAAGTAGCTAAAATCAATGACTTGTTCTATGAAGAAAGAAGAAAAGACATTTTGGCTGTAGAATTTCTGAGTTCAGACAGGATAACTAAATTCAGCTCAGTGTGGGTAAAAAGAGGGGCTAACTTTAACTTGGTGTTTGATTAAAAAAACAAAATTAATGAAAACACTTAGAGGAGTCTTTCAGTTTTCTGATAACACCTGCCTATTTTATTGCCTTGTTCAAAATGAACAGACAGCTGTTCAGCCACTTTACTTGGATCTTCCCTTGGAATAGCTACCAATAGAGCACTGAGAGACAAATCACTGCTCTCACTCAGCTAGCTGTGCATAGGTAAAGGGAATGGTGAATGTGGGGGGAAACAGCTGTCCTTAGGTACAGCTGGGATGGGGCAATCTGGTCTGGTGAAAGGAGTTCCTGCCTGTTGCGGTGTGTGGTATTACCCTCGGCACGGCCAGCCCCGACACCGCAGCAATTCTTGGGGTTCGGCAACCGGGAAGCGTCAGCAAGACGATGGCAAGAGGAGAAAGGAGGATCACTCCAGAGGCTTAGAGTGAAACCGGGTTTATTGGGATCAGCACAGACCCCTCACCTCGTGACCCGTGCCTCAAGAGTGACCCCAAGCACGAGGAGAGAGAGGGTTTTGTTACAGAAGGTGGGATCTCAGGGAGGGTAGGAACAGAGCCAGTGGGGTACAACATGGAGTGGTTGTTAATATAACATACACTGACATACATGGAGATAGGAAGGGAAAGGTTCCAACCCAGCCAGTCACCAAAGGTCCCTCTCCGAAGCTTCTGGACTTGGGGAACAGATCTTGGGGTGACTGACAGGGCGGGAAAGGCTCTTGACACCTGATGGACAGGCAGCCAAGGTGGGAAAAGCAAACCAATCAGGAGCTGTATCTGGGGAAGGCTGTGGGGAAAAGTAGTAACTTAGGGTTACAAAGAGAAACGGGGGTACAGCAAACTGACCAAAGAAAAGCCATTTTGTGCAACCCTAGACTTACAGCAAACTTATTGTACAGAACACACTACCACACCTGCCCATGGCAGAGGGGTTGGAACTAGAAGATGCTTAAGACCCCTTCCAACCCGAACCGTTCTATGATACTATAATCCTATGTAAAATTTGTAAAAGGTTTTCAATGTGACCTAGAGCAGTTCTTTGGGAGCATCCACAAATGACACTGTTTTATAACCATGTCTTCTAGAAGTAAGAGACAGGATTGGTGTTTAATAAAAATTGTGTCCTCCTTGTACTGAAGTAGGGATGGATGATTCTCTTCCGTGTTATTTTTTTTATGTGAAAATTTGGAATATATGAAAATCCCTAAAAATGAAAACTACAGCTTTTTTTAGCTAGTTTGAATTAGTGAAGCTGACTATACATGAAAGAAAACAATGCAGTTTAAAGGTCAGTCTGTGTCAGGGTGCCTTCAGGTTTTTCTCTGGATACACAGAACATTATGTTTGGTTTTAATTTTTTTTTCTTTTGTGTTTACTGGAAAATCCACTTTGCATTCTGTTTCCTTTGTACAAAATGTTTCAGTAATCTTCTCATACTTCTCTGTATATTTCTGTCTCACAGTTGGATCTCCCTTTTTAGTTCATTTATAGCCAAAAGTTTCTTCAGGATATTAGTGAAAGACTGTAAAACTTAGTGGAAAACATTCTTTGCCACTGTATCTTCAAAGGATCATTTTATTAAAATCCTGTGTCCATTAAATTTCTTATACCTACCATGTCAGCATATTTTACCAGTAATTGAAAGTAGTAAGGCAAATATGAAAATTCACACCTTTAGGCCGTCTAATATAGATTTCTCTTAACATGACTAACAGAGTTGACAGTATCCATACTTACTCTGTGAATAAATATCAATTACAATGGCTGTATTCCTACCTAAATGTCAGAAATATATTTTATATATGCAGATGTATATACATATACAGAGATATATTTAAAAATATAAATAATTGAAGTATTTAATTTGGAACTTCTCCTGTGTGCAAGCTACTTTACACAGTATACATTTTTTTCCAGGTTACATATTTACCCAGTCATCAGAGAGACTGAAATGTAGGTAAACAATGTAGAACGTGTTTTGAAAACTAAGTTATTTATGGCAGTGGAATAATTTACCAAGCCATTGTAGTTCTAGCATAAAGTATGTATATCATCAGCTGTGACAACACAGAATTTACAAGACAATATGCAATATATATATTTCTGTACATGCAATATACTTCGTTGAATGAGCGGTTAAATATCAAGAAATCTGTTCACTTGCAATTAAAATTTGGAAAAGCACCATAAAATGAAACATATTATTTAGTGAGTAAAGAAAATTGCCTGGAAAAGCAAAAAGTTAAACTCTGGTTTTGAAATCATTGGGTCATTTTTGGATGAACATTAAACATCTGATTCAGTATGGGATAAATCTTTATTAACACTGAGGTCAATGAGGATTACTCTCTGGTCCTTTGTCCTTATCTTCTGGCAGTGTTGTCTTCTGAAATAGTATTGGAACTGATACACAGCCTCAGAGCCAGCTCTGAGTCGGCACATTTGTCTTTGTATATGAAATACTTTCTGATATCAATACATATATTTAATCTCTTTCAGAATATAGAAATCTTTACAATATATTCAAATCTACAGATTTTTATTAGATTAACATACTCTAGTCTGTATTTTCTAGGGCATGTCGTTTGCTTAGGTATTAATAGTTTTGAAATAACCAAAGCATTACTGTATCACAAAGTCCACAAGAAAATGAATGCAAATCTTGATTGTCTATGCAAACACTAATCTCTCATTCTGTTTTTGCATTTGAATTGAGAAGTGTAGGTTTGCTTTTGAATTGAAATGCTATTGATGTCAGCATGTGCTTATCAGCTCAGGGTAGAGAAGTTGCCTCTGCTCCTATGCTCTTGCAATTTGCAAAGAGGTTGTTGTCTTAAATGTTGGGGTTTTTCCTAGAAAAAAAAACAGCTCATTAGAACTCATTACCAGTCAGCAGCTGTCACAGAGCATGGATTTCAAACTTGTGGCAATACATCTCTTCACAAGAGCTTTCTCCAAAAAATGGCGACACAGTTTATATTGTCATTAACCTCAAATGACATTATATGGGGCTGCATTTACACCTTTTGCTCTGCTTAAGAACATTTCAGAATTCAGTAGTTTAAACTTGTGTTATGGCATTTATTCCTTTTAACACATAATTTCTGCCCCTGTAAACTAAAAAATGAGATGAAAAGCAAAATATTTCATCACCAACTTCTCTCACAAAAACAGGAGGAGAATATTTAATTTTGTTCTCCGGACAATCTTTTTTTGCAAAGTAAGAGGGATTCAAGGGAATTCATTCCTTCAATCAATGAAAGAAGTGAAGTTAAGCTAGAGAAGGTTGACCAGAAATCTCCCATCTGTATCATCAGACACTGAAAGGTTAATGTGTTGTATTGAAGAAAAAAGATGTCTAGGGAATATTAGCAATGCAGCTTCAGAGTTAGTGACATTAATTTAACATTTCTGAGCAAGTGTATTCCAAAGGTCTTACTTCTGAAAAGGACTTTAGAGCATTTACATTAAAATTGAAAAAAATAGGATTTTTATTTGCAGACCTAGAAACAATATAAAATGATCTTATTATCTGAACATTTCTTTCATCTCTTAAAAAATATGAAATTAAGGATTCTACACAGTGTTGCAGGTCTAAGTGTAAAAACCACAGCAACTACCCGCTGTGTCATATCAAATATTTTGCATCCTTAAGCAGAAACTTAAGTGAGAGACCAGTGACCAGCATTTTCCTGTTGACAGTGCACTTATTAAAATCTGAAGGAGCAAGGATGCTTACAGCAGGCTATAGGTTCAATAAGAAAAAGAGTTTGCAGTTTCCTGAATAGTTTAAGTCAGATATTTTCTGAAGAGAGGAGACAGAAATAGCCTGATTTATAACATCTTATGATGCTGATGACACTTTTCTGCATTTCTTTATCCGTGACGTTATTCTTTGTTTTGGTGGGGTTTTTGTTTGTTTACAAAGTTGTTTTACAGTGCTGTTTTCGGTTTCTGCTTGATACAAAGCAGATAGGTGTGCCAAATTACTGTCTTCTAAAGGAGAAAGGTGATCTGTTCTTTTGTTGACTATTTTGACTTTTAAACAAATGTTTTCTCATTTTACCATCTGCCACTTGCAGAATATTTAAAGTGTGTAAATAAAGAATTCTATTAAAATTTCATACAAAGGAAAAATCCCAACAACTATTATGTGTGACTGCCAAAACTTAGGATAAAAGAAAATAGTATGAAACGTTAAAGAAAGGTGTGTTATTAAAGCACTTTTTAGTCTGAATAAACATATTTGGATATTTTAAGGAAAAAAGAGTGTTACCTACTTTGACAATTGAGACCTGCCCTTGGGTTAGAAAAAACCAAAACCAAAATTCCCCCTGGAGTTCCTTTAATTTGCCTGAACAGCTTATTTTTTAAACTAATAAAAACCATGACTCAAATAAAATATGTATGAAAGCAATCACATTAAGTTCCTAAAACTTGTGATGCATGCCTGTCATATTAACCTGATCATACTAACAGCAAGGGTGATTTATGCTTAAGTAAGGTTACATACAGGAATATGTACAGGAATACCTGCTTTTCATCTCTTTTTCTCTATGATCCTGTGCTAGGACACGTGATGGATCCCATACCAACCATGCACACCCAGAGGCTTTAGTCTCAAGTGGATTTCCAGAGCAGATTTCCACTGGGCTGCTCGTGACAGCCTTGCAGCTGGAATGAATTGCCACCACCCGTGGAGATATGCTGCCTTCCTGAGCTGCACCTGTAGAAGCCAAGCACTGCAGGGTGAAACCTGAATTGCTGATATTTTGCTTGGGGAATCAGCATGGTGGAATGATTCATACTAGCTTGTAATGGTTTGGTACATTTCCACTAGTCACTGTAGACTTTGTATCTGAAGGAAAGATCAGGACATCTGCAAAAGGTGATTCAGCTCCCTTGTGGATGGTTCCCGACACAACTAGATAAGAAGACTGCCCCTGAACACCAGCATACTTAAAGTGAAGATAAGGATCATGGGAATATGCCACCGTTGTCTTATTTCCTACATTTTCAAAGAAACTAATGAATCACATCAGCTTATATGAAGATTTTTGTCCTGTGGAAGGTGTTAGGAATGCTCTAAGTACATTGGCCAGACAGAGGGCTTAGGCAGACAGACATCTAGCTTTTGAATCCTTGCCAAACTATATAAGACAACTTGTAACCATGAATATTAAGTCTAAGCCATAAGCTGAGATAGGCAGAGTGTATTGACCTCTGCCAATATGCATTTATGTCATTTCTAGGAACTCTAAAAGTAAAAATAATGACATCTGCAGAGTACAAGTCATTCCACAATGAAGTGACCTTTAGATCACAACTTAGGCATGTTAAGTCCTTTCCTGATACCTCAATTTATGTCAAATGCCAAAGATCACAAAGGCAATCCATGTCAGAGAAAGGATTTGACCCAGTGCCTCAACTCCTGAGCTAATATTTAAAATACTCTACAAATCAGTCTATCTTTTTGACAGTTCACTATGTGAGAAAGTAATTTACTTCTAGGCAAAACATGTTCCAGATGGTTTGCATTTGTAACCATGCTTGAGGAAGAATTATGAGAGCACTTGTTTGGCTCCCACGTAAGAATTAACGATGAAATACTTCCCATTTATGAGTGTCTGGACCTAGTATTTATATACAATTTTCACCTTCTAGAGTCAGATTCATACTTATTTTTGCCCCAGCTGCCCCTGATGGAAATCATGTTGCTTAGGCATGGACACGAAAGATTTTTTCCTCATAACAAAGATACCTGAAACTTAATTTCTTTAAGGCCAGAAGTTTGCTACTGCTAATATATGAAGCAATTTCCTGCTGAATTTTCAAAAATGTGGGAATGTTCTCAGATTTGTGCGAATAAACTTAAAACACTGAATTGAAAAGAAGGGGGAATGTAAACAAAGGGAAAACCAGATTTTTTTTAACATCTCCTTCAAAGCAGATGGTGTATACCTAACTAAAACAATGCAACTGACCTCAGCAGAGGCTGGAAAATGTTGGGGATAGGAGCTCACAAATAATTTGTTTCTTGCACTCTCTGCCTTTAATATTGTGGCTGTTACTGTTCCTTATCTCATTACTATTTTCAGTAATTTGTTCTTATCTCAGCCCGTAATCTTTACCTTTTTTGCCTCCAATTTTCCTCTCCAGCCTGCAACAGGGAGAGGGAAGGGCAAGGGGAGAGAGAAGTGAGCAAGCAGCACATGGTTTGGAGTTTTTCAGTGGGAACACTAAATTGGGGAATGGCATTCCAAAAGCATGACTTTGAAAAAATGAATTTAATGTGATTTAAAATTTAATAAGAATATATTAATTATAATCTAAAGGTGTGATAATACTTTTTTGTGATAATTTTGGTTTGGATTTAGTTTTTATTAAGTATTATTCAACAGTTTTACATTGGGTAAATAAAGTATATCTTTCTCAGCTTTATCACAATTTATGATTTCTTTATAGAGATTATACAATTTGTGAATCCTTTTTCAAAAAGCTAACCACAGATCTCTAACGGGACCTCTGATAGGGTAAGAAGGGTAGTGTTTACTTTGATCTATAGACAGCTGTGAAAGGTAATGAAATTTTGGGAGCCAAAGGAATAAGAATAATATTTTTTACAATAAGATAATCTATTTGGCCACAGTGAAGGACAGAAAATTTCAGACTGATAAGGAAAAAAAAATATTTTTCTAAAAAAAATACCAAAAATTCATTGCAACAAAATGTTATTCTCTGAATTTTCGAAAAATATGAAACTTCTTAAATGAAATATACTGTATTGTATCAGAAAAGAAAGCCAACCAAATCAGGAAGCAAAAATGAAACTAATTTTTTTATTAAAAAATAAATCTTTCATTAAATGTATTTAAAAAACAGAAGTTAAAATTGCTAATAAAACTGGTGCTGTTTTTCTCTAAAGCAGCTTTCTCTAAAATTCATTCATGTTCCTACTCCTATTCAAACAATGAGTAAATTGCCTCACAAAATACATAAATAACATCCCTTATTACACTGCCCCGGTTCTGATTGAAATCTCTGACTGCTTTGGCATCCTGCAGTAATGTCTCTCTCCTATCACTTATGACTGAAACTGTTAGAGAAAAGGTTACATATTGCAAAGTTTTTCCAATGTCTCTCTGTGGAAGTAAATTTTAATTTTTAAATATAGAGTAGTTGAAAGCTATATGACTAAACAAAGGAGTGTGCACGGCATGTGATGCAGGAAATTAGCCCTGTATGAGAAAAAAAGTAAACAACATTTACAGAGTATTAAACTAAAGTTCATTAAAATAAATTCCTTAAAGAAAACTTTTTGCAAACTATTAATAAAGATCAAGAAATTATGATTTATGCTAATAAAATTAAATGCTTGATTTATTTTTCAGGCTATCTTAAGGCACTAGACACCAGCTTATCATGGTGTTCTTGATACAATATTTCACTGGGTGGGATGAATTTTCAAAGTGCTGTTACAGGTAAGTATTTTCTTATTCTGTGCAATACATTTACAATTAAAGATTGTAAACTACTTGTGTGCATTCTCAAGCTTTGGCAAAATACCAACTTGACTATGGAATTGAGCTTATTTGAGTAGAGAAAGTAGCAATATATCTGCAGTTTTCACACTGCTGTTCATGCCTTTTTATATGAAGCTCCAGCTGCCTCAATGGGAAAATAAGGGCTGTAATTCATTGTAAGTGGAAAAAACATCAGACACACTTCTACTTATTGAGAAGTGTGTTTTATAACATTTGGATCCTCTTCTGCTGCACCTATTCCTTTGTCTTTGCAGAAACCTCATAGCATGTCCTGATTTTTAAAATTTATTTAAATTCCTGCCAAATAGCCCAGAGCCCATTGGAGCCTTGAAGATATCTATGGCACATCCTTCAAGTGATAAGCTGAAATCTTTAATTATTTCTGACTTGGGTGTATTTTCTATTAAATTAGCTTGAATAAAATTTTGCTATTTGTTTACTTTTTTTAAGTGAAACTTTTCATATCATGGTCCCAGAACCTGGCACATGGGAAAAAAAATCATATGACACCAGCTGAAAAGATAAACATTATGCTATTTTAAAACAAATAGTCACAACTACCTCTGCCACCATGCCACTCCTTCCCTCCCAAAAAACAACAAAGAAAATCCCCCAAACCAACAAAAAACCACCACAACCTCTCAGAGAGAAAACAGGGAATGGCTTAAGTAAGATTTTTTGAAAAATATTTTATTTGGGAACAACCTACAATTTATGTAGTGCTCTTTATTGGGAGATCTCAACCTTTCTTGGAAATATCTGTTTTAGAACAAAGGAACTAAGGCATAATAATATGACCTTATTGCCTAGGGTCAAAAGTCCTGTTCAGCAGGACATTGTAACTTAAATCCTTTTCAAAGACAAATCATTGACTAAGACCTGCAGAATCCAGGATTAACCTATGTGATCTTTTTGTTTGTGAGGCAGAAAGTGTTAGTGGCTAGAATCAAATATCAGTTTCAGCTTTTCTAACAGTTGTTAAAGAAAGAGGAATTTTTAAAAATGTGTTTTAAGTCTAGTGGGTTAACTGCATTCTGTACTTCAAAACAGTTCCTTCTGACAACTTGGACTATTAGTTTTGAAATACTGCTGTTGAGGGACTTCTCACACAAGAAATGGTACAAGTAAATTGAAGATAATCTTGTACCTTTATGGCATACAATATTCAGGTCCTAAGTCTTTACCTAGCCTTAGTCTTGAATTTACAAGTCTCTGGTTTCTTAAAGATTATTTCAGATGAAAAGTATTCAGTAGTATGGGTTTTTTATTACTTTTTGCTGAACTTAAGCTTCTCTGTGTGAGGAATAGGATGGTGAAGCTGGCTTCTAATCCAAGCTCCAAATGGTGTAGGCAGCAATGTTTTTTAAGCACTTGCAATGGTATGTTAAATGTTGGTGATGACTTCATGATGGTAAAGTATTGTCCAAGATAGTTGCTTACTAGTCACATGTGCATCCAATACTTTGTTGTGAAATTTCTTACAAGCATTGGAGGTTCTTTTTAGTTCAAAAAAACTCTTTATTTTGTTTCTGAAAGAAAAGTAGAAAATTAAGGATAGAACTGTTTTTTGGATTCAGAAAATGGGGTGTTGTGTCTCTATTTGATTCAGTTTTTATCACAGACATATTTAAATTGTGTGGTCAGGATAAAGATTAAACCTCTTTATTTTAAAATCCTTTTTATTTGTGTTCTGCAACTTTATACTCCTTCTCAAGACCTTCATTTTGCCACCTTCTACTTCATCTAGTTAGAAGTTTGGATTTAGCAAAAAGAGAACAATCAATAAATTAATAGGAAAATAAATATGACACATATTATGTTGTTGCATAATGAAATCAGAGCCTTGAATAAACATTGTGAAAAAAGAAATGTTGTCTAGATTCAGTTTACGATTTCAACGGATAATTTTGTACATTATAGCTTGAGGACAAAGGAGTTCAAATAATAATTGAGGAAATTTGACAAGGTCAAACAGAATGTAGGAACCTACAAACCCAGCTGTTAACAGTGAAATGCCTGGCTATTCATTTTCCAGGCAAACTGATGGAATTAAGATGTAGATTAAAGTCATTTTAGCTCAATTGCTTTCAATAGAATTGCACTGATCATCACCACAGGGAACTTCACATGACTGAGGACTGAGTATTCCCATTCTCTGCTCTTGTTCCTCTTCAAGTCAGTGGATCTTTAACCTATGAAGTCCTTTGTTGCAAGATAAATATGTGATATTAATCAATGGGATTTGCATCAGAGAGGTGCATTACATGATTTGTTTATGCAAATAGCACAAGAAGCGAACAATCCAAGGGCAAACAGTAAGTGATGTCTGATTGGAGCTATTTAGACCGACATGAAATGCTGTTTAATAAAATAATGCTGTGTGACTTTTAGCACTAGATTAATCAAAAAGGTTAATGTGTCATTTAAGCAGAAAAAAACAACAAATAGCATTTATATTTACTGTTTATGGATAGAAATAATATTTCTGTCGGTATACTTCAAAACAAAATTGCAAATAATTGTCTACGATCTTTTGAAAATGGTCAGATACCTAGCAAATGTGTTCAGATAAATGTGTACCATTCCGTAACAAGAAGCTACTGTCACTAAAGGGCAGTGAAAATCTTCACATGAAGAATGAATTATTTCAATGATTTCATATGGAAATGAAGACATGAGCAAAGTGAAAATTTAATAATTCACTGACCAATAAATATAATCCTGAGGTAAAGGCCTGATTTTCTTGAAATGTGCCAGATATTTTTTCAGACTGATTTTCTTGAAGTGTGCCAGATAACTTTTCCTGTCTTAGCAGAGAGAGCATGGAAGTTTTACCTCTTCAGTGTCCTTCTCATTTACTCTGAGATCTCTTCTGCCAGACCCCTGAACAGACATTTCCTTTGTCATTTTTACGTGTATCTTTGTATTCAGTCAGATGAGGTTTAAACAGACAGAATGATTTAAATCTTATTTAAGTGTTATCATCAATAATAACTTACATAATGCACTAGTCTTTTTCTTGAGGTTTTGATTGTTATATTAACTTCTTTCTTGTTCAATGCAATAATTATCTAGTCCAGGACCTGAAACACTGTCTTCTAGTTTAAGTGACCAGTCACATAGAAGTGTAATTACAAGAAAAATTGTCCTGTTTTTTGCCATGGCATACGGTTATTTCATTCCAGAAACAGAAAATTGCCCATTCGCTGCTCCTCGCTGATTCCATCTTGCACAGATTTTGCATCCCTTCAGCTAGCAAAGCTCAAGCATTCCTTTGCATCCCTAACTCCGAAACAATGATCAATAAGATTTATAACTGTGTAAATAAGATACTTCAAGAAATTTGTTTCATTTTCACACTCAAAGAGAATTGTTGCTATACAATGGCTTCTTCCTCAGATTTGCCAAGTGTTTTGTTTCCCAAGAAAAAACAGCTATCCATTCCTCTGCTTCTAAGCTCCTTACAATCACTGGCATTCTGCTAATTGCTGTTTGTAGGACTCTTCTACCGTAGAATAGTAGCAGTGGAGAAAATAGTAACTTGTGCCTCTGCTCATAGAAATTACTTGGCCAAAATAAACTCTGAAGAAATAGTGGTGTTGAAAAAAATCATTATTAACACAGCAATGTTTATTTCCTCAGTTTCAATGACTCAGTCTCACTGCTTTACATTGCTTGATGATGCGAACCAGTTGCAGTTTAAATCAAGTCAATTGCAACTATTTTGCCTCAAGGAACTCTACAATGGAGAGCATTCTGTGGAAACTTATCCATTGGTCATAATGAAGAAATACAACTATTTAGTAACATAAGCTCTTTCATCTTGAAATACATCTATATGTTGTCAAATTATTTGTCCTGTAGTCAACACCAGACTTTTTACAAGTGTCACAACTTGGAAAGTGTAGGAACTCATCCTGATGAGAAGCTTTGATAGAACTGTTCCCAGATATCTATATCAGTTTCCCACTGATGGCAAATTATCACCTCCATAGTACAGTCAGCATAGGATGGAAAGGGTGTTTGCACTTTAGGTGCTCTGAATTGGAACAGCTAAAGTAGGGACTGATGTCTTCTTTCCTGTAAGATGCTACCCCGAAGCAAAATTGAATGTAGTGCTATGTGTTGCCATCAGTTACTGAAGAAACATTCTTCATATCCCCAAACTTGTACTGCAGGGGAACAAACACTCTCAGATGGCTTAAATGTCTGATTTGTCTACCTTGGGATTTGCAGTGCATTGCTGCAAGGCACTGAGACTGGTGTTCTTTAGAACCCAATGAAATGATCACTCAGATTCAGTAAGATGCTGCTTAAAATACCATTCATTGGAGCTAACCCTGTAGGGAAAAAGAGAATAATATAGATAATCTTGCATGCCTTCAGATGTAGGGAACAGTTGTATATCATTCGAAAGACCTCTAGTCAGCGAACAGCACATAATGCAGATCCCATCTGTTTGATGGCATTTTGGTCTTTAGAGCTCTTATAGGATATTCTTAGAAAAGAACAATCCTATTAATCATTTCTAGTGTCAAACAAAAGGATGTTCATATGAGAACAGGCTGCTTCACTCTGAGATAAATACAAGCACACACAGGTGGTGTTATTGCTGATGCAAATGGCAGCTGCCTACAGGCTCCTTCATTACCAGTACCAGCTATGTGTACCCTGCAGCCGGGGGATGTGCACAGCTCAACACAGTGCTGAAGGAAAGCATCAGGATGCAACTTTGCACAGCACAGGCCTGCACCTTCTCCAGCAAACTCTTACATGGAGCATTAATTCTTTGGTGGATGATGGTCCTCCTGATAGAATCGCTACTGGTTT
The DNA here is from genome assembly GCA_008694505.1 of Cyanoderma ruficeps. NCBI lineage: Eukaryota > Metazoa > Chordata > Aves > Passeriformes > Timaliidae > Cyanoderma > Cyanoderma ruficeps. The sequence continues at coordinate 5,014,361 of VZDJ01000141.1, forward strand.
ACCTGAAACACTTCTGCCATTAGCTCCTGTGCTTGCCATTCATGACATGAATTTTTCAAATGCTCAGATGACAGATAATACTCTGTGCCTGCACCTCAATCTGTTCAACCAATTTTTCAGCATATTCCAGCTGTATTTCGCTATGAAGATAACATCCTCCACCAATGAATGTTTATGGCAATTAACTGAGCTGAAAACTGAACCATGGGCAGACTTTAGCCATCCTTTCTGCCAACTCCTGTAAAATTCCTACAGATAATGGTTCTGTCTGCCATATGCACATGACTAAAACATGCCTCTTCCCTGACCTCCATTAATCTCAGCTCTAATAACTCTAATAACTGCCCAGTACTCTGCAGGTCAAAGTCTCGTAACTGTTCCATATTCATTATGGTAGCCAGGTAAGTATTTTCATTTGAACACAATTCTTTGGCAACAACCTAATTTTATTAAGTATTGTGATAAAATTTGCCCTTCTTATTGTATCAGACAGTCTATATTTCTTGTCATCACAGTGTGTTATTGGGATGACAGCAGTTTTAAATCTAATTCCTCTAGAACATTTACAGGTAAACATATTGTTACTTCAAGTTCATTTTATCTTGGTTCTTCCCTTCCCACCTTTAGAATACTTTAGTATTCTCCTTGTTCTAATAAACTTCTAGTTTATCTCTATGAAAAGAGGTACCAATACAGTATATTGCAATACATTTCATCTTGGATGTCTGTACGTGACACTGCAAGATTTGTTGCATAATTCTCTAGTCTTATTGCTTATGCAACCTTGCATCTTTGCTCTTTACAACCCACTTATGAACTGAATGAGTTTCCATTGAAGTCCCTGAAGACACTAAATTTGAAAAAACCTCAACCTAAGGTTCATATCGGATCTCAAACTTGACAGTTTCTGTTTAGTAAAGACCTGAAGCAGCAATTTTAAATGGTTTAATTTGCATTTCATGGCATCTTATTAGTAATAAACACCTTTCAGATATATATAGCTAATATATGTTAGGGAGGTTTTGCACATATATGTTTTGTAAAGCTTTCTACATTGTGAGTTTATTTTTTCAACATTTGTGTTGTTATAATTTCATAAATTATTCCAGTCATTCTTCACAATCTCACATATGCAACTCTTGATGGTCTGAAGACTTAATAAAATTAGAGAATCATGGAAGGCTTTGGATTGGGAGTGACCTTTTAAATTTTTTTCTAAGAGAGTTCCATGGACAGGGGCACCTTCCACTAAACAAGGTTGCTGAAAGCTCCAGCTACACTAAGTTTAAACCTTTCTAGGAATGGGATATCCACAGCTTCTTTGGGCAATCTCTCCCAGTGCCTCACTACTCTCTCAATCAATTGGGCTGCAAGGGTAGATTGCCTGGTCATTGCTAATTTTTCATTTACCAATAATTCCCAAATACTTCTTTCAATCTATTCATCTCCAGCCTGTATTATACTTATACGGACTGTAAAGAACTGTAGAATTTTCTGTTTTCTCCTGCTGTTTTTGGAACTGTTGCAAACCTTTTGTTGATGTAAAGCTCAATGATTTGCCTAAGTTTGATGAAAGTCCCAGTGTAAGTTCAAAAAAGAGTTCAATTTTTGTTTCAGTAAACAACCATATGAAAAATTACTTCATGTGTTTGAGGAGAAGATGTTCATTCTGATAAGAATATATCTTAGAGTTTCAGATATAAAATAAACATACTTCCAAAACCAGAAAGAATAATGGATTTATAATGGCTTAAGTGGACAGATTATTCCCTTTTTAATAAATGTGTCCAGAAAGTAACTCTAGCAAAATTGCAATGGCAGCTGACCCCAAACCTTCGAGAACCTACTGAACTGCAGATTATGTCTTATTTCTGGCATGTGTTTCAGTTAAAGCAGTGTGAGTTAGAAGGCATTCATCTGACCATGACAGTAATTGAGCATTCTGGGGAAGCAGAATCATCTTGTTTTGATACTATTTCTTTCAGAATGAGAGTGAAAAGAATAACCTTGCATGTCCCTACATGAAACTGTGCTTTCCAGATGAACAGGATTTGAATTTTATTGTCTCAGGAAAATGAATACTGGAGTTAACACTTACAGTCCTTTAGCTGACTACCAAAATGACTAAATCATTGTGAAGATAAAAGTTGCTCACTAAAATAAGTTTCCACATTTTCAAGTCTTAGTTTTCCCAATGCAACTCATGTAAGATACTCTGCATGTTTGCTATTCACAAGTATTTAAGAGAAATATAAATCAGAACTAGCTAGAATTAATTTGTCTCAGCTTTTAGATCTGCTTCTACTAAAATATCTTCAACTGAAGCAAAAATCTAAACTATCAGAAATACTGCAATTGCATAATTTAATATTCTTTGTTCATTTCATTATCACTGAAGATTCTGGTACAGTCCTAGTATTCTTAACTAATTATGGTGACTGCCTCTCTGTTTTTAATTGCTAAATGAAGAAACTCCACTCACTAAATAGAAAATTCCAGGATTTGGAAGGAAGGAAGGAAGGAAGGAAG
>VZDJ01000141.1:5016907-5047936 GCA_008694505.1 Cyanoderma ruficeps
GAAGGAAGGAAGGAAGGAAGGAAAGAATGTCAGGTCTTAGTTTTTCTCCAGAATAGGGTTGGATTTTTTTAATAGAAACAAATTATATTTGCATTGCATTGGGCTAAAGATTTTTCTGCATTCTGAGGAATAATAAAATATATTAGATGTTATCTTCATGGCGACTTTAACTCAAGTCACAGACATGTATTTTTATTAGCAGCAATTTTCCTAACCACAATAAATCCTGACTGATCTGGGTTTACCTTCCTAACTAATTAACCTCTTTATGTATTTGCCAAAACTGTGGAAGAAACCTATAACAGTTGTTTTTAATTATGTATGCAGTGAACAAGAATTATCCTTATTTCTTTTCCACTGTAAGGAAGCATTTGCTTTCTTAAGAGCAGTTTAAATAATCATATTGATAAAGTGCCCAAGACACCCTTTAAAATTAGCAGTCAACCTATCTGAATAGGTTTCTTTCTTGAAGATAATAACCACTGTCACCTTTATGATGAGATTTGTGAGGACATAGATGTCTTCTTGTCCTAACTAAATAAAAATAGAGCCTTATAACCAACTAAAGAATTCTTCTGAAAGGATTACCCGAGATAAATTAAAAAATGTTTCAAAATATCTGATACCTCTATTAAGTTAACAATTTACTACTTACTAATTTAGTTCCTACTAATGGGATTATTATGGTCTCCATTTTTTGTAAGTTTTCTCTGAAAGTCTTTTTTCCAACTTTTATATTTTTTGTAATGCAAATGTTTTAATTACAATCTATTATTATTTTAGATTTAAATTTTTTCCTTTGTATTTAAAGCAGATTAATTTTATTATTTCCCCATAAAGTCTTTTTCTATGTTTTTGACTTTGGTTTTGTTCAGATAGTATTCTTCCTTGATTTTAAGTATTGGAGCAATAATAGTACCACCTCTCGCTTTTCAAATGATTGTTAGTTGCAACAGCTTAAACAACGTAATATATCCTGGGCTGATTTTAAAAATCTCTTTGAAATCCTTCTTTCCTAAAATTCTTAAAATATCTAACCAAACAAAACAAATTATTTTTTAAAAATGCTACTGCAGGCCTTTTATGATCTCACTGCTGTTAGTTCCTATTAGATTTTACAGAAAATAGCTACCTTCTTAACTTACTCTTTGCTATTATGATTTTAAAAAAATTAGCGTTTTCCTTTTATGAATGCATAGATGTATAGAAAGTTCATATTTAGCAATTAAATTGTTGGCTTTTCCATAACATTTAACCAATTGATTCTAATCATTATTGTTATTATCTTTCTTCCAGGTCTTAATTTTCTTTTTTTTCAGATAAGTAGTTGAACTGAAAAATCAATTATTCATAGACCCTGAGTCCAGATAGATTAGATGTACTTCATTTCCCTTGTCTAAAAAATCACTTATCAAAGAAGATATCAAATTAATCAGGCATGAACTACCTTTGTTAAATGTGTGTTGTATTTCATTCCATTTTCCAAGTTTTTCCATTTATTTGATTATATTTTCCTTCAAAAGTCTGTCCAGAGCTCTCAATACCAGTGATTCATATGACATTGAGTTTGCACTTATTTAGATTGCAATTTTCTTTCCTTTTAAAAGCAGACACTGTATTTTCCCATCTGTTATATGTTAACACCTTCACTGGCTTCCTTAGGATGAGTTGGCAATTTCACAAACGACATGTTCCTGCATAATATGATAGAGAACACTGGTTCCTTTGACTGAGATATCTTATAAGATTTTACGACCTACTTTTTTAAAATAATTATTTTTTAACACAAGCTTGCATTCTGATGTTTCAATTACCTTCTTCCCCACTAACCACACTGTTTTTCTCTCACTCTTAATATCTTCTCCGTGGTTACAAACAAATAGAATATTCATTTATTTTTTATGATGCCCATAAATTAATTTTAATCTCAGTCCTTTCTTGCTCCATCACTATATTAGACGTCACTAAACAGAATTTACTGGGCTGTAAGGAAGACCTGACATAATCTAATTAATAACCATGGCCAAAAAAATAGAAGTAGGCTAATAAAATATTTTGGTAGAGTAAATATAAGAGATATGATCAGTATTAAAAAAAAAAAAATCCAAAACATATCATGGCAAAAGGACAAATGAGCATGAATCAATTTTTCAGAAACTTATGATAAATTTACTAACTTTCAAAGTGACATTCTGAAGCAATTTACTGTTAGAAATGTGAAAGCAGGGATCAAACTAGAGTTTAGTATCTGATCAAATGTAGGCTAATATCAATACTGATGTATGAGCAAATCAGCCTGTACCACTTCTGCTGAAGGAGATACACATCCTATCATGAAATGTAACTCATCCCAAAGTAGGCCAACTAGGTCTAGGCGTTCTAAAAGTATTTATTCCCTTTCATCAGCTGTAATGGAAGCACACTGTAAGTAGCACCTCCCTATGTTAAGCAAGTTGAAGCTACATCAGGCGGCTATAATTGGATCTTTATTTGCAAGTCTCATATGCATTTTTTATTTATTCATAAGACATAGTATTAACTGGGAATTCCACTACAAGCTATTCTGTTAATATTCTTATTCTTATAATAGTCTTATTCGATAATATTCCAAATGGATAAACAGGAAGGTGATTGGCACAAATCAAAAAGTTTTGATTTTTCCCTGTTTGCTTAGGTAAAAGAAATGCCAGTCATCCTGCATCTTTTTTTATTTTTTCATTCTATGTCTAGACTCATGGTGTGCATTCAATATTATAACTGGTGGAGATATGCAGATATTTATACTAAAGCTGTAACATTCAGAACATTATTTTTAAAAAAAATTACTTTCAGAACTGTGGATCAAATATAGAGAGCTGAAATAGGAGAAAAATGGGAACAGATTCAGGGTTATCACTAACTTATTAAACTTCAGGGAAAATTTTGTTTAGTTAATTTCCCATAGTCTTTGCTTATTACATCCAGAAAATAAGTTCTTGGTACTTGTTACTGTGAACAACCAAGCTACAGAAAAAAATCCAAACAGTTTTAACTTCCCATTTTTCCCAGTTCTGTGAATAATTGCCCAAATACCCTCTCTTAGTGTTACTTTCCCAGATGAGCTGTATTTATTTTACATATGTCTTTTTACATGTGTAGCCAAGTTTTGATTGGATACTTACCTTGTTGTCCAGTCATTACTGGGTGTGCATTGCCACACACTGAGGTGAGATATTTCTGCTTTGTATTCTAGTTTGAGCAAGGTGGGGACTTGGTGGTGACCCATAAAATACTGGCTCACCATTCATCAAAATTTTACATTATTTATACATTTTAATAAACAAATGTATCAGCATTCATTGGTTACAGATTACATAATGGGGTTTTTTTTTGTTAGTACTCAAGCCCCTATTTACTAGTTATATCACTTGCTTCTCATGCTAATTAGATTGCATGTGGACCTCTTCCCTCCATTTGATTCTGGAGTCTGTTTTGAGTAGGTGATCAGTAAGTAAGTGGTCACAATCCCCCACTGTCAAAGTTGTCTTTCCCCCAATTACTGCTTACTGACTTCACTCCTGGTAACTATAATCCAGACAGCCTACTCATCTTTGGATTGTCTTCGCTTTTCCTTAAAACATTAGCTAACCATACGATGTTCACAATGAAATTGTTTAATCATTACCATCCAGCAATAGTTACTGATTAACAATTAAAAAAAAAAAAACCTGCTAAGTTTGATTCAAATCTTTGAGGGCTAAAATTTTGAATGACTCAATGTCAACACGATAGCTTCTGTTATTCTGTACCAAGAAACTTTATTAAAAGTATATGTGCAGGAAGATAAGAGCTGCCCATGCACCAACTCTCTTTAAACAGAAGAGGGACTAAAGCTATCATTAAAAATGCTTAATTTCAGCAGCTATTTCGTAGCTTTCCTCAAAATATGTCACCATCTAGAAATACAGAATTTATGGAAAGATTTGGCCACATGTCTGTGATTTTATTTTAAGAGAATTGCCTACACTTTAAAACTGAAGGAAAAATTTGCACCAACCCTTTCTGTTTCTTGGTACCCATTATTAACAAAAATACTTATTGATTCCATTTTGGTGGTGCACAATTCTGAACTGCAAGAGAATTGCCATTCAACATGCTGAAAGTGATAGAGAAAAAGGATTTGGGTATTTTCCACACAACACCCACTGTCGTTTTTCAAGCTCCTTTTATTCACTAATATCTTTGTCAGAGCTTAATATTAAAGAACTTTAGATGTGTTTCAGGTAACACATGCTCTTAGGTCTTGTTTATTCTTGCCATTTAATTTTGGTTTTTGCTGTAATAAAATAAAATTTGTAGTTATTTTTAAACTTTGATATTTTAATTTAGTAGAGTAAAACAACCTATCTCCTTTGAAGGTACTGTTTACAGATTATGCTAAATTTAATAGAAAAATATGTGCTGCTTCTAACATAACTTACAGTTTGTGTTTTTGTAAGGTTGCACAGGTGTTTAACACCTTAATATGCAGTATATGACGTGCAATTCATAGAATGATAGATTTTTTTTAAAAAAATACTATCAAGGTAATGATCTAAATGAAAAAAAACGTGTTTTTATCATTATATTGAAGACAACTACTGAATTAATAGGGAATTTTTTTTAATCTAGTAGTTAATAGAATATTTTGTCTTTGTGAAAAAAAAATAGAACATTAGCTTAAAATTATCTAATTGTACAAACACTTTTATCCACCTGCTGAACTAAAGCCCTAGAGCAGTAAATCAGTTTCTTAGTCTGGATTTAGCAATGGCCCATGTTAAAGGATGCATTATGAAAATAAGGTTTAAAATTGTACCATTTTGACCAAAAAAAATCACTTTTAAAATATGAGTCTTCCATGCCCTTGTTTACTATTGAGATGATCACTTGAAAGGATCAGGTTTTTTTTATTATTACTTGATGGTCCATCAAGAAGTTTTATAAAACAGCTATGATTAACAGCAGAAGTTAGAAATTTCTGCAAAAGAAAGAAAGGCAAAATACGACAACACTGGCCAAAACTCTTTGTGAGCAGCATCCTGAGTATGAAGGTAGGTAGGTATCTTTCTTTTCACTGGAGCTCTTTTTCATGAGATTTGCAAACAAAACTTCCAAAATCTGGATCTCACTGCCCAGGGAGGCTCTCTGTTGGCGCTGGTCATTTACGAGAGTTATAGAATGGATAAAAGCCTTAGAGGCTAGATAATTCCTAACCTACAAGTACTTTGATAGGCTCTAGTTATTACCCGAAGAAATGCAAAGCAAATGCGTTCCTCATGTTCATTCTTTATCCACTACAAATGATAACTTACAATAATGGTACAGACTTGTGCAACCCACTTTGTTACTTTCAAGGTGGTAAATTAATAGAGATCATTTGAAATTATCGTTGTACATGTGGACATGAATTCAGCTTGCTTAAATTTTGGCCTCCAGTTGTACGGTTCTAAAGGCATCTGCTGAAAAATAGGATAGGACAAAATTAATAGAAAATCTACATTTAGTAGGTTCCCTTCTCTGCTTAATTTTAGCTTAAGAACTAATAAATGTTGCTTTTCCTGGTAGAAATTACTTACAAAGTTAAAAGGTCATGCTGTTGCTGCCACAGACAGGAATACTGGTTAGAGGACCTGAAGGAAGGAGGAAGCTCTGCAGGAATTTAGGGTAACTACTGGAAGTCTAGTCTGGTGCACACTATGAAACACAGAGTTCATTAATGCTAGGGAGGTCCAAAGAAAGGTGAAATAGGCAGAGAAGACTTTCTTCTACATGGACTCAGTCTGGCATAGTAATATCAGGAGGCACTGCTAGTACACAGAAGTGATTTGTTGTGATAGAGCATAAGCTCAAATGAATCTAAAAGTATGAGAAAAGACAGATAAGATGGGCAGAATAAAAGAGACATACAAGAGCAAAAGAAAAGGAAAGTGTGTCCAGAAATCACAAAATTTGAGGGAAATATTTTGTAACATTTCCTTTGGACCTTATTTGTTTCAAAACAAAAATAATGTTACATCCATTCTCAAAAGTGAAACTACAAAAAACATGGAGAAAGCAATAAAAAAATACATGCAAAGATATCAAATTGCAGAGGAGGAATTAAAAGAGTGAAGTCCAAGTGGAAGCATTTCATATATCTGGATGAATCCAAACTAGTGCAGTAAAAACCTGAAAACTGATAGATAAACTCTGAACAACATATTTACTGACACTAAAAATGAGGCTGCTACAGCGGGAGTAATTCTGCTTCAGTCTTATAGATTTTAATAGCGAATACATGGTTAGGAATGCTATGCAATTAAGGCCAGAAGGAAAAAAGGAAAAAAAAAAAAAGAGAAAATAAGTCACCACTATTGGATTTTGAAGTATTACAAGAATTCCTGCAGCAGGTGTGACTCTTGCACTAAGTGAACTGTATAGTTTATAATTTGCTATGAACCATTCTCCAGTGGAAGAGAAGAGAAATGAATTGTGGCAAACAGGGGAAGAGATCACAAATAACTGTTAGAAGGCCAACCATGAGGCTAAATGCCTTTGTGAAGAGGTCAATGCTTGATGTGTCTCTTGCTGCTGGGTAAAGTACTGTACTCTGAAAAAATACTTTGATCTGGTGGGATTTAGTTTATTTGCTCTTATCCTTCAGCTCTCAACAAGCATTAAAGCATATAATTAAGAAAGAGCTTGCATGCCTCAATCCAGGATAAAGGAAGAAACTCTTTGAAAACACAATCCAATTATGCTGGGGGGGACCTGAAGGTTTGAGTTGCTGAAAGCTGTCAAACATATTTATTTAGAAGCAAGAATGTATTCTGGAGTTAATTCATTTCATAGAGATCAACACTTGCACTGAAAAGGCCCTGATAACAAATATTCATAGGCTTGCCTTTGCTTTCCCTTACTTTTGGTCATCACACAGTTGTTGGAAAGATTCATGTTAAACTCACCAAATGCCTTCAGGTCTAGGTCTCATCTAAATCCTTTAGAAGTGTTCCAAACTGTTCTTTTGTATTAATTAAACTCAGGTTCAAGAGTTTTGGTCTAAGATTTAAGGTTTTCACTTTTAAGCTATTTCTGAATAGATGTTACTCAGAAAAACAGTACATTTGTGAAAAAATGTGATGAGAAGGAAAGTTCTAGGCATTATGCCTGCTTATGTCCTGTAGGGGCTAGAGAAGAGCCGAATTCAAGAAGTGATGTAATAGTCTGAAATGCTTGAAAGAGCCACCCCATCGTTATAAAAGACTAGGCTTTAAGTAGCATAGTAATGCATGCGTGTTTTTCAGACCAGATCCTAAAAGGACCATGAAAGCCGCTTCTGAACTTGCCTGTAAGATGTTAATAAAATTCTGCAAAGATCTACTTTCTTTCTGTGAATATCTGAGCCTCTGAACTGTTTAAGTCTCCACTGCCAGATTTTGCCATGTGCCTAAATACTTGTTAATGGGTGTGTGCAAAACAGCTCTGATGCTGCTGAGCAAGTGAGGCAGCTCTGTACAGCCTTGCCTCTTTCCAGCACAGTTATATTGCAACAGCTATCACTCTTGGGACTGCAAGTTAATAGAAAATGTTAAAATTACATGGAAGAGTCTTATAATGCTACATTAAGAAAATTGGGCACAGGAAGCCAAACATGAGAGGGATGAATGCAGCAACCAGAAAGAGAAAGGAGATGCAGGCAGATCCTATAACCATGAACTCATATTCATATCATCATTGCTATTTTATTTTCTAAGAGTTATTATAAAACTGTGTGGAAGGCAAAATATTTTAATTTCTAACACATTGCAAGATCCATTATATGAATTGCAGAGTATAACGACTTTCTTGCCATGATTTTTATTTGGATTGCCTGCATTACCATAGTTGACTTCTAGATAGATATTAGCCTCAATTCAGCAGTGATTTCTAGTTCACACCCATTTGTCGAATTTGCAAGAACTCAATTAGATGTGACTGAGCAAAAATATACACCACTATGGGGAACAAAAATAGAATCATCATTGCCATTTATTGAGGCCATTTAACAAAATAATGGGGATAAAAAGGGAAAATAATAATTAATTTTAAAAGGTGTCATAATCAAAGTTACAGTAAAATTTGTACTTTTTAGTAAGTTCAAATAATAAAAAGAATTATAAATATAATTTACTAAGCCCTGGCTAGTAAATTTTTTTTCTCACATTAGCAGCTTATTTGATTATCTCATGGCCAGTATCTTTCAAACAGAAATATATAGACATATGTGTCCAGTCCAGAAAATGAGGACTCTATACACGTATTCAGAGCCTGGAAGACTCCAGGCTTATATCTAAGTCCTCTAATTTAATTATTTTTTCAATCCAGCTGATGTTTCCAAAGACATGCCTCCAGACTGAGTACTAAAACAAGTTCTGACAGGGAGCATAGAATAATTAAATACTCATCCATTATTTTATTATGTTCCATTCATATTACAAGATTGCCTTAAATGTATATGATTGAATGAGGATTTTTGGGAAAGATCTGGGTATTAATCTCTTACTGTTTTCAATCAGTTCAGTATTTGTGGTAAACAACTTTGTTGAATTCCTTATGTTCAACATATGTTATTCTTACTTAGTCCTCTTCCTTCTATGCTGGTCTTGGGATTTCTAAATTCAATGTTTAGGGCTTCATTGCCTAAACATAAAGTCTTGAGGTTATCCTATGTAGATTCCCCTGCCAGTCCAGAATGCCTCTGCTCATCCAGTGCAGTATCAGACAGCTGCTCTGTGGACTTCTCAGGAGTCCTCAGCCTCCCAAATTTGTTTTATTGTTACTTAGAGAACATAAGATTACTGACTGATTAACCCACAGATATCAATTAAATTAGGGTGACTGTTGTAGTTTAACCCCAGTAGGCAGCTCAGCTTGTTTTTTTTTAAAATTTATCTTTTTAGTGTAACAAATTAGTGTGATAATTAATAATAAATTTAATTTTGATTTATTTTTCATTGTGGTGAATTCCATAGTATTGCAATTAATTGGGATACTCAAATTGGGATGAATATTTTTTTTTCTTATATCAAATAAAATGATAATATTTTTCACATATTTTTGAACTGGAATTCACATCTGCTTGCACTGAAGTGTGCTTGCATCTACATGCAATATGAGAAAGGAAATATCTAGTTTTCTTTTGGCTATCTACGGTATCTGAACCAGCAGTGAAACTTTTTTAGTCCCTACAGTGGTAGATTCTCTGATCTGGAAATTTTTTTGAGCCAATAACTATAAAACACTGTTAGGATTTACATCATAACTAGAAATTATAAATACAGAATTGGACTGCCAGTCCTCATTGCTTAATTAAGTTATGTCTGGGTCTTTTTAAACAGCAAAATTATCTTAACTCATACTTCAAAAGAAATTGACACTGGGAAAGAGGAATGACTACAGAAGTGGTCCCGATAACTATTCCTCAATATTTTTTACTTCTATATTTTTAAGGTAAAATATATTATTCTATTAAAGGCAATGCTTCTGCAACATTGACACCCATGAGAATAGCACAGGGCTCAACAATGACTAAGGGCAAACAATACCTCAGTTATGTCACAAAGGTAATTTTATTGAGTTTGAATGGCAAGGTTTGGTATTGGGGTGGGCTGCAGGGGTGGGTGGCTTCTGTGAGAAACTGCTAGAAGCTTCTCTTATGTTTGATGGGACCAATGCCAAGCGGTTTCAAGCTGGATCTGTCACTGGGCAAGGCTGATCCCATCAGAGACCTTGACCTTGAAGCGGACATCCACCATGCAAGGTCTCATTGCTTGGGCAGGTGGATCCCCAAAGCAGGCTGCTGCCCTGTGGGACGCCTGGGCTGGAGCAGGCTCCGGACAGGAGCTGTGGACCCGTGGAGAGCAGACCCCATGCTAGAGCAGATTTTGCTGGCAGGACTTGTGACTCATTCCTGAGAGACTGCACCTTGTGGGAGGGACCCACACTGGAGCAATTCATGAAGAACTGCAGCCAGTGGGAAGGACTCATGATGGAGAAGTTCATGGAGAACTGTCTCACATGGGAGGGACCTTTGCTGAAATGTGAGGAGTCCTCTCCCTGAGGATGAAGGTGCAGGGGAGACAACACTTAATGAACTGTCCCCAGCCCCCATTCCCTGTCTCCCTGTGGTGCTGGCAGGGATTAGGCAGAGAATTCAGGAAGAAAGCCTAACCCAGGAAGAAGGGAGTGGTGACGGGAAGGTGGTTTTAAGATTTGGATTTATTTCTCATTTCCCTACTCGGATTTGATTGGCAATAAATTAAACTAATTTCTTCAAGTCGATTCTGTTTTGCCCAAGGCAATAATTGGTGAGTGATCCCTTCCTGTCCTTATTTTGGTCCACAACCTTTTGTTATATTTTCTCCTTTTCCAGCTGCGGAGGGGAGCAACAGGGAGGCTTTGGTGGGCATCTGCAGCTCAGCCAGGGCCAACCCACCGCAGTAATTAAAGTGAGTTCTGTGTAAACGTGTGCCTTAATTTCAGTAACTCTATTTTAAAATTTTAAATGTCCAAAGGAAATTCAGCTTGGAAGAATAATAAAGAAGGGTGCACAGTTCCTTCATCCAAGGTTACAGCAGGAGATGAATTTTTGACTCCAATTGACAATGAAGTGCTAAAGACGGAGGCTACTGTTTCTAAACAGATGAAATAAAATTAGGAGTCATGTAAATTTTATTCTTAATACATTTATTATTTTATTTTAAGACTTAACTCTTATGTTTGCAAATAATAACATTTGTTTAAATTTTGTTTTTAATATCATAGTGCATGTCAAATTTTTGAAAGTTAGTTATCATATATAAACTAGTTTCCATCTGGCTAAGCATCTAGCTTTAATTAAATGCCTAGTTTTATAATTCTAAAGGTGAGATCAATCCCATCCTGAAAGTACATGCAGAATATGATCCATAGCACCACAGCTATCATGCTCACACAGGGGCTACAGATCTTAGGCTGTGCTTCCAGAGTCAATCTTCTGATAATCTAAATCTTAGTTTTCTAAAATCTCATTTTCCAACTGTGTATTACTAATCAAAGGGGGCTGTAACTGTCTTCTTCTTCGTAAGTAAATAAACAGAGAAGAGTTGAGTGAAACTGCAGAATCTGCACCAGGGCACAGGTTCTTTTCAAGCTTTAGAGAGAAACCCATCACTACTCTGGCAAGATGTTTCTGAAAACTGAAATGCAAAATTGTCTCCTGAGACACTGGGCAATGAAGATAGCTTGATGAAGTCAACAAGTTTACCACCAACTTTGTTAGTTTTGATTTTTTCTTCTTCTAAACACTAGTGATTAATAGTTAATTAATAAACACTAGTGATTAATAGTTAATTAATGGTCAAATTATATCTCATGTTATATACAAACGTTCTGGAGTTCTTTATAGAGATTTATTAAATAAGTCTGTTGTCAGCTGGGGACTCTGGCCAAAATGCATTAATAAAGGAAATGAGCAAGCTATACATAGATCAAAGAGTAATTAGAGATTTCAGTTACATGGAAAGATTTTATGGTGACAGTTCTCTCTTAAAGACATTTAAGCACCAGCAAACAAGGGTTTTTTATGTCCTCAGCATGAGAACAGCTGAAGCCTATAAATAGTTTTATAGGAGCTAGTTCAGGGTTTCATTCTAGTGTTGTAATTTGAAGTGATTACCTTTTTTTTTTTTTTTACTCTCACTCTTCATTTAGTACTGTTTGAGCCAGACTGTCATCTTTATTTGTAATGAACAGTATTTTAAACTGCAAATCATTCAAGTGATATCACTAACACAATTTATTGCATGTTCTGCAATAAAGCTTTGCTTGGATGGAACATGACACTTAGACAAAGGAGTCTTGAAGTACTGAATATCTCCGTGATAATTTGATAAAGCTTATATATCTGTTACATATAGTATTTGTCTCCATGAAGCATATGAGAGGACCAGTTTTTGCATTTTTATCCTTGTTTGTGTAAGTTAACTGGTCTTGGAACAGCAACAAAGCCCTGGAGATCTCCACAACACTCCACACAGTGGAGGTCGTCTTAAGCTTTTGTAGACGGTTGTCCTCATAATCTGAACAGTTTCTCTGCAGCACAAACTAAAGAAACACACTTTGGACTGCTGTTATATCATATATTCAAAAGAAAAGGAACAGTTTTTAAAGACACTTACGGTTAAAAATATCAGATTACATGGAGAGCATGATGCCATTAAAAATTGCCAGTAGTAGTTAAAATATAAAATTTTATATTTTACATATTTTATTCTATGTCTTTTCGCTAATTTTATTGTTATAGGTGCCCGAGTGCTAGTCATTTAAAGTCATTGCAACCAGTTAGGAACTGTCCATGGTCCTGTTGGCAAGGCTAGTCCGCCTTTCTTTTAATCACTCCATAGATGTGAAAAAGAAACCTTACTGAGTACCATGGAGTCAACCTGTGCTAGGGATTGATTTCAAAAATTACTCAGGAAATTAAAAATCCATAGAATTGTTTTCTTAAACAAAATTTTGATCTTTAGTGTTGTTATTATTTTATTTAAATATATCACAATTGCAGTGAAATTTTGCAGGCTTTGACATGATAAGCACCAAAGTTGATTTTATACGGAGAGAATAGTCTTAAATTAAAGCTAAGAATCCTATTTATAAGCCTACTTTATTAAATATAGTTCCTTCATTAACAATATTTCTGCTTTTCCAGGTAACCCATGATAGATTTTTCTATTTTTTTTCTAGATTTCAAAAATTGGGTCACTATGACATCAGGGAAGTGTATCTTGTCTAGTGATCAAAACATTTGAGCCTATTCTTCACCGGTATGTTGAGAGATCCATGAAATTCACTTTATTTTCTTTCATTTGATGATGAATCTTTAAACAGAAAGAAAAAGGCAGTGAGAGGAGAAGAGAGAGGTATTAAAAATATACTGATATAACTGCATCTACAGTTCAAAGCATCTAGAAGACTGATGCAGTTCTTATAATTTTCCTCTCTATTAATAGGAGTACAAAATATCAAGTTAGCTATTTTAATTGGTTTTTCTGCATGGAGGGAACTGAGAGTTTGAATTTTTTATTTGATTTCTTATTAACTTAGAAGCAACAAATTGGGTCCATGGACAACTTGCAGAAAGAAAATTACAGTACTAGAGGCTCTGTAGCAAAGCTCGGTAGTGAAGATCTGAAGTGTAGCATAAGTCAGCACTTGCTCATTCAAAATCAGAAACTCTGAGGCAGGTATGCTCAAAAAACACTATCCCCACAACCATTTTGTCTGATTTGCCTCCTGATTTATGAGTTAAATATTTTCAGTCTTAAGGAAAATTTTTTGTACGTACACAATCTGTATGTATAATGTGTAAGACAACTAGTTAAGTACACTAGACCTATTCAACCAGTAAAAGAGAAGTGTAAGGGTTCCGATTGGTCCGGTTTTTTAAATCAAAATTGCCTTGGATAATGGAACTAAGGAACAGTAATTCATTGTCTGATGAGAATAAATATCTAGCATGAATGGAAGGGGGAAAAATGGAATAAAAAGGTGTCTGATTTAAAACAAATAAAAATGAAGGAAAGAATTCATCTCCATGCAACATGAATATTTATAAGTTTACATGAGTACAAAAAATCATAGACAAATGCAAAAAACAGAAAAAGGCATTGCTGTTTGTAAGAGGCTGAGGACTTTATCTCAAAAATTCAGTGAGACTCTGCATTCAGAGGCCTAAACAATTCTCAAGATCAAGTATAGACTGTGATCTCAGTCTGAACCTTTCAATGAAACCAATTTAGATGAAAACAAGATTTTTTCTACTTTCAAGAAAAGCCCACAAAATATTTTTATTCTAGTGAAAATTGTCTCCTTAAAATATTACTAAGCATTTGCCCTAAACACCTCATGACAGTGGTTCAATATAGAGATGGAAACAAGGCTGGTAAATTGAAAGTGTCTGAGGCAAATGCCACAAAATACTCTTTATTCATGTGTTTATTTTTTCTTACCCCAAAGACTTGTAACTGCATCCAATTATTGGAAATAATCTCTGAGACATACTAGTGCTTCAGCTGTGCCCAGGAAATGATAGTCGTAGCTGGTCAAGGCCAAAACTCTGCCGAGGACTGCTCTAACTATTTAGAAATAGAGAAAATAGCATTGTTCAATATGTGTTCCAGTGGCTAGGATTTTCTCTCTTTTTTACAAGAGATGCAGCCAGGGAACAAAGACATGTAGAAATATTGAAAGTCTAGGAAATATTGTATCTCCAGTGATCTCAGACAAAAATTGTGGCCATAAAGAGTTCAAGAGTTCTTCTTTGAACCTGGGATAACAAGCAGAATCTGCACCACGTGCTACTGACTTTTAGAGATGACATTTGGAAGAGTCAAAACATCTGAAGTTTTGTGTTTTACTAAACAGTTGCATTTAAGGAAAACACTGTTAACATGATCACTATTAATATTTTTATTAGTTGTAGGTTTTTGCAAGCATCAGTTTTGAAAAGAAAGAAAAAATTAAGAATTTTTTCAGGTCCATAAAATGGTATAATGACTAGTTTATCTTAATTTTTTTATTTTTTCAAAAAAAATTCTACTTTTTAAAGAATCAGTTGTTGAAATGGGAGTGCTGCTCTGATTCTCCAATTCTGGTTAATTTCAGAAAAACCCAAATGTGTAACATTTTCTGAAGATGTGGCCACAGCTCAAATTGAGCTTATATCTCAGTAGTAATTTTTCAGTATACTGAGGAGATATTTTACTTAGTAGAATTGCTGCAGAAAAGAGATCTGAACTTTCCACTAAATAAACAGAGATGTTTTTGTTTTGTTTCATACAGTAAAATGTTAGTTAACACCATGGCATCTGTGTTACAGGGATTGTCCATGTCCTTCAGGAAGTATAACCTGATGGAATTTCATGGTTAATAAATTAGGTAGCAGTATAGTACAGCTGCTTATAAGTTCTAGAAAAGACTCTGCTCAGCTTGAAGTCAGGATGCAAATACAGCAAAATTACCTTTCCCACATGTTAATGAGTATAAAGAGAAATCATGACTTTTTCTTGTATCATGTTTCAAGGTGAGAAACATGAGTCCTTAAGTTATCCTATCTTTAGTAGAAGGAACATGGCCTATAAATATCACAGCTCCCTTGTTACATGATTTAATTTCATATTTTGGGTGAGAAATTGTGATTTTGTTGCACTTTCAAATACTTTAGCTAGGAAGTACATGATCCATTAAAATAACAGGAAATACCTGCTTCTGATTCAGTGAAGACTGTTTAATGGGGGGGGGGGGNCTGTTTAGGGGGGGGGGGGGAATGAAGAGTCTTCTTAATGATTACATTCGGAGTAAAAGATGTGTTTAGTCCAGCAAACATGGTAATGATAAGAAAATGAAGGCTGTCACTGAAATTGATTCCTTTCGCTTTGACTCACCCAGGTGTCATAACATCACTAGTAAAAGAAGGGAAATTCCACTCCCACCAGTTGATTCTTTACTCCTTCATCTGCTATTAGTTCTCTTGGGGCTCTTTTGACAGTTTCATTTTGATTTGCGGTACAGAAAACGTGTCCTTCAATGTTTCTCCAGCAGCTGCTGCTTATCCTTCCAACTGCAAGACTCTAGACGACAGGTGAAAGACAGAGTTTCTGTTTCATAAAAATTTCAAAGTATAGAACTAAAATGAAAAGTCAAAATAGCTTTCATTCATCCAAAATAGAGAAAAATGCACCATTCAACTGAGGGAATACAATTTTATTTTGTAGATTCAGAACCATTCACAGCTATTTTGGCTGTTTCAAATGATACATACTGACTTAACATTCAAAATGAAAAATCATTTTGAAGACAAGAAACATTTATATAATATATATATATAGACATCAGACATATGCATAAAATAAGGTTTTTAAAATAATTTATTTAATCAATGAAATCCTCAAAAATACCTCTTTTAGAAAACAAGTGGGAACTACACTTTAAAAAATTCCTTTTTAATGTTTGAAGAAAGATTTGCAAATTTAGTAGTAATATTACCTTCAATTTTCTATTGAATTTTAATCATAATGAACTACACTCAGTATTCCTGTACTTTCTTGTACTCTCTTCTCTCCCACTCTTTGAGTATAGCTTCTGAAAGGCAGAAAATAAGGGGACAGAGTGTAATTATAGGAGAACTTGTGAAAAATGATCTTACAATAAAATGGAAGAGCAGGGATGCAAACGAAATCTTTTTCTCTCCATGTCTTTCCCTACAGTCTCCATCAGTCATTAATACTTAGGAAGGAGTTTAATTAACTGTTCAGAGACCTTCAGTTAAAGAAGTAGAAAGAGAAGGCACTTCAAAACTTTTATTACAAAAATTACAGCTAGTTAATCTCACCAATCTTCATTTGACCTGTATGTAAAAAAAGTGGTGTTTGATTAAAGAAAAATGATAGAAGTGGAACAAAAATGTAACACTTGGAAGAGAACAAAAGTGAATCTTTTTAAGGACTACCTTGACTGGAGAATTAAATTTTTTCTGGAGGTATTCATAACTACAACATTTCTGTGACACCTTACTTTTTCTGTGATTTTCCATCTCAAATAGAAAAACTATATATTTAGTTCCAGCAATACACCCAGTAAGGAGCTGACCCGACAATGTGGGATTCTAGACATTGCAAGGTAGGTGCATGAAAGAGTTAAGTATTGGAAACCTATCTGTATAGTGTTGAGAAGCAATTTTGATAAATTCAGAGAGGTATGCCAAAACTAATAGATATTAATAACAAGTAGCTACAGAGGTATAGTGCATCTATGGACATGCATACACATCTCCTCATCAATCATCATTTTTGTGGAGGCAGCTATTAATGGCCCTAAAACTGAGCTGCATCTTTGACTGTCTTGCACTAATAAAACATTACCTAGGCTTGACTTGAAGGCTGTGAAGTCAAATAATGGTTTATAACAGGCCTCCCTAAACAAGATGGTATCAGAAGCCTTGAAATTGCAAGCATGGGATGATAACAGATATTCCAGAGCTATAAACTCTACTCAGAAACAGTCAATTATTATTTATTAAAGGAATACAGTCTTGGCAACAGAATAGAACTACCTTTTCCAAATAACAGAAAGAGCAATTAAAACTATCTAGCATGAGTAAAATGTAGATGTAACATGACATGCTGAGAAAAGCATGAAAAAAAATTGTAAGCAAAGGAAGATGGCTGTTTAAAATTACACTAAATAACCTCAATGACATCTTATAACAAAGTGAAAAAAACCAACACCAGGAAAATTAGTTTAAAAATAGGTTGCAATGCTTATGACTTGCCAAACAATCCACCAAAAATGTGAAGCATTACCTCAAAAAAATGGTAGATCTACAATGCTTGTGCTGTTACTTAATTTGGGATATTCTGTTACTGAATATTTTGGAGTGTAAGTGCTAGTATAATTCTAAACAGATTTATATTCACTCTTCGATTAGCTCATTAAGACTTGAGTTAAGCTTTCATTCAAAACAGGAAGTTTCTTGTTTTCAAATACAAGGTGTGCTTCCCCAGCTCACAAACATGCATGGGGTCTTTCATAAAATTCCTCACTGTTACATATGATTAGAATTTGTATGTGAGAATAATCTAGGGGAGGAAAAAGTCATATCATATTGTTAAATATTTGATCTTGTTTTTTTCTTTGCGTGGTCTCAAAAATACTAGCTACAAGTCTGGTTTTTATACCTCATGTCAAGAATCTCTTTCATGCTTTAAGGATTGGAATTTATTTAAGATATTATTACAGAGACAAATATTTTTGTCAGTAATGTTCAGGGTTTCTAACTGTGCATCTTTTCTGTCAGCCACAGAATCTGGCTTATTGTCTTCATTCTTTACGTGAATACTTTGTCAGACCTTATACAAAAACCGTGCAAGAAATAACTGAAAACAGGATACATAGAAAAAAGTTGGGTGAAATTTCACATGATCTTTATTCAGACTGGCAATACTGATAGCTGCTATTGAGAAATTATTGTATTTAGACACCAAGTTAAAGTGTTAGTACTAATCTGACTATCATTAAGTTTTTTTTTTCAGTTGGTGAGTTGGTACAAAAAAGTTAAGTTTAACAGAAGTTAAGCTTTTTTAAGTCAAAAAGTCCATTTTCTTTGAAAAACTAGATTATATTGCAACACAACTGTGTACTGAGCTGCCTATGATTTAAGCATCAGTGATTTATAATTTTTCTCCAAAGTAAAAAATGTTATTTTAAAATTTTTGAGAAAAATAGGTTTGAGAATATTGTTGGATAGAAAACCGGCCTTTTATTGCTCTTCTCAATTATAGGTACAAATATTATGTAAAAAAAAAAAAATATATATAATTAAAAAAAGAATAGTAATATCCCGATTTTAAAGCTAAACATGGATGGCAATGGCAGCAGTTCTTGAAAAAGAAATGTTTGTTATCTTTTACCTTTAACTGGACATATACAGAAGAAATAAGTGGCTTTTAAACAAAGAGATCTGAAGAGATTTCCCCATCCACACACACACCTTCATTTTGATACAATGCCTCCATCAGGATTTTTCATTTATTCCACCAAAAATTTTTAAAAGCTCATTCTTGAATTAAAAAAATAAGCCTTACTTTTTCTTTCTGAATAATGAAATATACACTGAATACAGCTTCTTTCTAATACTTATTTTTCATTAAAAATCTTTTAATGCACAAAACTGTGGGGTTTTTTTCCCTCCCTAGAAAATACCAAACTTTCTTGGATGAACAAAATAAATCAATGGAACTTACAAAATTCTATTTCAGTTATTAAAGTTCATATCATGGGAATTAAACAAGGATTTGATACTTTCCTAAATTAGAGTTTTTATTAGAACTGCCATCAGTTTTAGCTGCCTTTGGAAATTTTAACTACCGATCTTCAATTGCAAGAGGCAATAATCAGAATATTCAAAGATTCATTCATAAGCTAATAAGGTTATGCTACATAACTTCCTCACATTTTCATTCTGTTTTCTCAAAAAGCAAGGGGATACAGATGCAAATAGTTAAATTTCATAATGCTGAATTTGATGACATCTGGAAAAATCCCCCTGTTTGAAAATAATTTTTTCTGCATTGTGCAAACTTTCTGGGAAACTATGACCTTAACTCAGATATGCACAGTGTGATGTTCGAGTAGCACATTAAAAACCATGGATGATGTAACTATAGTATTCTATGAGAGATAAATTTTCTGCCTCAGTCAACACTGAATATTTACAGATGATGGAAAATAAAATACACAAAGGAGAAGTTAAAATTAATCTCTAATATTTTATGACATTTCTCTGCAATATTTCATGCTGTTGAAGACACAATTACTATGAGCAGTAGGATAGGTCTCTACCCTTGTTAGTTTTCATGCATAATAAATAAGCTTTCAATATATAATTAATGTAAACAATGAAACTGAAAGCAAGACACCTTCCCCCAGCCAAAAGTTTATTAAAAAAATACTATAATTATATAACATCTTGAATTCTGTATCTGAAAATCATGTGTCTTTTTAGTTTCCTTTATTATAAATGTCACCTTTTCCCAGAAATTTTCATCTACAACTCAGAACATCCTCGGTCTTATTTAGATCTTAATACAACTGTTGTTTATTTGGGGCTTGACTGTCTGCCAGCAGAGCACTAAATATAGATGGTTTTTTTGTTGTTTTCTTTATTAACTGATAAGCAAGATTGTTTACTATGTTAATCAGTGCATGCTTACTCCTGCCTTGAAAGCTATTTATACTGAGGCTGAATACTTCAGCTAATTGGAAGAAGAAGTCATGTTGGATCCATAAATCTTACATATAAGGTTAATTTTACTGTTGTACTTACTCCTGCCATAACCATATATCAATGGTTTAACTATCCCTTCTGAATTTGTTTTGTCTTTGCAAAGATTCCTGAGAGCTGTAGAGGCATTCTGCAATATATCTTATAAGACCCCCCAAATATAAGTAACTGAATGAAAATTGTATGATGATGTTAATCATTTAATGTCCACTATCCTTTGCAGAAGGCAGCCATGGAGAGTAGCACCCAGGCAATGCTGTTTTGAAAACTTTGCAGCTAAAGAAAACACAGGGAACCTCAGATCACTGAATGTAGAAGAAAAATATTATTATTATTATTAAAACACTATAAAGTTTCCTTAACAGAAAATAAAAGGGCTGGTAGTTTCAAGACAGTTGTTTAGTTTTTTCATGATCAAACAATTTTCTCTAAACACTAATACTGACAGATGCTGATATTCTATCTCCATTTTTGTTGAGATAGACTAAGAAAATGAGACTTCCATAGCCAAAGAAAGCAGTGAAAAAGCTTTCTGGAAACACTTAAAAAAATAAAATCCAAACAAACATTGGCAACTGTGTGTTTGGAAATATGGCATTAATGATTCAGCGTGTAGTAAGAGATTAAAAATGAATATTCATTCTGCTAAGCACCTACCTACACGTGCAAGAATCAACTGTCTCCCTTGGAATTCTTTAATGTTATCTTATATTACATATTATAGTTAGCAAAACAAAAGGCAATATGAAGAAATCATGTTTTCAAAGGTTACAAGTACACAGAAATGTGGAAAAAGCACACATCATGGAAAAAAAAACACTTACTTTTTTATAGGGTTCTGTAGGCATTATATAATAGCAAGAATCTAATAAGAAGTATAGATGAATATGTGCACAACCCAGAACAAAGCAAAATCTGTAAAGGAAAAGATCCAGCAACTTAGTTCTTACTGAACTGTGACACCTGAACTCAGTAGAGCATGGAGAGCAGGCAACTAAGTAAAAATTAAAAATTTTAATTTCTGTTTATATGACTTTTTGGAAATTATGGCTTCAAGATACTTCAAGATAGCATCAAGATTTGACTTTGACTATTTTTTTTAATGTAAATTTACATGATTTGTCTTAAGAAAGGACCTAAACAACAGGAAAGAAGCTTTTTTCATTAAAAAACCATGCTAGTTTAAAAGGACATTTTGCTATACCGAAGGAACAAAGTTATAATTCATAAATTTAAACCTAGTTTTACAAAGATCCATATTGAGAAATACACTATGCAAACACACACACAAAAAATAAACTATATTAAGCCTATGAGATGCCAATCATTGGAACAGAAAAACAACTTTTATACTAGAAAATAGCATTTTAAAATTAATTGTGAGGTTGAAGGCCTAAAAGTCAGCAAACATTTGCAACATTCAGGTAGGTCTATCAGTTATGAGTTATTTGGTGATTTTTTCTCCTTATGTCTAGAGAAATCCACCTGTAGGTAGCCAGCAGTAGGACAATAATGCTGTTCTCAGAGTATAGTTTGAATTTTTGTTGATACTGTCTTTTTCCAGGTCTTTCTTTTAATTTCTTAGCTGTGTTTTGGCATGGTACTGAGTTGCAGAGTTTGCCTTCTGCTTTTCCTTTCCATTCTGCAGTTTGTCCTTTGGCTCCCCTGTTGTTCTCTTGGCCATGGTTCCAGTCCCCTGGTCTCTCTGATCCACTTTCTGAGCCTCTTCATATCTTTCTACATTGTTGGCTCTCTCTCTTTTTCTTTTTATATATTTTTTAATCTCTCCCATTTATAATGTTGCATAGTTCCCACATGGCTTTGATTAATGCACACTTCCCCTGCTTTTGCATAAGTAGGACTAAGCTAAAGAATTCCATGAACTGTTTATAGAAGCAGCTTAAAATGTTTTATCTTCTCCAGGACTCTCTCATTTTTGTTGGATTTGGTTTAAATATGTTGGTTCAGATTCACAGTGAAAGTGGATGGAAAAGATGGAGCAATCCCCATGAACCTGCTCCCATGGAGCCTGTGTCTTATTTAAATCACCAGAGGGATTTACTACAAGAAAATAGAATACAGGGGTTATTTCTCTCCTTCTATGCAATCTCCCTTGCTAATGCCATGGGTGGAATCTGCCTTAGTCTGTGGTCTGGCCACTAGCAGGCTTCTACCATCTGAAGACTATGGTACCCTAACATGAGTGACTTCCCTGCCAAGGCAGGGGATGTGCTTCCTTTCTCACTGTGCTGCCTAGTTTTTGGCCGTTAGAAACTTGTATCACCTCAGCCAAGGAGGAGCATTTTTCTTTAACATGATTTTACAACTATTTCTGCCTCCAGGACCATTTTTGCTTTTACGACTCAATCTCCTAGTGCAGATTAGGTGAAATCAGCATTAACCTTCTAGGTAATTTTTTTTCTTTCCATGGAGGAAAGAGGCAAGAGAGCTATAAGGAAGTTGTCTGAGTGTGTGTTCTTCTTTCTGAAAGCAGCAATGTTATGTTACTTATCTGTAGCAATTTTTTTTTTTCAGGATCATTGTCAGTTAGAAAAGCAGGATTAGACCAAGACATCTGCTCAGGACTGAATTTTCAGGCCTTTGTGAGAAGTAGAGAAAAGTCACTTAGGGGAAGAGATCATAGACAATAACTCACAAATTCATCCTACCCAATTTGAGGCACCTAACTGAAATACTTGGGAGCGTAGTCAACCTTGTAAAGTCAAAAGAGAGAGCTACTTGAAGGAGAGACCTAGATGCTCACAGAGGAAAGTTCAGCCCTTAGACTGAAAAGCCTTCTGGAAGTCTGTATCTCTCCCTTTGATCAAGGAAACTAGAAGTGCTACGAATCTACCCTAAGTGTCTTCATCATTGTAAGGTTAAATGGAATGAATACGGTTCAAAAAGCACATTATAAAATAATCTGTGGTATGTGAACTAGGGAATAGGTGCCTAATAGGAGGTTACAATGAACCAAGTGCTTAACTCCTAACCTGAAATTTTTCTGTCAGGGCCTTGGGATAACCCACAGACTTGCCTGTCCCTGCCCACCCCTCTGGGGCTCCCTCTTCATCCAGGAACCCATTTCACACCCCTGGGCCATCATCCCCTGCCCCAGCAATGCCATTTGACCCAGCTCCGTCTCCCAACATCCCTGCCTTGCCTGTCTTGGGGTCCACCCCCAGAGCTATGTCTTGGGCCAGCCTCATCTATCCCAACCCCAAGAACGTGCCTTGTATCCAGGGCTGGGTTGCCCCAGTTCCCTCTGGATTTCCTGCTCCTGGCTGGGGTGATGGGATGTGCCTGCTCTGCTGGACCCCATCCTGATGGACCTGCAGCACCCATGCCACTCCCCCTGGGGATTTACTGCTCCTGCTGAGTCATGGCAGTTTTTCTTTTCCACATGTTTTTTTCCACTTTTCTTTGCTCCATTTCCCCTTTAGGTGCATCTCTGCTTTCAGAGAATATTTTTGTCTTATATCTCTCAAATCAGGATCTTTGGGATCATTTAAGTGCCTAATGAAGCAGATTTGGATTAATGGTATTTTTCACACTGCTTAGGCACTTCAATTCTATTGAAGAATCAGCACAAGAACATCCTTTCCTCTTCACTTTCATCTGTGTTGTCATTTGTATCCCTATTACTCCAACACTGGGCAGAAGGGCGGATAGCAAATTTGAGGCAAGGTTCCAGACATCGGTGGGAATCTCAAGAAGGAGATGGGAAACAGCCTGGAACAATGCATAACCAAGTGGAAAGAGGATAACAGATCAAGGTGATATATAATGCTCTAATTCGTTGCTCTACAGAGCTCCCATGACTCAGGGGAGCCAGGCAAGCAGGCACCATCACACCTGCGGTGGATGTGCAGTCGACTGGCCCACATGCAGTGGATTTGCTTGTCGCATGCTCATGAGCCATTCAGTCAGAAACTTGATAAATCCCCATTAAAATAAAAAAAGCAACACTACACCATTGAAAGCAATATGTCTACCTCCAGAAACATTGAAAGAAGGAGTCTGGTTCAGTGTTGAGTGAAGAAGGAAAGGAGAGAATGCCTTGCACATGAGAAAATGCATGCACATATTGAGAATGGCACATATGCAAGTGTGGATGAGGACCTAGCATTTTTAAGTACAAGAAGAGAGCATTAGAAATCTTTCAAGGTTTGCCATTTGTTTCTAGTATTGAAAGACAATTCAAAATTCAAGCCATGTTGTGGACTAAATCTTCCCAAATCATTTTAAGGTGTATGGGACACAGTTCAAAAATTTGTCCAAGGTCTTTTGAAATCTGGCTGCTGCCCAGACTTTTGAGGTGTTTTACCGACAGTGATGTATATTGTCAGGCTCTTTATATGGCTGTCTGGAGGTGATTGCTGTGCTGAGAATAGATAAGGTAATTGGCACCATGCTGAGGTAAGATTAGGAAAGGCAGACTTATAATTCCCAGGGTGATGTTCTGAGGGCAATAATTCTGAAAGAATTTAAAAAAATTAAAATTCAATGTCAAATAAACACAAGCTCTTTATCATTTGGGGTTGGGAGCTGGGAGGGAAAGTCAAGTAAAAACCTCCAAGGGAGCAAACATGTCACTGAGACATTGCAAATGTAGTGACAGGTGCTCCACACAGCAGAAGTAAAAGGCATCGTTTTCTAACCACCAAATGACTGCTTCTTCAGAGAAGACAGTAACACAGCTCCTTTACAGGCAAGATTTTCTCTGACAATAGTTATTGCTCACAAGGCTCTCAGAACACTTTATAATTTCCTCATTTCAGTTTGACAACAGCTCCAAATCAATTGCTGAATAACCAGAATTAATCAGTATTTTTACTGAGATACGAATATGGACATTCTTTATGAAATGAAAAATTTGTGATTTACTTTGAGGATCAGCCATTCTTATAGTGTCAGTCGTCCTACTCTTGACTGGGCTGAGCCCTGAAGTTTGTTTCCTGGCATGAGCTTCTGTACAATCTGCAGACTTAATGCATGCAGTCAGTTTCCAATGAAGAACAATAGGGGAGGACTGGAGCACTCCAGACCATGGGGGAACTTACATAATGCTGCTCCTTGTAAACTAGAGATAGCTCTTGAAAAACAGGTTGAGATGGCACTTATATTCATTAATAATGAATGCCTTCCAGGAAAGCCATTATGTATGAAAGCGTGTCACTGGCTTAGGCCCAAAATTAGAGTGGCTGTGTGCATTTAGGTCTCTCTCTGTACTAAAAAACCTGATAGTCATGAACTTGCTTTGGGAATCCTATTTTAGTATCAAGGCATTGCTGACATAATTTTCACAGGATTTATAATGTATACAGTTTATCCATGCACAACAAAACTCACTGTCTAAAGTTGTCAGGAAAATTGAGGTAACAGGCAAACAGTTAGTTGAAGATGGAATAGATGGAATTTAAATCTATTAAGTAGATAGGAATTCCTATGAGATGAAATACATGAGACAAATTCTACCAAATGATTTTATTTCATCTACAGATCTTAGTTGTCAGGGAGAGAACAAACTCTGGTATTTTTTTTTCTTTCAGACATTCTAAGTAATACATATACACTTGACTTTAACAGCAGAATTATACAATTATACCTATGTCCTTTTACAGTCGCCTCATACAGCTGTAACTTTGCCACTGTATTGTAATGGTGAGTTATTCTTAACTAGGAAGTCCTTTCTTAGTGACACTAACAATCTGAAGAAACTGGGGATGTACTAAATAAAAGGAGGTATAGCTGATGAAATACTTGTATGGAGACATTTGCCACCTTGGAACTCTTTCATCATGTTAGAGTTTTTAGATAGATTTTGAGAGTGATAAATTTGCAGATGAAAACATTGTCTTTATTTAAAAGCATTTTGGTTTAAGTAATGTGGTCATCTGTTAGTACCAATCAAAAAATAATCCAGTTTATCCTCATGTTGAGTCTCTACTCCATCTGAGGAAAGTAGGCAGTACATAGAATCACAAAGGTTTGGGATTGAAAGGGGCCTTAAAAATCACCTGGTTCCAATCCCCCTGCCAGGTATCCTCCAGTAAACCAGCTTTCTCAAAATCCCATCCAGCCTAGCCTTGAATACTTCCAGCACTACATGCCCTCGAAGGTACCGATCCTTCTACAGCTTTCTTGTAGGCCCCCTTTAGACACTGGAAGTCTGCTAGAATGTCTCCCTGTGCCTTCTCTTCTCCAAGCTGCACATCCACAACTCTCTCATCCTGTCTACTCTCAGAGTGCTCCAGCCCTCTGATCACCCTCATCAGCCTCCTCTGGACTCATTCCGACAGCTCCACATCGTTATGCTGAGAACTCCAGAGCTGGATCCAATACTTTAGGTCGGGTCTCATGAAAACAGAGCAGAGGTGGGAGATTACCTCTCTCAATCTGCTGGTCACATCCTACAGGTGATTTAGAAAGTTATAGATCATTACCAAAATTTGTTTGACATGGTGCACAAAGGGATGAGGCACGCCACATGTCCCTCTTCAGAGCAAGACTCAGTCTATAAATTGGACATCTCTTCTCTTGGGATCTGGACCTTGAATTTTTCTTAGTAGAATCACAACAAAATTCAGACTCATTCTTCTCAAACCACAGGTACTTAATTATTCTTAAACTGAGGTTATTTCTGCTGATGACCAAAAAGGGTTATAAAAAAGATTGGTTTTTTTATACCAACACTGTATTTTCTGAAACTGTT
This sequence comes from Cyanoderma ruficeps, assembly GCA_008694505.1. Lineage (NCBI taxonomy): Eukaryota > Metazoa > Chordata > Aves > Passeriformes > Timaliidae > Cyanoderma > Cyanoderma ruficeps. The sequence continues at coordinate 5,043,481 of VZDJ01000141.1, forward strand.
CCCATAGATAGTTTACTAGATGTATACTAGGTCAAGACCTTAATCAGATTTAAAAAATAGAATGCTTTTCCTCTATTTGAGTTAGAAATTACCAAACATTTTAATTCTATCTAAAGAGAAGAACTCTATACTCAGGAATAAAGAGAAGAACTATAAACTCAGGAAGATTTCTGGAAAAAAAAGATGAAAGCCCTTAAGAGATAAGTTGTGTTAACTTTTAGAAATTAGCCGAATAGGAATTTTCAGGATAACAGATTTGGATCTGAGCTCCTAAATTAAACTGAGACCTCACATTAAAAGTGAAATACTTTTTGCTTCTCTTCCCTTCAATCCAATACTCAGTTATTAGCAATGAGAAAGTAAGTTCTTCTCTCTGAAAATATCATAAATATTAAAGCTTCAGTAATCACTGAAAAATAAATTTTTGCAGGACATGAAATAATGAACATATGCTAAACCTAGCAGCTAATAAATGTATGTTTAAACAGGAATTTATTCTCTTTGATACAAACATGACTATACAAGACTTATCCCAACAGAAAAGGGTTTAATGTCTTTTTCCTTTTTAATAACTGAGAGATCTGAGCTGTTAACATGAAGAGATTCCAGAAAATGCCTCTTTAATTAAAATAGAATGATGGAATTAGGCTGCTGTTTAATTCCATTGTCTTGCAAGTCAAAACACTGAAGACATCTCTAAAACTTGAATCAACTATACCTTTGACAACAGAGAAACGGAGAAGAAAGGGTAGGAGCTTCTGAACATGTTTCCTTCTGAAAGACAAGCATAGAATTATTTGATGTGGATAATTAAAACAAACGATGTTCACATCCCAATGTTTACTGTACTTGTGCTTTATATTACAAACCTTGCAGGCAGCCTAAAGCAGTAACTTAAATTAATGAAGGAAAATGAGATGAAAGATTACACATAATGTTGAAGGTTGAAGAAATTGTGAGAAATATTATAACTGTAGGAATTTTTTAGTTTAAAAGGATAACTTCATCAGAGGGACTTAAAACCAATACATTCCTGAAACAAAGAGAGTCCTTAGGTTTTTTTCTATACATCAGCTGAGATTGAGGACTAAAAGAAAACATCAACAAGGAGCAAAAACAATGAAAGGATCCAGTTGGACCACAAAACAGCAAGTTAAGAAAACTGTGGATAGATCATGTTGATCTGTCTGAAAGCCAAAATTTTCATCAAAATCTATGTCTGGGTTTTTGGTTTATAAGTTTATCTTTAAAACTGGGAATTTTCTCATAGAGGAAAACCCCTAACTTTTCAAACTCAGGAATAGTGGTAAGTAATACTTAACTGCAGAAAATGTTATTTGTCAGGGTATTATTCAATAGTATAACTTCAAACCCCCTAGCTTGGTGAATGAATAAAGGAGGGCGAAATAGTTTCTAAGTCACATCAATTATTAATGTTTGCATTTGATAATACTAATCCCAACTATTTTGAAATTTTATATATTTTTTATATTATTTTCTGAAACATAGGAAATTGACACTTAAAAATGAGGAATGAACACTAATTAAAAAATTTTAAAAAGCACTTAAATATTTAGAATTTTTATATTATGGGTCAAGGAAATGTAGCAGGCATGACTCATACCTAAGTGAATACAGTTGTGGGGTGCAAGTGTTGACTTCCTTCTTGGGGATGTAATGACTGCATCTAGAAAGATAAAGAAATAATTGATGGCCATAAACCACTCAGGGTAGTAGTATACAAAAACATGAAAAATAATAATAAAAAAGCTATAATCAATAAGATGACTATTCCAGTTCTTCCAGACTCACTTAAAAAACAAGCAGGTCAAAATATGGAATTAAGTAACAAAAGAAAATATGGAAAGAGATAGAAATCAGTCTTGAGATAAAAAAAAGAGGAAGAGCTATGAACTAACTTTCAGAAAAGGATAAAATGCAATATTGCATAGATTAATGGGATCAAAATGACAAGATAAAACTTCATCTATATTTTCTTGAGGTAATTACAATGTATTCCCTAGAGTCATTAAGTTTTCCTCTGGTCATTAAGCATTTTAATGTGTTTGTGCATCATACTGGTATTTGAGCTTCACAGATTGAAGCTTTCAGCCTTTTATTTCTACATATTATAAAAAAGAATATACCTTATTGAAACCTGACCTAGCAACTTTTCTAACAAAGTAACACAGAGTATCTGTCTGATCATATCCAAAAGGAATTGCACAGCATGTAAGAAAACTTTTTGAAAAGTTTTATGTTGGCGTTTTACTTGNACAAGGGCACTCTGGGCAAGCATGTTTAATTTGTTCACCAGGACATGCAGGTCCTGTTCTGCAAAGCTGTTGTCCAGGCAGACAGCCTGTGCAGGACTTTCCTGTTCTTTTTGCTGAACTTTGCAAGATTCCAGCTGTCTCGTTTCTCCAGCCTGTAGAGGTCCTTCTGAATGACAGCACAACCTGCTGGTGTGTTGGCTCCTAATTTGGAATCATCTGAAAACTTCCAGAGCACACTCTGGGTGCGTAAACTTGCATATTCAACTTTTTAGTCCGATCTTCCACCTTCTTACTTGATAACTATTCATTACCTTCCTCCCTGATTGTTCCTCCTATAAAGCTCTCTACAACTCATTGGTCACCCTGTTGGCAAGTACTATCGCCTTTGACTTGGCCCCTAAGCAATGGCTAGTGCCAGTGACATATCTAAAACATTATCTAAAACTCTATATGGTATGTTAGATGGTACAGAGACAACCTTTCTCCAGAGTTCCTTTTTTCTTAGTAACCCCACACCTTTAGCTTCCCACAGGTTTCTTAGTGTTTTAAAAAAACACTCCACCTAATTAGGCTGTGGCTTGCTTTCCCTTCTCCTCTATCATACTTACACTCTCCTACTTGCTGAAGTAGTTCTTCCTCCTTAAATGAGTTCCTTCCTGAAATTACAATAAAAAATCTATTCTGCTTTTTCACTGAACAGGGAAAAGTAATCAGTTGCAATTATTGATTGCATGCATAGGTAGATTAGATAGATAGATAGATAGATAGATAGATAGATAGATAGATACATAGATAGATAGATAGATAGACACAGATAGATAGGCAACTTACTCTTGGAAATTCAAATCAGTAAAAATTTTAAAATTAACTCAATGTTTTTTGTTCAGTAGTTATTATTCTTTAATAACTACTAATAACTTAGGATATACTGTTACTGTTACTGAGTCTGAATCCTATTAAAAAGAAAAAAATTAATTCATTGTTGATGGGGTTTTTTTAAAAGTTTATTTGTCTTTACATAATTCAGCTGCCTGATTTTTTCCTCAGATGGGAATTTCTCAAGTATCCAGTGTCAATCCCATTAAAGAAATATTCTTTGTATTCACTGGTAAATTGGAATAGAGACAAAAAACATGCAGGAGATTGTTCACAGCAATCTGTGCCTCTAAGTTTAAGATTATCTGCTGGATCTTACACCAACAGAAACTTTTTCAGGCTGCCCTTTTATTTTCAGCCTGGAGGTCATAAGAGTGCAAGGCATTACATTGACATGCAAGATCTATCCTTCATAAAATTAAGTATCTCTGCTACTCACACAGATTTTTTCCCACAGTGCAATTTGCCACTGGTAACACTAGAGCCAAGGCTAATAATCTACATTATAATAACTTGTTAAGAATTTCCTCATAAATGGGAATTATGAAAGTGATTCTTCAGAGATTTCATGTTTTCCAGCAAACCTATAGCCTTGTCTGTGTTCGACTTACTTCACACAAAAATATCAAAAGTTATAAACAGACTAGCTCTGCCTTATTCATTCTTTGCTAGAGAGACATAAAGACAGTCTGTTTGACATCAAAGTCATGGTAGGGAATCTCAGCCTGCTCCAAGTTTAGAGTTGCACCAGCTGTGGGTTTTCTTTACATGCAAACTATAACATAAACAAAGTGATTTTGCATCCCAATTTTAAATGTAACTTAGTTTCGGCATCATCAGCATCCTGAATGCAATTTCTCCTGTCTCTTGTAAACAGGGATTTTTGCAAATGTTCAGTCACTGTGCAAGGCAAATTAGGGAATTGTTGTCTAATTCTGAAAAAACAGCTACTGCAGTTCCTGTATAAGAAACTACTATATGTGGAAGTCTGAAGGTACTGAGGTGTCTCCATTAAAGCAACCACAAGTGGGGCCTAACTTCATGACAAAAAAAAAGAAGGAAGACATCATTTGGAAATAAAGCATGACATTCTTTAATTCGTTTAAGGAGAACAGTCAGTTTATGACAATGCAAAAATCTGTTCACATCACTTGGAATGAGAAAATGTTTGAGAAGTTTGGGCTAAGGAATGATGATAAACTTAAAATTAAGATACTAGTCAGTCAAGAGTCGGGCAACATTTGTATCTAAGAAAGGATTTCTTATCAGAAACCTTTTAAATAAGAATAAGAATAAGAATAAGA
>VZDJ01000141.1:5049188-5065410 GCA_008694505.1 Cyanoderma ruficeps
TCTATCTATCTATCTATCTCTTTGGAGCTATATATCTAGGTATCACATATACCTAAATACGTGAATTAGACAATTGCAGATTGCTGTGATGAGAATGTGTAGAAAACTTATGCAACCAGCAGCCTACTAACTCGAGGATAAAGATTTCATTAGATCTATTAACATTGTGAATCATGGTGATGATAGTCTCTTACTATTACAAAACTCCTAGTCTTTATATTTATGTCCTAAGATAGTTGTGGGTATGCAATATCACCAGGATGATCTTATATAGTTGGTAGAGATGAGAAGAGTCTCTTTTGTCAGAACTGTAGTGGGCTGTCACCTTTTTTTGTTTTATTTTTCTTGGTTATACTTGTTGCTTGCTATTATGCTGTTGCCTTCCTCCCAAAAGGGTATGTCTCATTTGATCCTGACCTGTTTTTTTATTTTTTCTGTCTCCTGTGAATTTGGCAGAAGGTCCTGTCTGTTTGCACTCTTTTAGTGATATCTTGTCCTTCACCAGCTTGTATGTCTCCTAGGTTGAGCTACATCTGTTCATCTTTACCCCTTTAGTGGTCACATATCCCACATGCTTATGAAAAATACTTACAGCTTGTTCTGTTTGCCTGTTTCATCCCAGATTTGAAAAATGTTTAGCTACTGCTTTTGCTTACATATTTTAATATATGAGATATGATCTAAGCAAAAATATTGTTGATAAAATGATTGATGCAAAGTGATACTATTTGTATAGTGATTGGTACACACAGTTCCTTGGTGTACAGACATCTGCTTTGGCTATAACTTTTACGGAGTCTGATAGCTGCCTCTGCACCAGAAGACCACCTGTTAGAATGGGTTAGGCCCACTGCTTCCATTTAGCTGAGTCTGACTGACTTTGAATTGAGTTGATTAAAGTGATAGAAAAATAATGCAGCAAGAATAAATTTCATTAAATTGGCTTTTTTTGTGATCGTGTGAAAGCTGGAGGCCTCATGCTAGAGGCATCATGCTGGGGAAAGGTGCCATTTCAATGGATTTGTGGCAGGAAGGGGAAGAATATAAGGAAACAGAGGAAGCGTAGGAAATCCACATCAAGGGAAGAACATATCAAAAGAGAAATTTCCTTCATTCTACAAATGTGAATTATTCACCTTCCCCAGGTATACTGTGTTTGCATCCCACTCAGTAAGGCTTCTGTTCTGAAGCACCATCTTCTGCTGCCTTCCTATGGTCCTTCCTCAATTACTGTCAATTATGAGTAAAAAGCACCACATGCAGAATTCTGATTTAGAACTTATTAGAAAAAATTAACTAAAAAAAATTAAGCATATGAAGAAACACCATAAAACCTACTGGAAACTTGCTTTCTCTCTCTCTCTCTCTTTTTCTCTCCCCCCTCCCTCCCCATTCCTTTGTTTCCCTTGGCCAAATCTTTGTGTTTCATGTCTAAGCAGGGCTCTAGCTTGAGACAAGCCTAGAAAACCATGGATCAAGCCTTTATAGATGCTGTATGTTCAAAGGGAAAAACATATATTTTCTTGGGTGAATGATGGTTATTTATTATATTTATGGCCCATTGCAAATAACAATAGTCTTGAATGCTGAGTGAAATACAGTGTAGTGTTTGAAGTAAGCAGAAAGGAAGGAAAGAGGATTAACACCAGCTAGAAAGAAGTAAAATTGTGAATGGAGTAAGAGACAAGATTTGCAGATAAGGAGATTCTTCACATTAGTATCCTAGGTTGGGTGGGATTTTTGTCTGTTTTTCCACTTTTGCTCTTTGTTCAGATCTTTGCTCAGTGATACAGACTGGTTGTCATGGATCACGATGTCAAGGATGGAAAAAGATCCCAGGCAACCCCCCAGTGCTCATGGTAATCTTCACAGGGTTTCTGGACCTGCAGCCTAAAGGTAGAACACATGATTTTGTTTCATTTTCATCCACCTTTTCTGAAAATTTTCAACAGAAATAATATTATGACTACCTGAGAATTTAATGTTGCATGATTGCAATAATAAACAAAGTTCTAAGCTGGTTTGTTGTTATAAACCAAACCAAATTGTTTGCAAAGATCTCAAAAAGATTATAAATAATTTTCAGAGAAAAAAATCCATGCTAAGTAGCCTAAAGTCACCTACAGAGCTAGAATTTGAAATAAGAACTCATTGACACAGGTCAGTGAGCAGCTGTGGTGGAACCAGTCTCTACTTTATTATGGTAATCAAGATGATATGATTCTCTTAAGAGTTCTATTTTAATTTGTCCTGCATGGTTAAAAAGCAATTTAAATCGAGAAATAACAAATGTCTTATACTATATAAATAAAAACGAAATAGAAAAAAAAAAGGTCAGAGGAATTACTGAAGCAAAGAAATAAAATTTTCGCTAAAGTAGCACTGAGTTTTTAATCCAGAAAATGTTGCTATTCTCAATTTTCTTTCCACAAGAAAACACATGCATGAATGCTGAAAGGTGAAAGCCACCCCTTTAAGTTTACAAAAAAGTCAAAAAAAGAAGTCACTAATCCTCTGGTCTTAAAATAAACACACCATTTAATAACACTTACCTTGTCATTTAAATAGCAATCTCCTGGGCATATTTTAAATAAAAAAAGTGCTCTCCCAAAATATGCCAAACACTAAACTTCATTTTATATGTTCCAAAGAAAAATTAGGTGAGCTAAAATTATTATACTTATATCAAGTGTATATAGAGTTCCAATCTATTGCTTCATACCTAAAAAAAAAACCCCACCGCCATCATCTATAGGAGAAAACAAAATGTAAGAGACTGAACAGGAGGGAATGAATACTCAGCCTTGAAAATGCTAATGGAATAAATGGTGAGGACAGACCACAGAGGCTAGGGAAAAATAGAGAATATTGGGGTGTGAAGGGGAGGTTTGTAGGGTGCACTGGAATAAGTTTTTAGTCTTTTACCAAAATTCACAAAAAGATATGCGTCTAAAGGTGTCACAGGTGTGCAAAAAGTCTAAGGGTTCTCAGGAATAGGCATTAAGAAACTAAAATAAGTCAAAAGACATCATTATTTTATCATGTTTTTTTCTCTACAATAATCATCCAAATATAGTAGAAAAAATTAAAGTGTCTCAGAATCTACTTCAGATGTCATAAAGGTAAAAGAATTGTTGTCTTGATTGAAATTATAAAAAAAACAACAAAACACACAGAGCAAATCAACATCAAAACAACACATATCTTGTTATTTTTTTTCTGCTTTGTTATCACATTAGTACCAGATAATTTCATGAGAAAAATTAATGAGATTTACCATTCCCTAATAGCTACCCATCAGCCAGTGAATGCTTGAGCTCGTTCTTTGTCATGATGATTCACAGGACAGAAAGTACAAATTGAATTAGTCATACTGAATACCTGGGACTTGCATGTATTCAGTAATTTCGGAGATCAGAATGTCAAAATATAGAATGTGGTGTTTATTTTTGGTCACAAAAAACTAAGTATTTGTTCCAGGTTGTATAATTCAAGAAGTATTTCTTTAGAAGTTAATCATAAATCAGGCAAGAAAGTTAGAAAGTGAGCAAACAAAACAGTAAGCTGTTTATTAAGGTCTCTTTTGTTCTTGATAAACATATGTTAAAACTCAATTTCAAGACTAAATTTTGCTTACGAGCAGGAATAAAAAAAAAAAAAATCCAGAGTTAAAGTTACTTAAATACTGTAAAGTCAGTATTTAACATGACTTATTATATAATATAGAAGATCTCGCTCAGCTCGCTCAGTCTTTAAGATAATCTGGTACTATCCTTTTTGCCTGTGAATATCAGGCTACTTTAAGTATTCCAGGGATTTTAGTGCACTTTGTATTTCACAGAATCAGGAAGAGGACATGAGGGAACAGGGAAGAAATTTTTTTTATGACAGACTCTTATATCAGGTTCTGCAAATCTGACTTTTTTGGATTACCCTATTTAACTTTCTTATGGGGGAGAAATTCTTTCCCTTTTAAGTTAACACTTATCATGAGCTCAAGCACTAATGTATTTGTTATGGTAGCAGCATATTAAGGTGGCTTATGCTCTGTTTATTTTACAGCATTAAGTTGACATCTATATTTGTTTAACTGGAAAATTAAGTGTACTGCTATCCTGAAGGAAGAGATAAGGTGTCATTTTTTATTCTGTTATGTGTAGTGGGGGTATAAAATAGTTCATGTGAGGCTCTTCTGAGATGCCTTGATCTTTGCTGGAATGGAACGGAACATGTTTGAAACCTTCCTATGACCTCCCGTCTTTCACGGCGATAAATCAGTTTCTCAGTGTTTCTGAGCTACTCCAAGATAATCTTTGGATTTACCTCTGTACAGAGCCAAAGGGCTTACACAAAAAATAGCTAATGCCTTTCTTGGCGGTTTTGTCACATGTAGCCATATCAATCCAGCAGTGGATGATATGTGGCAAGAAAAGTCAATGAAAATTTTACAATAATGAAGTCGAAAGAAAAAAAAAACTCACATGATTAATTGTTCTTCATGCTTTTTAGTATCTTTTAAATGATTCAGTTTTTTTAAAGTTTCCCTCTAGCAGACGAAATCACTGAGATAAATGTTGATTGAGTCATTCAAGCCACTTAGAAAGATAGCATCATAGATTCTATTTTCTTTCAGTTTAATGTATTTTATACTATAGCAATCTATAGAAGCTATGAAACTCACCAGAAGCAAAGAATCCAATGTAAGATGTAAGATATTAAATAAAAGGCACTTGATTTAACTAATGTTCAGTGTAACAGGAGTCACATGCATAGCCAAGTAATAAAAGTAATACTGTTATTGAAATGGATTCTACTGCAAGAGTCATATAGTGAGGGACAGCATGAAAATCTCACAGTCTTTATTTAGATGGATAAGGGCCATGATACTTCACTGGCACTTAAGCAAATGAAGAACAATCTAACCAATAAATACAGCCTTTTTATCATGACTAGTAATATTTTCAGAAATGATTGATTTGGAATATTGTATATTGGAATTTTTCCACTTTGTCTCTTGCTGTGTCATCACATTTCCTTTCCAGATGTATACTTACAGCCTTCTGTATTCGCTATCTTTCACTAAATATTAATTGATTATAGAAACATCTAGATTGTAGGATAACTACCAGTGTCCTACACAAATATATGTCCAACATCATGGCCCACTTCAATCTGCTCTTTATCCCATATATGCATCAATATGAAAGGAAGAACCTTTCTTTGAACTGCTTCACAAGGAAAATTTTAATCTTCTAAATGGCCTGAGGACATTGAAAAGAGAAGTATATTTAGTGAAATGTAGCCGTTCAAATTAGAAATCAGTGGTCTTAGCCCAGCTAAACAAGTCTTGAAGACAAGAAAAGCAGAGCAAAAAAGGATAGATGAAATCACTACCATACATCATTGCCAGGCGTCCCTTTCTGTCAGTGTTGATGCGTCTTTTTCCATTTTCTCAGTATTAATTCATGTTAATGTTTCATGGCAAGATATCTTTCTAAAGTCTTTAAAAGCCCTTGAAGCATACTAAATTCTGCTAACTTCTCAAGACTGAAATACAGGAATGTAAGTATATGTGTTTCTCTGCTTTTACACGTAGACATGTATGTAGAAGCCAGTAAATCAATATGTTATTGGTAAACACATGGATCTGAGTTGCACAGCTATGCTCCTTCTGCCTAATGAAGTTAGAAACATGAAAAGGGGACAAGGCATTACAACTGCATATCATCTTCCCAGCTGAGAAGAAAGAAGACTGAGCAAAATAGCAAAACAATTCTTCAACCACTTCTTTGATATTCTTTGTTTTGTAAGTCATCCCCATGTCACTGTGAGTCTCTTTTATGTTTCTAAAATATTCATACAGACCAAACATTACATGGCAACATATTGTGCTAAATTAAATTAGTATCAAACTCTGTACTTGTGTGAGGAAATGAATCATAAAAAAGGTGAAAAATGCGCAACTTCAAAGAAGTCTGAGGTTCCTGCTTTTCAAATAATGAGGGCAGGCTGCATGAACAATGTTATCTTGTACCAAACAATGCACAACAGAAAATTCAGCAGCTATGATTTATCACCCGAAACCACGAGGAGAAAAGGGAATATGTCATTAAAATTTAGTCACCAAGACATCTGCAACAGAATCCAAATAGAGAACTATCTCTTTCTACTACAGAATAATACAGAAACTTGGGGATGTCCTTGAAGCTGAGAGAGGTGAATTTAACTGGGGTCTATGAAATGTTTTTCACCTGTTTTGCAATACAGACTGCGATATGTCCTGTAGTCAAGGACAAAAACATTACTGAAAATGTTCCAATATGTATCCCAATTGTATTCTAAAATGTAACCTTCAAAGAACAAATATCTTAAAGCACACTGAATTATTTCTGAATATTCTGTTTCTAAATGATTGCTATTCAGTGTATTTTTCCTTGTATTCTATATTTATTTAATATATTATGTTACCATATGGCATATAAAATCAAAGATAAAATATAGATACATTTTCAAATTTGCACTAGTTTGTTTCTTATAAGAAAGTTCTTACTTCCTTTTTGGAATTAGGTCAGTACCAATATCTTAGGACAAAATCTGGTATCACTCAGTCTTTATTATGTGGGGTTTTTTGTTATGTTTTCAGTGGAACAGACCGAGAAAATCTGTGGCATATGGACACCCCAGGGTCCATGTTTTTTTCGGTTACAAAGAACTCAGACAAGGCTGCATTCCCTCTACTTTCCCACCCCAAAATACATCCATTATATGACAGATGACATTAGGTAAGCATCCTGGAGATGGAGACAAGAACACACCCAGCTGGCTTCATATCCCTTCAAATTATGAGCTAGACAGCTCTGCACTGGAACTGATGGTAATGGCCTAGTTTGAAATCCTTCAGATAATACATGGATTTGCAAGGAGACAACAAGTTTCTGTGCAAGATTATTTTCACTTTCTGTCTTCAGAATATTTCAGATTATGTATGTATATGTTTTATCTGGAGGAAGGCACTGGCACCTACCTGTAAAAAAACTGATGAAATGACATAAACTTAGTACTAGAATTGTGCAGTTGACAGCATCTATCTAAAAGCTATATTACTGAAGGGAATGTATTTATCCTGACCATTCCCGAAAATTTGATAGTCTTTTTAAGCATTTGCATTAAATTCTAACTGTGCTTTCACCAAATGTTTATGTAGGATTTTACTCATTCCAGGAGGAGAAGGACACAGGGAACACCTCCTGGGGCAGAAGGTAGAGATTGAAACAATTAGTACAAATTCAACTAAATTTACCCCTTATTACTCAAAATAGGCCTTGTCCATTACTTTCTAGTTATTTTCTAAAAACTTGGGTATATAAAGAAACTGTATAACTCTATAAGCTATAGGATACTAAATTTATTTCACTAGGAATCTTGAAAAGAAAAGAAATTGGAAATAAAAATTCAGATTAAACTCAGTTCAGATGAATGCCACTTGATTCCTGTACCTTTATATCTATGCACACAGAAACACAGCACACAAATATGTAGAAGAGAAATCAAATTTTGGGAAAATTGCCTCTGCATTGAACTATTCTTTATGAGAAACAAGATCTTGGTCTCTGAAAATTCTGTAATGCTCAAAGGACGGCATCATGCAGAGAAGTTAACCAGATGTGATTACAGACAAAATTCGTTCTTTCTCTCAATAAATATATGATTCTCCACATGTTGAGTAATGTCTTTAGTTTTGGATTTGTCATCTCAAAAACATTGCACAGTGCTAAAAAAAATCATCAACAAGGAAGTTTGAGCGTATGCAGTCACACCCACATGAAGAATACAAATAGCCCAAAGCTTTTGAATGTGGAAGTGGTAACTGAAGAAAGATATAACAGAGCCCTACAAATTTATGAACGGTGTCAGGATTGTGCACACAGGTATTAACAGTTCACTGCATCTTATGGCACAGGTAGTAGGAAGCTCAGAATATCAAGTCAGTCAGATCCCAATTCAAAACAAGAAGAAGAAGGAGAAGGCAGGTATTCAGAAGCTGGAGCAGACGACTGCAATTTCTTTACATGAACAGTGACATTTTCACAGACTCAGGAGTAGAAAGGAAGATGAGTTCATGTAAAAGAAATACAGAATCAGATGTTTCCTGTTAAAAAACAGTTGAGGATTGAGAGAGCATTAGGTAGAAGAACATAACTTCCCAAGCATTATTTTTATGTGGAAAAAAAATCAACTGCTGATGCAAACAAAATACTGGGTCAGACAATCCATCAATCTAGGCCTGTATGTTCTAACTTTTCCCTGAAAAAAGGACCATTAAAGTGGAGACAAAAAAGAAAGAGGACTTTTTCCCTTTTTCCTGCTTTTTATTTGTGGCACAAATAACCATATATTTTGGTGGCGATCACCAAGACCAATGTCCTTATAGAGCTTGACTGATGAAAGAGAAAAAAAAATGGAAAAAAATAAAGGAAATGCATGAAAATTTTCAGAAAAGAATATATCAGAGGTTATGAATCTTCAAAGCAGTTTCAACTGAAGAACTGGAGACTATCACAAAGATTGGTGCTATGTTGGCTCAACAAATGCCAAATTAACACTTGATTGATGTGTCAGACCAATAAAGGACTCATTTTAGACCTTGGAATGAAATGCTTGAGAGACTGGAATGGCATTGTGCCTGACTTGATTGACCAGGAGTAGAAGGAACCAACTTATTAAAGAACTTCCATCTACATGCCTGTCTTGGCTGTAACAAATTTGCACTCTTATATTGTGCTTCCTTCAGCATTGTGCTAAACTGATTAGCAAACTGCACTGATGTGCAAAGATAAAGATGTATACAAGTGTATGAGCTTGAATCTGTTGAAGATTTGAAATTAACAGAATCAGTTATGTTTCCTTTAAAAATGTTCACACCTATCACATCATTTTATATGCAAAATATACTGTTTAGTTAATTAAAGTTTTTTGAATCTTTCTCTTTCTCACTTCAAACCTTTTGAGCTTCAGATGAATCTTTTCAATATGGTTCTAGTTTTCAATGTAATCTCAATATTGATTACTTCAGTTATTTATGCTTGAGTGAAATGAAAGAATCATTACCTACTTCTATTAATGAACTGAAAAAGAAAAAGCAAACAATGCATTAATTACATTTTCCATTTACTGCATTAAGAGCTGGTGCACAAAATGAGAAATGAGAAATACAAAAACATCTAAAAAACTAAGTTAATTGAGGACTGGGAATAATTAAAGGCTCTTCAGCCTGCAAACCTGCATACAGGCACCTGGGGGGGTTAATAAACCAAAACATAGGTATCCAAAAATATAAAGTACTTGGAGTACAGCATAACAATGAGCAGGGCCTTCTGCCCTAAATGGATGATATTAGAAACAAAGAAGCTTTTAGCTGCTTATATTATGGAGGAAAAGATTAAAACAGACAGTTTTATCTTCTATAGTATGTAAACCAATCAAATCAGAAACAAAAGGAATGAAAACCTCTTTCCATATAGTTATATGTGTCCATTTGTGCAGAATATCTATGGAGTTGTGGGCACTTCATTGTTCCAGATGACATCAGGAGCTCAGGACATCAAGGAGGGACACTTTGATTAGACATATGAACAGAGAAATTTATGGGGAAAAATTAAAACTTATAATAGGCATTCACTAGCCAAATTGGGACTAAAATATTAGGTATGCAATTCACGTGGCCAATATAGACATTAAAGATTTTGTGAATTATATGTTGCTTAAAGTCTGTTTATTCAATTTTCACATTGCATTTCCTTTTTGTTCTCTTGTAGACACCAGGGCAGGAGACCCTTTTCTCAAGAATTTGCAAAGAAGCAAAACTTGAAAATATTTGAAAGAAACAAAAAAGTGAGAATTTGTGCAATATAAACAAACATGTTTATATTTATAAATAAACATGTCTTCCAATTGCTTGGAAGACAGCTTTAAAACATTCTAAACTCATTCCTTGTAAAATACAAATGTTTGGGTTTATTGATGAAGAGGAATAAATCTTTATATTTCTAACTTCATGGAGAATTTAGAAGGAGAGAAGGAAAAGATACCATATGTAACAACCAATTAATTGCATTGTGGTAGTGGCAAGAAATAAGAAAGCAAAAAGTAGTGTACTAAAATGACCATTAAAACAAAAAAAGTTCAAAATATCTATCAAAATATTATCACTATTGATAAACTCTCATTTTGCAAGTTCCCTAAGCAGATATTGAATTACAAAACCTGTGACCCAATCCTGTGGAAGCTGTGGGAACATATTCACTGACTGCACTCAAAAGGGTCATGTCAAACAATCACCAAACTTGTGGACGGAACTCGCAGTGTTCACATAAACGTGCTCAATATTCTTCTGGAGACTTTAAATGGTCATGTTTTCCTAGTCAATGCATATTTCAGCACTTGTTTGAACACTTAAAATTTAGACTGCAATTAGATTTTTGTGTTAAACAGACTAGATTCTTTGACTCCTATGTTTTTTCATCAAGTTTATTTCTAATTCTTTGGCCACATGCATCTTTGTAAGTGTTCATTTTTCCATCCATATCTGTATGCTGGCTTTTGTTGTTACTTGATATGACAACTAAGTAAGATTAATTTTTACAATTCTTTTTTATCTAATTTTGTATACTAATATGAGAATCAAAGTATCCCTACTTAAACAAAGTTTTCCAGACTCTATTCTACATATGCTTGTAAAAATAGACTAATGTGTTGATTTGGATTCATGTTTCCTGAGTGGTCAAGATATTTTGTTTAAAGAGAGGTTTAATTCTGCCTCTCAGTATCATGAGGATCTTGTATATTTGTTATTTATTTCCACATCATATTAGCAAAATATATTGGCACAATGTCTGCTTCAAATACACATACACACACACACACACAGAGGAAGAGTAACAGCTTCTTAACAAGATCAAGAAGATAGAGAATCATGATAAGAGAGAATAATGATAATAGTAAGGTCTTACTCAAATCCTAGTATCTGAAATAATATCAAAGAGATTACTGAAAAAGACAGGCCAATAAAAGGAGGGGTTTAACTATTTTGAATTTCCTTTGGCTTACAATTGCCTTTTTTAGATATAAATTTAAGACCTATTGGGTTTCCATGGAGTAGTTATCATCTATGGAAAATGTACAAAGATGATAGAAGTTGCACACATGTTGAATTTGGTCCCTTGGATTTTATCTCATTTTATCTGAACAGTAAATCTGCAAAATGGATTAGCCTTCAATTTCAATGTAATATTGTAAAGTAAGATAAGATGGCTTGCCATGATAAGGTACTATAAAGGTTTAAGTAGCTGTTTTCGGGATAACTCTGTGGTAAGCGACCAACAGCTACATGCCAGTTCCTAATTTGTTACACAGTTTTTCTTCTAACAAGTGGTTTATGGCTTCAGCAAGTATAAACAGTGGTGAATAGAATGGGAGAAGCTTTATACTTTTCAGATGTTTTAGATATCTATGGTGTTCATAATACATTTTTGTTCATCTTTCACCATAGATAACTGTGAATGCTCAGTTTTCCCATTAGGAATTAGTTTACTTAAGCTGAAATAAAGCAGAGAACTTTCCTGTACTGAAATACCAAGACATGATAAAGCCCCTGAAACATCACCAACTCCTCTAATATTATTTGACACTTAGCAGACTAAGAGAAATTTGGATACTGTGAAAATGCTACATCATTTCATTTCACTTTTATATTCAAAGTTATTTTGGAAGTGCCAGAATACTGAAAGCCTAAGACTTATTTTATTTGTACAAAGCTTATCTTACTTTTTTTGGAGTACTTAAATAAGTGTGTACAATATGGTTTAATTTTTTTATAAAATGCCTCATACTTCTAGTGGCAGAAATTGCACATATATTTTATGGTTTATATTTGAAGTGTGTTTTCTTCTTTCTATTAAGAATTTTCAGAATCAATGTTCATTTACTAGTAATATTTTGCATCACCTTCTAGTCATGAGCTTCTGTATTAACTGCAGGTCTTAATGTGCCTAATTGTTAATGTGTGCATGCAGTAAACACCATCTTGTTCTACAAAACAAATTATTTCTTTATATACACATTTTATTAATCATTATATAAGTGAAAATCTGTTAATGAAATTATTTCTTATGATGCTGAACTTAATTTTCATCATCAATAGTTTCTTACAACCTTATGGTTTCTGTACAGTCCCATGAGAATGGTGTTATAGTTTTAATATTATCCAAGAGCCAAAGAAGTTGTTTCTATAAAGGACTTGGATTGTTGAAATGAGTTTAGCAAGAAGTTCGGGTTCCTTGAATGTCATCTCTACATAACCTTGAACATGACAAATGAGGATTTGAAGAGCATTAATAATGTATGGGAAATGCAATCTATTTTCCGGCTCCACAGTCATAATTAGGTTCTGATGGAGCCGTCTGTACCAATTTACTGAGAACCTTTTATTTTAAAAAAACCTCCACTTTTCAGAGTGTTTATCAGTGATAGTGAGAAGATATAAAGGCCAAGTTTAGGAGTAAAAGGATTAGGAATTTTGTGTAGGTTACTTGCCCTTATACCAGTTATTGTCACCAGCAGGTGAGTCTAGTCTGCTGCTGACTAAAGCAAGTTACCTTGCACTTTATGCAGAAAGGAACAAGTTTTACAACACATGTGAGGCCCCCATGAAAATATATGTTTTGGTCTATATAACCCAAACAATTAGAAACAGCAAACAGATAGAAATAGCTTCTGTGTTAAAATTTTGCATTTAGTTAGTAGGCCAAAATCCCCTAGTTATGAAGATGTTTTATTATGATGACTGTGATATTCTATAGAGCTGTACCCTTTAATTTTATAATTAGATTACTTAAGCCAATTTTATGCACTTATGAAAATATTCTCTGGAAAGAATAATTACATATTGATTTTTCCCTCCATATATTCCTTATGTAATTTTTAGTGGTTAAGAGAAGTATCATATAACAGTATCGAATCCTAAGAGGGATAGAATTTGCAAATATGACAGGATAAAACCTGGAAGTTTGAATACAATCTCTGCAGTTGTGATTACAAGTTATAATCTCTCATGAGAACTCTTTAATGTTTTCTTTAAAACAATGATTCCTATACATCATTCCATATTCACATACCACAATTTTAGGTGGACCACAAAAGCATCTAGTAATAAATTTTGTTTTTCTTATTTGCTGACAACGATATTATACATATGATAAAGCAAGCACTAACAAATGTTGTGTACTGAGCTGCACTCCTGGCTTGTATAGGAGAAGCTGTGAACTACTGGAACCCTTTCACTGAATATTTCTGTTTTATCTGAGCAGGAATAGGCAGCAATCATAATTTTCAACAGAAGTATTCCACTACAACATTAAAATATTATGTCAGCACCCCGTTATGCTGGGGCCAGTGCTAAAACATGGTAGGATGTTGAAAAAAATAGGACAATCTCTTTAAATGAGATTTAAAAAATATTAATATTAAATTATGTTAATCATTGATTCAATTAATGGGAAAAAATTGAGATGTGGTTAGTGGACAACAGTTTCTGTCTGCAGTAATTTCATCACACAAGAAAAACACTGCTTAGTTTTAGCCTGTGCAATGTTGACACTGCCGTATTTTCTCAAAACAAAAAAATCTTACAGATGTCAGATAGTGTGTTTTAGATCCTCTATCAGATAATATTTTTTCTTTATCTGTCTGCAAAATTTCTGTTGTCATAACAATAAATTATCAATTACTAAAAGGTGTATCTCAGTGATTTTAGTATGAGCAGGTAAATATTTGAGAGGTTCATAGTATCTGAGAAAAGTTACAATTGTCAAATATCAAAAATTTTAAAAAAGCAGACTTTAGAGGCCATGGTAGAAACAATGACTGACAGCAATATATTATTTATAGGAGGTATCTAAGTAGGAAAAATTTCTTAAAAATTCTGCATTGATTGGAGCTGGTGAGGTGTTGTCAGTGAGAGACTGAAGGGGAAGATGTTATGTGAGGGCAAATTCTCTTCAAAGGCAGAGCAAAAGGAAGCAAAAAGAGTAAGAAATAACAGAGAGAATACCAAGGCCAAGGCCAGAGGAGAAGCAGCAGGTGCTTTCTGGAGGAGAAGGCAATTCCTGGCAGCCCTTGCTCCACTGGAGGGAGCAGATATACACTACAGGCTGTGGAAAGCACACATTGGAGCAGATGAAAAAGTGGCAGCAGAGAGAAAAGAATGTCTACTGCCTGCAACCTCCTCACTTTTCTTTCTTCTTACCTGAATCAATAATTAAGTATTTATTTTATTTGTCAGTTTTCCCCGAATCAAGGTTCCTTTGCCCACGACAGTAATTTGTAAACTAATCTTTTTTTGTTAATCTATTTTTAACTCAATCCATGAACTTTTTAATTTCTGTTTTTCTTATATATTCTCTTTTATTCTGCCAAAAAGGGAGGAAGAAGCAGTGAATAGCTGAGTGGATGTGCTGCCGCTAGCCAAGGATAGCCTTGTGGAAATGTAAGCAAAATATAAATTTGTCTCTGGTTCTGTTCATGTGTATATTTCTGCAAAAACAGGTTTAGCCACTACCCCCTGGAATCTGACCCCCATNTTTTCTTTTTTTTTTTCTTTTCTTTTCTACTCCTTCTTCTATCAATGTGCCTGGGAATTAAAATTCTGTCTGGTGTTAATATTAGGTTGTATCACAGCTTTGCTGCAATTTGGCCATGTATTAAATGATGGCATTTCATCTCTAGTGATTGCTAGTATTATTAACTTGGAGGCTTAAAAATCATTAGTCATCTACTTCTCCTTTCCTCAGTCATTTAGACCATTTGATTAAAATATTCTTACTTTAAAAAGAAGTTGACTGTTTTTCTGGCTTTAAATTGTTCAGATTTTTCCCCAAATATCTCTGTGTGTTACAACATCTGAAATATTAGGGTGCAAAATTTAAGGCTTTTATTTTCAACTGTGTGAAAGATATAATTTCAGGCAGTTGTTAATGGTTTTAATTAAAGCTTTGAGTACTTCATGATCAAACACTAAATTCATTTTGTATGTATTTATATCCATAGTTACTTGCTGCTTTTTAGACATCCATCTATATGCTTGGATATATACTGGGAGGCATGAATGTGTAAGTACACGTGGGTGCATGCAGACTTTAGATAGCTGTGTGTGCACAAAGGAAGTCAGGACCTCAGTACAAAATGTGCATTCCCTTCACAGCTGAAAACCCTCTTTGCAGAAATTAATGAATTATAATGGAAACATCTATGCCATCCAAAAAAGTACTTCAGTCCTTCCCATGCAGGATTACACTTATCAGTTTTACTTACCTCCCCTAGATACAAGTTCAGATCATTTTACAGCAACCATAAACTGATGTTGTACACAAGGATCTGGAAATCTGACAAGGGTTTTCAGAGTAAGGATTGAGAGATTACAAGGCATTGCTGGATAGGGAATAATTGCTAAACACATGTGGAGTCAGTGTCTTGGCCTACCCAGTGTATACAATGGTGGAAAGGATGCAGACCTGAACAAAGAATTGTCACGCAATAACCACAATGGGGCTCTGAGCTCTCAAAAGCAATATTGTTATCAGACTCTTTTGATGGAGAAGTTGAAGGCTGCTCCAATCCTTCAGGAAGAGTTTTTGGTTTTATGTATTTTATTTAACATTCACAGGAGAAGAAAAATGCATCTGCAGTGCTACCTGGTAAGTCTGCTTTTGCAGTAATAGTTGCACAGCTGAAGTCTTCTCTTTATCTACTTTTCCACAGATGGGAGTAATGGGCTACTTCCCAGTTACAAGCATAAAAAAGACTGAATACCTGTGGACATCTGTACTTTCCTGTGCTGGCAGATGGAAGCCAGGTGATATACCTTAGTCCCTTTTAAATGGCCAGAGGCACAAATTTAGGCAAGTGAACTGGCCCAAGTGACAGTATTGACAAGAGACTTGACTCAGCACCTTGCATATGGATAGATGCTCAGTGACCTTTGATATGCTCTGGGTTTACTGCACGGCCTCCAGCTGCTGCTCCAGGTGGAAACATTCCCATATGATTCCTGTGTCATATTTGTTAACTGTGGAGGGTGTCTGTGCTAACTGCCCAACTGGCAGCTCAAACAGAATTAAAAACCTATGCACAAGCCCCTGGGCTGAGGCAAAGTGTAACATTAAGACAC
>VZDJ01000141.1:5066045-5081696 GCA_008694505.1 Cyanoderma ruficeps
GAAAAAGACAAAGACAAAGACAAAGAGAGAAAGAAAAAAGGAAAAGAAAAATGGGAAAAGGAAAATGGGATAATATCTTGTATTTGAAAATATCAATCTTTAATCAGGCACCAGCAGTGGAAAGAGGAGAAACATGGATTTAAAGGTAGTTCATAACCCTTTTTGTTTTTGGAAACTAAAAGGAAAACTACAGCAGAATTTGGGAATATTTCCTAGAACTGAAATTCTGAGACATCCCTTCCCTGCATACTGAGGAATGTGAATGAAAAGTGAGGAGCTTTGGATTGGGTTTCACTACACCCAGCAGACTGAGCAGGAAAAAATAGATTGAAAAGAAGGGATGGTGTTTTTCTTCCACATAAAAACAAATCTGAGATCAGAGTACCTCTGAAAGCTGCACTCACAAAGAACACTAATTCCTTGATTTTCAGGATTCTGTCACCTTGACTCACTACTAAGGTGAACCTAACCCTCTACTAAGGGGTGACATGAGCTTATGTGCCTAGGAGAGTGAGGATCAAGAGCATTGATTTGGGGAAGGCTGTGAAACAGACAGGGAAAGAGACAGAAAACAAAACTGCAGTAATTGAGGAAACCTTCAGGAGTCTTATTTGGCTGGTTTCTCACATCACACTGGTTTGTTATAGATGACATTCCAGTCAATTTAATTATGAAAGCATTTTTCGCTACCAGCTGTGGAGGGATAAAAATTAGTGACTACAAAGGTGATTGCATTAGTCACCTTTATTATTAAAGCTATCATTTAAATCCCATTGAAATGAAGGAAAAAAGTCAGGTGATTTAGAAGGAAATGAGACCGTGGCATAACCACACCTAATAAATAACCTACTCTGCTGTTTTATAAACTGCTGTGGGTCTTTAAATAACCAGCAAGGAAGATCGTGTGGAACATGGTTGCTATTACAGAAGGTAGTTGATCTATTCCATAATTGCTGTTATGTGTTTTGCGTGCAATCATGGAACGCTATTTCTGTGTGAACCTTTCATTAATCTCCAGGTAGGCTGCCAAAAGCATGATGGATTTTTTTTTTAGAACCAAGTACTCAGGGGATCCAGCCAGCTCACATCTTATACTAATCAGTAATTTTATAATTATTGACAAATCAGCTAAAATGCAAGCTTCATTTAGAGCTATATTTGACCAGCTACTCTGTTATAGTAAATCTATTTTCCTGTCAAACAGATTGAAACTGGATTTATTCATTGCTTTAAAAATGATAGCTGGCATAAAAATGCATCTGGCACCAGAAGCTTTTACGGCTCAATTTAGGTACTGCAGAGACCTTTAGTGACTTGCTTATATGTTGTATGTATACTTTATTTTTTTGTTTTTCTTTTTAGATGGGTTTATATATCACTATCAAGTTTTGACTTGATTGACAACTTGAAATAGAGCAAAGACAATTTTTTTTCTATTTATCTGCTTGCTATCTTTTGCAAAAAAAGTAAACTGAGCATCTTAGAAGTTAATTTTCTGAATTCTGTGTGAGTAGAGTGACCTAAAATTAATAAGTTATAACAGAATTTCTATCTATGTTTCTCACAGGCTCATATGAACACATATTTGTTGGGGTTTTTCCTAGTTCTGGGAAGCCAAGATTTTAACTCTAAGAATAAAAGTATATCTTTCAGGTGTACTAAACTTAGCTACCATTTCACTGCCTTGTGTTAACAAATGTTGGTGAAGTTGCCTGTACAGCAGTAAGTAATCAAAAGCATTTCACTACCATAAGTCTGAGATGTTTGGGCCCTGTCCAACCACAGTGTTAGGAATATTAGGATTGCCTATTCAATACACAGGTGGAGTTAGGGGCTGGAGTCACAAAAGCCAGCAAATGGGACAGTTATCCAAAGGCTTAAGTGAACCAAAAGGCAGCATGAGAAAAAAGAGTGAGCTTCTATTGGAAAAAAAGAGCATTCACAAAAACGGTTTTGAAGTGTATCCAATGCTCCTACCCCTTCAGCTACACTCACATCAGTCCAGAGGATATTAATAAGAATGCCTATTGGAGTCATCTGACATGAAGGCACATTTTCTGTAGGACAGCAGCTGTCTCATTTTGGATATATTAGAAGCAATCATTGTATTCCGACTACTTGACAAACGCACTACTGGTATGATCAGGAGTCAACCTTGACCACTTTCCTTTGAAAAGATGTCCAGTACTTCCCTGGCAATATAAATGATTCAGACACTTCCTCCCTCTTCCATCGAGTTTTAACCTGAGATAGTGCAGACCATGTCAGCTTTGCCATGGAGGAAACTTTCTGCACCTATGGAGCAGCTCTGGAGCTGCAGAACCAGCAGTGTCAGTGTGGATCACCATCTCCTCCACCATAAAAAACTGAAACATTGAAAGGTAATGGAAAAATCAGGAGTGGAATTTGTGGCAATCGAAGCCTAAGCTTATTCTCTAACTTCTGAACCATGCTTCCTTTATGGTAATGATGCTATTGTAAGAGAATATTCTCTGTTCATCTGCAGAGATAAGCTTGTATCCAGTCTGAAGGATGCACAAACCAATGAAAAGACTCTCGGGGGTTCATTGCCTTCTAGTTCCACTTTAATGCACATTTCAATGGACATCACAATTTAAAGTTGTGTTTCAGGCAGCACAAATCCTGCTATTGTATTAGAAACTGTTTCAGCTCATGATGAGGCAGTTAATAAGCCTTGAAGGATATAAGATGCACTCAGGAGAATCAAAGCAATGATACTTAGCTGAGTCATCAGAGAAGACTTCTTCCCTCATCTATTCTGGCATCTGTTAAAATGAAGATATTTCAATCTTTTCCATTAATGACTGATTAATGATCTATGGAATTTCAGTACCTGCTGAAAATAAGCCCACAGAGTCACAAAGCTTTTCATGACTGCTTATTCTATATCATTATGGTGTCCCAAAAGACTACTCTATGTTGCATATATAAAATATCTACCTCAAAAATTTTTGCAGCATCTAACAGAATAAGCAATGTCTTTGTCATTCTCTCATATTAGTCACATACTTTTTTATTTTTGTTTTCATCTTTCTTTTTCTTATAGTCCTATAATTCCACAAATTTTTGTACTTCAACCTCTGATTACTGTTATAAGCTAATTCATGTCCATTATTCATTCTGAGCAATCAGTGTAAATGATAAGTAACATAAAAAAATCATAGTTATTAAAATAACATTTGCTACACACTACACGCCTTTAATTTTACAATAAAATACTTATACCTTTCCATGTATATTAGAAAAAATATTTCTCCACCCAAAATGACCAATCTAGTATTATATTCCCTCAATAAACACAGAAGGACAGGAACATGTAAAATGCCCTTTATGTTCCTTAAAAAGTTGTTTGGCGTTTTTAAAAATAAACAAAATAAACAGTTGTGATATTTCTAAAAGGAAAGTATAACCCAAAAAAAGTTGCTTTTTATTTTTATTTTTCATGAGAAAATTAGACTTAAGAGAGAGAATAGGTAAGAATTCTGACACGAACATTTGTGGTTTGGTTGCCTGTTTTCCTCACAGTGGAGAAAAAGAGATATTACTTTAGGTCTCTTTTGAAATGAAAAGTTAATCTCCTAACTCTACTTTTTAACTTAAATGGTTAAATCAAGTCAGGATTTAACAGGATGAGGCCTTTTGAAGATCCCAGAGCAATTGAATTACAGTATAACAAATAATGTACTTAATGATAGAGCAATCCCAATTAGGTTACACATTTGTCAGCTCACAAGTTTTGTCACTACAGTATTAATCATGAATCCATATTTACTTACTCTGCCACTGGCATTAATCCAATATTTATCATAACATAGCCATTTATTTTTATTTATACATATTGGTGGAATGAGAGAGATACACAATGTAGGTAAGTAATGTCCACACTTCAGAATTGCTTTTCAGTCAGCTGGATGCTGTTAAACACTGTGAAGAAAAGACCTTAAATCACCAGTTTGATGAGTTTTTCAACTTAGTATAGACCAAGTCTGTAACTGTAGATTTTAAATTGCTTACTCTATTAACAAAGAAGTCTGGAGATGGCAAACCATGTAAGCTAAGCTTCGAGAAATGTTTTCAGAGATGCCTCTGCAAGTACAGGCATTAAAGCAAATCCGAAAGAGTATAATCACATAAAAATGTTTTGGAACATATATAACTCGTGAATGCATTAGAACTGCATGGAAGTTATCTCAGATTATTGTGGAAATGGAATATTTGACTGTAAATCACAGCAAAATAAATTATAGTTCACTCTAGGTGGTTTTCATTAGGCATGCACAAGTCTTCACCTATTGTAAGGTATATATAAAGTCGGAAGCAATATTGTCTATGCTATGATTCCTTCAAGATACCGTAGGGATAAATTAGCAAATTACAAGCTAAATTGGCTCCACATACACAAAGAATTATTATATAAGCATATTTCTTTAGTAAAATGTAAGGGTTAGAAAACTTCATCTGAATGATATCTAAAAAGAATCTGGAAGTATTGTAGTTCCTCTGATGAAATGCAGCCAAACTGATAATCAGGGAGCTGCAGCTTCGAGGAGAAGAAAGGAGGAACTGTCTGGGTGGTCTGATGTGAGTTGATTGCAAGAGCTCCATTATCCTAAAATGGATACCAGGTATCCAAGCAGTGAAGAATGTATAAACATTAAGTGTGAGTAGAGTGCAGCAGACAGAGAATCCTTTGGGAAACAAGAAGAAACAAAAGAAAAACATTCATAATGATTGCATTGTATCACAGAAAGACAGAGACCAATTGCTTCAGCATAGTCTGAGGAATATCTATTACACTATCTGCAATGAAACCTTAGTCCTCTGTTCAGAAGGGACTGAAATCATGATGAGATCAGTCCTCCTAGAAATAAAATTCAGTTCAGTAATTTCTGCAGTAAGCCTCTGGCTGTACCAAGGTGTAATTTTTATTATTTTTGAACTTTAGAGTGGATAACTGAGTCATCATATTGGTGAGCAAAAAGATTTTTAAAAGGATAAAGCCAATTGTTAAATTTAGGCTTCACATACTTTCTGGCAGAAATTATCTGAATTTAATACTTTAATGGTTTGTTTGTCATTCCTCATAAATAAGCAGGAGATGGAGGGAAGTGGAAAGGAAGAAATCTTCAGAACTGTATCTGTTTCTGCTTTAAGGACAACCCTTGTTTTCTTTGATGCTCATTCTGACTCTACTGCTTCTGCTAAGTGCCAGATCAGATACTCCTATGACATCACTAAACTGAATGAATCAAAGGAGAGGAGGGAAAAAAACCAACCTTTTCAAAAAAAAAACCCCAAAAGTGAACGTTTATGCCAATTATGAAAAACTAGTAAGTCACCCCTACTCTTATGAAAAAAAGGTCCTTACTCATCTAGATTTAAGAGATTCAGAATGTTTTTCTTGCCTTCTTAAACTTGGTAATCTCCAGTGGTCTGCATTGAAAACAAAGATCTTGAAACCTGACCATTTCTATTGTTGGCTACCTCCATTTGTCTGGTGAGTTAAAGGGCTCTCTAGAAATCAATTGTTTCATTAAAAAGCTTTTTTATGATAGCAAGGATGAAAACAAGAAAAGGCAACCATGTCTATTCCATAGACTAATTATTTCTTTTGAATTTGATTCAGTCTAGGCAAAATAAAATGTTTGTCAAGAATAATTTCTCACCAACCAGAAAGGACAAAATTTTGGGAAAGAAAGCAAGAATTTTTATCAAGATGCCCTTGCAACAGAATCTTTCAATTTTGCTTATTGCGATTTTTCTCTTTTGTAAAGAACCTGGTCATCCTGGCCTTACATTTTGTACAAAACCTTCACATTTTTTTGCTTGTCAAATATAGATCTCTCCCTTTTCCCAAAAACCATGAAAATATTTCATGTCATTTTAAACCAAAAAAATCCAATACAGTTGAAAGAAATTGCTTCAGTCATTTGAGAACTCTATGGAGATATTGTGAAATACTAAATTCAGGTCAACAGGAAATTCAAACAACTCCATGTTTCTTCCTCCATTAAAAAAAGAAGCCAATAAACCAAATTAAAAAAATCAGAGGTTCTAAAGCAATATGGATCTTAATGTTTCATAAATCACAATGAATAAATCACACGGTGTTAAGATTCTAAATGTGATATTGATTTCTGTTTGTTGAACTGTTAGGACTTTTTAAAACTACATTAGTTATTCCCTTTTGCTTTCTGTACAGCATGTAGTTTTGACGAATTTATTTGCTTCAATTTGCTCTAAGACGGTACGTATGCATATACAGATGTTATATTATGAAACTGATCCTTTCACTGACCGGCAGAACTGAACTTTATTCTTTCTGTATCTGAAAGGCCTTTCTATTAATATGAGATTTGCCTATCCAAACTTCACTTTTGGATCACTATGTGTGCAGACATATTTTTACATGGTAGAGTTTACATACAAGATGCCAATCCTCCTTTGTTGAGGAAAGGAATGCATTCATAGCAGTTTAGGGCCTGAACTACAATGATGAAGGTTTTTCTTTTCCTTTCTCTTTAATATACCATTTCTAACTCGGCAAACGAGTATTACATGAATGAGTTTCAAGATTTCTTTGCAGTATGATGGTGCTATCTAGACAGGTTATAGCACTACAGCTTGAAGGAATGAAAACCAGACTCCACATTATTACCTAATGACAACTGCTGTAAAACTTTGTCATGTCTTTTTTTTGCTTAAAGTGTAACAGAGTCTATGGCAGGCAACTACCTCCCTAATACTTACTCTTTTAACTTTGCCTCATTTTTTGTGTTAGATTAGGTATTTTGCTTCCCTTCTTGCTAAAAGTCCTGACTGACATTTCCTGTGTGATTCCAGTATCTTTTTTTTTTTTTTTTCTTTACAGTATCTCTAATTCACTTTCTTTAGTCCCATTTACTCTGTCAGAGGTTTTGTTCTCTGGCTTGGTTGAATAAAAATGAAAAAAAAAACAAAAAACAAAATAACCCCTTGTCTTCCTGTATTAGATATTAGAGCTTTCCCAAATGCATTTTGCTTCTCTCATATGGATCCTTACTTAGCACTTTTCTGATTTAGCCAAAATTAAATCTCACCATTTCTTTGTGTTTTATAGTAGACCTGATTAAATAGAGTAATGGAAAATTAGAACCATCTTACTAGGTAAAGTTGAAACACTTATTCTGTGATTTTTATCGTGTCTATTCTAGCATTAAAACTAGAAAAATCTGAAGTATATGAAAAAAACTTAAATGTTTTTGTTATATTCCCTTTGTACATGCTAGAAATTTTTTGGTGATTTTGTTTTCTATTATTCTAGACTAAAGGAATCACAGATATTACTGGTCAAAGTCACAGGGTAGGATATCTGATCTATTTTTATTCCAGCACTGTTTTTTGACAGTACTTTATCAGAATAGTTTGTCCGGTCTACATTTCCATTACCCTTTTCCAGTTTTTCTAAAGACTTACAGAAATATTTCTGCTGATATTCATCCAGCATTATGCTGTACACAGTTTCACCCAAGTACTTCTTGCTAATACGCCCTCAGATTATGCCAAAAATGTTTTTTGTTCCTCGAGAAAATTCTCGACCATTGAAATGCATAGACAACTTGCATTGATGCTAACAGGATACGTGCATTAGAAAATTAATCTGGCTCTTAGAATTTGCAGCAATGGTAATTATTTTGTCTTCTTTATAGTTCTTCAATTCATAGACGTGATATAGGAAATTTCCAATGATATCAGATATGTGTCTTGGTGTCAGTAATGTAATAATTATAATAATAGTAGCAATTGTCCCCAAGAGAATATTTATAATTTTGAGAAAATACCCAAAACTCAATGCAAAAGGCATGGAGGGAAGAAAGCACTAGAGAAAGACATGTAAAAAAATCTGCATTGTCTTAAAGTTAATAAATTATTCATCATTGAATCTATGGCTTCTCAACTTCTGGCAACTGCTTCTAGCCACTCAGCATATAGCATCTCAAATACAGCCTTTGAGGAAACAAGAGTTATATTTTCCATTTTAAAGTATAACTCCTTTAAAAAAAACCACCAACAATTAAAAACAAAAAGAAACAAATAAGAACAAAACCAACCAACCAAACAACCCCCAAAACACCAGAAAACCCAAATCAAATCATGAAAAAAAAAAAACCCCAAACGAAAAAAATCCCAATCACCTGATAAAAACGCTTATTCTGAGGAGATGGGAACACCAGGCTCAAAACAGTAGCTCTTACATCCAAGCAGAAAGCTCTAAGCACTGTTCAAGAGCTTTCCTCCTCTGGAAGCACTTTGGAGTGTGTACAGTGTTGAATTATTGTGGACCAATAGGAAAGCAAAACCAAAGGGAAATTTCTAGTGAATTATAGAAATTATTTCTGGTGTATTTTCTACATAGAAACAATATTTTTTTTATGAAAAATGATGCTTTCAAATAAACCTTTGACTCCAATCACTAAAACAAAGGGAAGAACAACCACTGCTAATTGTAATTTTAAAAAATAAGGTTGGTAGTACTCACATGAAGTAGTTTTCATCCAAGGACTTAAAAGGATTTGACAAAATTAAATTAGTCCTCTCAATACTGATGAGGATCAGATAGCCTGTTCTTATAGAATGGAAAAGAGAGATTTGGGAAGGCTAAATATTTCAGCAAAGTTCACCAAACAGACTCGGATTTAAAGCTGAAATAGGAAGACATTAGCTCTCATTCTATTTCTCTGCCCACTATGTGCCACCCCACATTTCTATTTATATTCAACGTTAAGTCAAAAAACCTCCATACTGTTCTAAACATTAATGAATGCCTCTGTCCTTTGTACGTATTCTCTCACTATTCTCTTTGTGTTGGATATGCAGCATAGTTTGCTGCTTCCCTGTAAGTAAGATTTGTAATTATATAAATCACCCTCATTTTTCTATTGTAAGTAGTTTTACAATCCTCAGAGCCATGTGTCTAATTTTAATTTCTATCTTTCTAAATTGTTCAGTTATAGACAATTGTGTGTAATTGTCCTAGGGTGACTTTAAGATGCTTGTATCCCCAATTGTCTGTTTTCTTTATGTTGGATATTGTGTTCTGCACCTTTAAGACTGGTTCCAAGAAAAAAAGGGGGGAAAAGAAGCACACAGTTTGTTTGCAGAAACTGCACTCGTTTCCCCACACTCCTCATGGATTGTGTTGTCTGCAGCAAAGAGAAAGATAGAGTGAGCTCTCCTTCACTTTTAGTCAGTTTTTTTAACTAACAGAGGCAAAAAAAAACTTTTCCAAATGTTGGCTTTTCCTTTTCTTTGAACTGTTCAAATCTTCTCTAGACCAAAAACCCAAAAAACCACCAGAAGTTCACGCCTGTAACCATCCAGAGCGTAGGACACAGCACTTTTCAGCACAAAAAGGACTGATAAAAGACTGAGTGAGCTGAGCTGCACACCATGAAAAGGACTCTCTCTGAATTTACAATCTCTTCAAAACAACAAGAAGTTCCATTGTTGAATATTATTCATTTTCTCATGTTTGTGAATACTTTACTGGTTAAATAATCGGGTTTTTTCACTTCTCTCAAAGGAAATTTTGCCCCCAAACCAGTAAATTTGCCGTCTAGAGAGACCCCTTTGAAAATTTCCTCCCAAAATTTGTCTTAAACCAAGACAAATACTGTTTGGTACCCAGTGTGGGTGTTTTGGTTTGTTGTTTTTTATTTTTTTTCAATATCTCTTTGAGCTTCAAGACTAGACTCTACTGTGAAATCCATGTCAGCTCTCTGCATTGTGACTGGAGGTTCAATGTAATGCATCTGATGAGTAAATGTATCTATATATTTATGATACACACAGAACTACTGAGTTCAATAGTGCCCTTGTACAAGTACATTTGTGACAATGTGGTAAGAAATGTGTCCCCTCTATTAGCTCTTTGCTTCTTAGTGAGTGATGAAAAACCTTGGGAAAAGACTTTTTCTCATCTTCTTTTCTTTTATATTTAATAAATATATGGAAAGAATCCATTTGGATCAGGCATTTTGTCAGAATTTCAGTTATTCTTCTTTTTGGCATACCATGATCATAAAACTATTGCACCAAACTCTGTTCCTCACTCAGATTGTTTCCTAGATTTGGTCTTCATGTGAAGGAATCAATTAATGGTCATGGTAATGTCAAATGAGAATACCACTTGTTTTTGTTTTTCATAAGTCCATAACTTTGCTTTTTCCTGATAGTCAAGAAAACATTTCATTGTGTTAGCTTATTTTAATTTAGAAGGTTTTAAAAGGATATGTCAACAAACAATCCCAAATTTATGTCCTGTAATCTTTTTGTTCTGTGTGCTCTACATGTTCTCAAGGAATGAAAACTTGTCACAAATCTTGGATTTTACCAAAAGATTCACTGCTAAATAACAGTGCAATTTTGCAAGATAGTTTGACTAAGAGGTCTAAACTAGTATCATGAAACATGCACCATAACATCCATGCGTTATTGTCACCAAGATAAAAACACCCATGAAAAAAACATAGTGATGGTGTAGTTGGGTAAATTTACAGCTTTTTCTACTCAGGTTTAGTTTTCTAGTGTCTCTGTTAAAAGAAAGTTTAATAATACATTGTTTTAAAAAATAAAATTTCTGTAATAAGTACTAAAGGCTGTGTAGGCTAGACCTTACGCTCAGTTACATTATTCAAAAGAGGTGATCATACAGGCAGCTCTTTAGTTTGGGGTGAGATATATCATGGCTAGCTAAAGACATCTAAAATCAGAGATCTAGCTGAATTCTGTCATGGACACTTGCAGGTGACAGTTCATCATCAAGGAAATTAATTGAAGGTATCATAACTTGTGAGAGTATTTCTCTTTCTCAGGTAATGAAAGCTACATAGATCTCTATTTCAAACAAAATGTCTTATATTCAATATGTCTTTATCTTCAACATATACCTCTTATCTTGATTCTACTTGATGGAATTTACTGTTTTCTTATACAGGAATTTAACTCTAAAAAATTCCATTTCACAGAAGCACATTTTTCAACTTTTCTTACATTTGCTTAATAGAAATATTGGGATATAACCAGACAATTTTTTGAAGGATTAAGGATAATCTTACTATTTTAGTTCAAATCTCTTGATAATTTCTCAGGTGTTTAAGAAAGATTGAGATAAGTATTTCGAGCACAAAAATGTAGTCCAATGAAAAGGAGTTTCAAAGGTATAACATAAGCATTATTCACACTCAGATTATTCTTTGCAGGATTGTTAGAGTAATGATAGTGTTCACAGTACCTGTATGTGTTTTCCTGTTGTTTTTAATTTTTTTCAGTGCTATGTACTAAATAATCAGAAGAGCCTTTAAGAGCCAGTGCTTTTTTGTTTTTGCTGTTGTTAGTTTTTTGTTGGGTTTTTCTTTTTTTTTGGGGTTGGGGGGTGTTTTGATTGTTTTGTTTTGGTGGGGGTTTTTTGTTTTTGTTTTTTTTTCTGATTGGTTGGTTGTGGGGTTTTTTTTTGTATTTTGTAAGATTATGGAATAGCTAATATTTCCAATTTCAGATGCTTAATGAAGAAATAAATGCACAAGTCTATCTGTTGTGAAGTTCCTCCCATGCCTTGTGTAACACCTAAAGCACGTATCAAAATTTTAATTCTCTCTTCTTTTTGTGCAGAAAGGGAGAAGACAGTTTTGGGAAATCCTAAATGATGTCAAACTTCCAGAAGGGAATGATCAACAACCATTTTGAGTAGTATGTCAGGCTGCTGGTCAACAAAACTATTTCATTCAGAGGCATGGAAAGGAAGTACTTTAATGCCCCATTCACTGCCCCCTAAAAAAACAGGTTATAAAGTGAATTACCTTTGGCCAGATTTTGCTTCACCTTTCTCTTTTTAGCTGTCTTTTTGCTCTCAAAGTTACCTGGTATGAGGACCTGTTCAACAACCATACAAAACCCTTGTGTTTAAGCAGAGAGTTATCAAGCTGGAGATATGGAGGTATGTAGGAGTGCTCCAGAAAGAGGTGAGACTACATAGTCTGACAGGAGCAACCAGGACAGCTTGAGAGAGTCCCTAGATGTACCTTAAGCAGATCCTGAGACCTGAGTAACCAGCACAGGAAGTAATCTTTCACAAATTCTTGTTTGCAGCACAGAGTACTTTTCTTCTTTTTGAAAAAAATGTGGATGAATTTTGAATTTTTTCCCCTTTCTTAGGTATTGAAACACCATCGTGCTCAATATAAGGAATCAAAGTAGCACATAGATCATTCAAAACCAAAAATTTCTTTAGACAGTAGAATTTCTATGCATGTGGTTTTACTGCATTCAGTGGAGAAGATTAAATCCTTCTAAATCTGTCACTCTGTTAGCCTAAAAGAGGCACGACGATAACATGAGACTTTACTTAGAGAAACTGTGTGCAAAATGCATGGCAAATTGGAACTTGCTAGAACCCTCAGTTACAGAAATACCTTGTTGCTACTCAGTTGAATTAAATGACTGTTTCTTTGCTGTTTTCATGTATAGTCAGAAAACTGTCTTCTGTAGTATGTGATCCCCATGTTAATAGTTTAACCTAAATTTTCTTTTATTTTCCTGGAATTTTAGATAGCATGAGCAATTAAAATTAGATTCTTAATCTCCATTTAAGCAACATCATGCAGTTTTTGAGAGATGCATATTGTCATGGTATGGTCTTTTACATAGAATCCCTGGCTAAAAGAAAAGGAAGAAGAAAAAAAAGAGAGAGAAATTCCTTCAGCTATTCATTACTATTCTCTTCACCAAAAAAAAAAAAAAACAAACCAACAACCCAAGAACACCAAAACCTTTAAAAAACATTGCACGATAGTGCAAACCACATTATTAGCAGAAGTTTGTCTTTGATCTAGCTTTTCCGCAGTTCATAACTACCCTCTTTAGTTTTTGTGGGTTTTGGTACGGGATTTTTAGCGTAATTTCCCAACATGCAAAGTGAAACCATCTGCTCGNAATTGTTGCCTCACCTTCTTTGCTCTATGTTTTAGGCTCAAGTGTTTATAGAGTAGATACTGGTGCTATTTTAGTTACTGTAAGTAATAAGGTTAAAATACAAGTTGTAACTCTTCTGATGTGTCAGACTATCCAATAAATGCTGTGTGTGTCCCTTAAGACAGCTAACACAGTCATGTAACTAAGCAGCCACTGCACTGCCTCCCCCTTGCAGAAGAGGCATTCAGATGCTTAGTCAGAATAATTTAGCAGCCCTGAGAAACCAGAGCTGTTCAAAGAAATGTTATCAAGAGTGAGGATCTCATCTGATGTTTTTCCACCTCTTCATAGATTTTTTTTTTCTTCAAGCTAGCTGATATTCTACCTGATGTGCTGAAGTTCCTTGCTGCAAATTCAATTTGCCTTCAAATATTTGGCACGGCTTCAAGGAAAATGATCAAATGATCCAGTTCACCTTGATCCCTTAATTTTGAAATTGCTTGGCTTGCTCTTTCTCCCACAGTGTTGGGTCAAGATTTTCTTCCCAGGGTGAGTTTCAGTTCATATTCTCTATTTTCACTAGCTGAGTTGCCGATTTGTAGAATGTCTGTCAATTCAGATTTTTTTCATGTGCCAGACTGCTTGCCCTTGAATGTTTGCCAGTATAAGAGAAAGCAAAAACATCCAACCATCTAAAGGAAGAAGAGAATTCCAAGTGTGCAATAAGAAGATGAGTTCACAAGTATACTTTTTTTTTTCCCCCAGTTTCTGAGCTTAAACTAATTCCATACACAAATTTGAACCTACAGCTGTGAGAAATGGCACCTTCAGGAGAAGCCCTTCTGTCACTGACATCTTACCTAACAGGAATCCAAGGAAAGCACAGTGCCTGATAGTTTTCTTTTCCTTTGTGTCACTACCTGAAAGAGCATATGGAGCTTGGAGCACTAATTATGGATATAGAACTGTATAAAGAAATTGTGCCCTCAGCACTGGACTCTACTGCATTGATTAACTCAACCAGCCATTGGCACTGAAGGGAAAGCACTGCACTTTAAGTGTCCTCAGTTTGTACTAAAGAGCCAAGACCTGTCACTAGAAAAGTCATAGCTAATGCAGATCAAGCATAAAAGATTAAAACCACTATTGCCAAAGGATATATGCTTACATTACTACAGCCAAGGATCTGCATGGATATAGTAATTTCTCCACAACAAATGATTTCTCTTGTTTATTTGTTTCTCACAGCCATGATGAGGTGAGGTATTATTTCTTCATGGAAAAAGCAAGTCCCACTTGCCAGATTTTTAGATCTGATCATCCTTGATTGGTGATTTTGTAACTCATATTATCATAATATAAATCATCATCTCACTAAGACAATATTTCTGTGTAAAATATTTTCTTTCCATTACAGGTGGTCTTTCTCTTTAGTGTGTTTGGCTCTGAATTCCTTTGTAGAGGAACATTTTCTCTGCTGACTATAGAAAAATGCATTATCAAAAAGAAGTCCAATGAAAATAACATGGTATTTCACCAGATGAAATTTAGACAATACAGCTCTTCTTATCTCCTAGAAATAATGATTATCTTTTCCATATGAAGAAAATTTTAACAAACCTTTTTCTTTTCATAGAAAGGGAAAAAGGTCAAATACAGTTGCAGGAGACTTTACCATTAAGGGAAAAGGAGAAATACAATGTCTACCAGAAAGTATGGACAGCACCTGGAGTGTTACAGCCGCCCACTTGTTAGAGGGTAGAAATGAGCCAAGACACAGACTTCTTATCCATCACAGCATGAAAAGGGTCCTGGTTTATTCCTCTTTACAGCTCAGCCATCCTGACTCCAGTCTATTCACTGACTCTGGCTGCAGCAAGCTCCTGCTGTAGGTTTCCCTTGCAGCCTCTGACTGGTGGTTATTTCCTGCTAAACCAGAACTGCATGTATTAGTTTGCAGACTCTGACTGCAGGCTTTTACCTGGCTAGACTGTGTCTGCAAGTTCCAACAACAGGCTCTGACTGCAGACCCAGACTGACCTCACAGCAGTGATTCTCTCTCCCTAGGATCCTTGCACTTCATGATTCCCCCTCACCAGCTAACCCACTCCCTCTTATCACACTTATCATTATTAGCTATAGCTGTGGCTTATCAGGGGCAAGGCTGCATTGGGTAATTAACACACCTGTTACTTATCACATCACCTGTATTCCCTTCTCCTGCACTGGAATGGGACAAAAGGAATTTTCCATCACCCTTGTCTAGATTCCTTAGCAAGCATGAAATATTCAGTTGAATCATTCACTTTCATTCAAGATATTAAATAACTTGAGACAATTAACTTTATTTTCTGATAAAATTGAATCCTCTCTAAACGTATTTAATGCAAGATTCTACGTTATTTGTTGGATGACACATAAGAGTACAAGTTTCTTTTTGCAAATAAGCTGGTGTGGGTTGATAGAATTTATTTTATTTTGTTTGTGTTTTGTTTTGGCTTCACTAGAATGGGAATTTACTTCTCATTCTTCCTAAGCTTTGCAAAAAATGCCCACAACCACATATAGCTTGCAAGGGGAATTATTTAATCTAGTCTAAACACAATGTCATTTATAAAAGAGTGACTTCATATTTGAGAATAGAGCCTTCCTTCCTTCCTTCCTTCCTTCCTTCCTTCCTTC